>JBBMOC010000134.1:83032-164635 GCA_037975185.1 Centropyge bicolor
GTGTGTGTGTGTGTGTGTGTGTGTGAGTGTGTGTGTGTGTGTGTGTGTGTGTGTGTGTGTGTGTTTACATGCACACTGAGTTTTTATCATGTTCAGGATCAGGACTGAACATCGTCTGAAACTTTTCAAATATCATATCAAAACTATACTTACTTTTTATTTTTCAAAGTAAGATATTAAAAACATGTTTTTGGGTTAACAAAGAAGAAGGTTGGCATTATTTCATGTTTTTCTTATTGTCAACAAATCTCATGGCAACATTGCATGAGTCTGTCTTTGAAAGATTTTATGGTTTTTACCAAACAAACAGGAGGAAACAGTTCATGTGTTGGGGACTATTTTCAGCGGCGGATGAATCCACATTTGGTCTCCAGTGAGTCTTTGTGTTTGTGGGAGATAAACGACAGTGTGTGTTTTAACAGTTTAATTGTTGTTTGATAGTTTGTAGACAACAGTGAAACTTTATGACGACATGATGAAGGAGCGAAGGCAGCAGTTATGTTTCCCCCAAAACTGACTTGACAAAACAAATTAATATGAAAATAGTATCTAGGCGGCAGAGTTGGTGGAAGCAGGTCGGGACGGAGCTGCTGAGACAGTCATGTTCCTTCAGTCCTGACGGAGGAAGACGAGCCTCAGATTGTTGGAGTCTTTCAGAAAAAGCCTCCTGTGTGATGAAGGCTGTTGAAAACCTTCAGGTGGATGTTTGTTGTTGTCTGGTTGGAGGCATCAGATAAAACCTGGAGCTTCGAGGTTTGGATGATGGTTCAGATGTGAAGGTTGATGTCTTATCGAGACGTCGGGTGCAGACCACACATCCTGTGTGATCACAGCTTTTCATTCTGGAGCCTTTTTAGTTTAGGAGAAAACTTTCACTCCTGTAAAATGTGTGCTTTGCTTTTTGTCGTTTCCACTGGAGGGCGCCAAAGTCAGAAATTTTCTATCTCCACGGACTCGTAATAAATCAACATGCTGTCGTTAGATGAGATTGATCAGCTCTTAAGCGAGACAAATCAAAATACATACGTTTACTTTTCCTACTACATTTTGCCAATATCACTTACTGAATGCAGTACTTTTACTTGTACTGGAGTATTTTCACAGTGTGGTATTAGTACTTTCACTCGAGTACGGGATCTGATTACTTCTTGAGATTCTGTGCTTCATGAGTCGGACTGGCTCGCTGGCGTTGGTCTCATGTCTGCCCGTCCTCGCCCAGCGTCTCTGGGCTTCACGGCCCAGCTCTCGGCCCTCAGCTCTGCCTGATAACACATTCCTGTGGGCTGCCGTCAGCGTTCAGATTCACCACAGGTGATATCACGAGAGGAAGAGTCGACCCTGAACGCAGCGCTGATGTCATTCAGCAGAGATCCTGCCGCGCGATTGGACGCTCCGTTTGCTGTGTTTGAGAAATCTGTTTTCATTGCAGACTTTCATTCATTTTTTCACAGAAGAAAACATCAGTTTCTTACTCTTTGTTTTTCTGTTGTTATAAGTAAAGACAGTGTAGCTCCAGTGCTGCTCGTTGCTGCTTTAAGACATGGTTAGAATCCAAAGTGAACTCACAGGAGACGACACTCGACAGCAGACTCACATTCTCTCGTGGCCGCCTGAGGCCCCTGGTCCGCTCTGGCAGACTGTGTGTGGTTTGTGAAGTTACGACTTTAACCAGTAAACCATGTCTGTCGTCAGAAAAATGTAGGTTTGATTCTCTGTAATTTCACAGCGGTGGACGATCCCGATTCATGTTGAAGTGCAGCCTGAAAAAAAAACAGTCGACAACAAACGTGTCCTGTTGCTCCGTCTGGTCCCAATGTTAATACAGATGCTAATTATTGTGACTATAATTAGCCGCAGATGAGCATCTCCTGGTCGGATGTGTTCTCAGTGTTGGAGGCTCTGACAGGCTTCTGTCAGCAGGAAGCTATGAATAGACCTGAACAGAGAGAAGCTTTCTGCAGAGGCTTCATCCGCCAACCACGTTATAATGACACATCCTCAGCGTCCTTGGCGGGGGGGGGGCGGGGACTGAGGAGTCAGTTAGGATTATTATACATTTATGTTCATTCTGCACTACTTTATCTTGAGCAGACTAACATTTGCTAAATATGGCTGAACTCAAATTCCAGCCGAGGATGATGGGAATGTCAGTCATGATGAATGTGGTCATGAGGATTTGGAGACACTGACATTTTGACCTGACGGTGGCGCTAGATGACAGATTGAAGACAGTAGGCTTCGTCCTCTGGGCATCATTAATGTGTCCATCCAATAGTTGTTGATATGTTTCAGTCTGGACCAAACTGGAGGTTTGTTTCTTTCTCATTTGATCCGGTTTTTCTTTGTACAGCGGTGGTTTGATGAGGAGGAAGAGACGCTGAGGACGGACGGATGTGAAGATACTGAGGATATGTTTTGGTCTTGTTGCTCTTCTCTGCTTTAACTTTTCAGGATCAATAAAAGAAAAAATACAAAAATAACATTGTTACATCTGCAAACAGTTTATTGTTGACAGGATAAGAAGGAGCAGATTTTCAGTCCTTCCTCCTGTGGATGCGAACTTTGAAACTTCTACAACAAATGGCATCAACATGTTGTCACTTGTTTTGAAAAAACAAAGGTCTTGTCACTTGAAATTAATGAAATTCATCTTGGAGCCTTTTATCCAGTGAGAGTTGAGATGTGTGCAACAGAAGATCTTCCTGCAGAATTACAAACAGTCGAGCCTCAGAACAGACATTAATGAAGCGTCCTGGTGCTATTCCTGAACATGTAGCATGGACTGCTGCAGTGATGAACCTCTGTGCATCTGTTAGCTCTTAGCACGGCTCATATTTGGCTCATTTAGGAGCCTCTGCGATGCAAACCACAGGCCTCCTCTGCCGTCTGAAGCTATGACCTCACACACATACAATTCAGCCGCTATGGAGAATTTATATCCACGTCTTGTCCCTTTGCACGAGACGGGGGAATTATAATGAGAAAGGCTGAGCGAGTCTGGTCATTGAGTCATTGCCTCTGCAGAACAAATCCTCTCGCCTCGCATTGTCGCCTCGCTCTGTGGAAACACTGCGGCTGCAGGACGGACACGAGACAAACAGGTCGAACTGAGGCAGCATGTTGGGAAAGAAGGACAAAAAAAGAAATGTCTGAACTTTAAAGTGTGTTATGTCATCTCTGCTGCTCAGAGGGAGAACAGGGGGAGAGGAGAAGAGGAGCCTGTTGAACTCCTCCTCCTCCTCCTCAGTGTCCAAACAAGGGCAGGGCCTCTCTGACCTTATATGGAGGGCGGATGACATCAGCCGCCAGCAGAGCGGTGCTGTTTAGCACAACATCCACCTTTTTCATTGTCCACTGATGACATGTTAGGAATGTGATGGCTAATTCCCCGCCGAGCCGGGCCCCTCCTTCCCTCCCTCTCTGACCCCGTGAGAGACTCAGCAGCAGCTTGGCTCCTGCTCAGCTCTGAAAACACTCGGAGACATGGATCAACCTGCCCTGCATCCCAGCACGGGGGTAAGTCTAACCGAGCTTCAGAGCAGACTGTGAAGGTCTGGAGTCTGTTTTTTGGATTGAAACTTGAAGAATGTTTGTGCAGTGCTGAGACCTGTTTGTGTGTTCGAGTGTCTGATGTGACTGTTCATGACTCATGTGAAAGGGAAACTGCAGCAGACGGACTCTCAGCCACTCAGACTCCCGCAGAGCCGAGTTAAACATCCACCAACAGGACGTGAACTCTGGCAGGTTGAGCTCTCTGCAGCTCTCCCGTGCCTCTTACCTTTGCTTTATCGCTGTAGTTTGGCCTGTTGATGCAAGTTTACATTTGTGAAAGCATGAAGAACATCTGTATGAAGGTTCTCACTCTTCCAGACTCAGTGGTAAGATATCCAGCACCCCGATTTTTAGAGGTGGCACAATTGTATTCAAAGTCAATTGAAAGACAAGCGTGGATGCGATTAGAAGCTAATTCATCCAGACTGATGCAAAGTGAGGGGAAGATGAATCTGAACAAGAAGAAAGAGAAGAAGGCTGGAGGGAAACAAGAGTCCTGAGATCAGAGTCTGAGCTGTAGCCAGGCCATGGATCCAGGATCAGGCTGTTAATGGTCTCAGAATGAGACTCTGTTCTGGCTTCTTCAGAGATCTTTTCCTTTGGTTACCGATGCTGTTTCACCTGGTGTTATGAGGAGGAGTTGTCCTAAACAAAACTTTGTCACATGAGGGAACCAGGAAGCTGGATAATAACGGAGTGTTTATGTTTTTCTAATAATGTTCTGTGGAAATATGTTTGATAATGACATCTGCTCATTCGTGTTGTATTTCCTGTGTTTGTTTCTCAGACTCAAAAGGCTGTTGGAGCAGGAAAAGGCCTACCAGGCTCGTAAGGACAAGGACCACAGCAGGAGGCTGGAAAAGGTCAGAGCCGAGCTGGTTAAGCTCAAGTCCTTCGCCCTGATGTTGGTAGACGAACGGCAGCTGCACATTGAGCAGATTGACCAACAGAACCAGAAGGTCCAGGACCTGACGCAGAAGCTGCAGGAGAAAGAGCAACGTTTGGCGTTGGTCACCGACAGCGCCAAGGACGACGGCCAGAAGGTCCTCAAGCTGGAGGCTGAGCTGGAGCATCGAGCAGCCAGGTTTACACAGGAACACGAGGACATGACGGCCAAACTGGCCAATCAGGAGTCCCAGAGCCGACAGCTTCGACTGAAGCTGAGCGGACTGGCCCACAAGATTGAAGAGCTGGAGGAGAGCAACAAGGTGCTGCATAAATCAGAGGAGGACCTTCAGGAGCTGAGGGAGAAGATCAGCAAAGGAGAGTGTGGGAATTCGTCTCTCATGGCCGAACTGGAGAACCTACGGAAGAGAGTGCTGGAGATGGAGGGCAAGGACGAGGAGATAACCAAAACAGAGAGTCAGTGCAGGGAGCTGAGGAAGAAGCTTCTGGATGAGGAGAACCACAGTAAAGAGCTGAGGCTGGAGGTGGAGAAACTGCAGAAGAGAATGGTCGAGCTAGAAAAACTGGAGGGGGCTTTCAGTCGGAGCAAGACGGAATGTTCTCAGCTCCATACGAACCTGGAAAAAGAGAAACGCGTGGTGAAGGATCTGGCCAGTGAGCTAGAGACAGTGAAAACCCGCATGAAAGAACTAGAGAGCTCAGAGTCAAAGTTTGAAAAGACAGAAATGGTCCTAAAGGACGATCTCATGAAGCTGAAGTCCTTCACTGTTATACTGGTAGATGAAAGAAAAAACATGGCAGAGAGACTCAAACAGGAAGAACAGAAAAGCGAGGACTTGAGCAGGATGTTCAAAGCGGAGCAGGGCAAAGTTACGGAAGTCACAGAGAAACTGATCGAGGAGAGTAAAAAACTCCTCAAGTTCAAATCAGAAATGGAGATGAAAGTGTCAACACTCATTCAAGAGAAAGATGAGTTAAAAACTAAACTTGCAAGTGAAGAGGAAAAGTGCAGGGAGCTGAATACCAAGCTGAGTGGTATGAAAATAAGAATGGATGGACTCGAGGGGACGGAGAAGGAAATGCAGAGAAAGTGGGCCAACAAGGACAGTAACAGAAATCCAGATGAAGACAACAAAGTAAAAGAGCTCACGGTGGAAATTGAAAGACTGAAGAGCAGGCTCAAACAACTAGAGGTGGTAGAAGGAGATTTGATGAAAACAGAGGATGAGTATGACCTGCTGGAGAAGAAGTTTAGAACAGAGCAGGACAAAGCAAACGCACTCTCTGAGCTGCTGGAGGAGATGAGGAGTCAAATAGCTAGAAACAAAGCTATAGAGAAAGGTGAGGTCATGAGCCCAGAGGCCGAGCTTAGAACTCGCTGCAAGATGGAGGAGGCTAAAACCAGAGAGCTGCAGGTGGACATCCAGGCCCTGAAGGAGAAAATCCATGAGCTGATGAGCAAGGAGGACCAGCTCTCCCAGCTGCAGGTGGATTACTCCGTCCTCCAGCAGAGGTTCATGGAAGAGGAAGAGAAGAAGAAGAGCATGAGCTACGAAGTCGTCAACCTTACCAAAGAGCTGGAGGCCACCAAGTGCTACAGTCGCACCTTGAGGCCCAGTATGAACGGCAGAAGGATGGTCAATGTCCCGGTTACCTCCACAGCAGTGCAGACAGACGTGATGGCCAGTGAGCCGGCTGAGGACGAGACGACGGCAGGTTTTATCCGGAAATCAGTCCTGGAGGAAAACCACTTAATGAGCAACCTCAGACAACGAGGACTTAAAAAGCCAACAGTTCTTGAACGATACCCTCCAGCATCAGCAGAACTCGAGGCAGGAAAATCCTGGATACCCTGGATGAAAAAGAAGGAGGCCGTCACACTCACTCAGGCCACTCGTGAGAAGAGCAATGCAGCATCTTTTCACCGTCCACCTGAGATGACCATGTCCCAAAAACCGGGACAGCCACTACGCATCCGAGTGACCCCAGATCACGAGAACAGCACCGCCACCTTGGAGATTACCAGCCCTCGAGCTGAGGACTTCTTCTCCAGCACCACCATCATCCCAACTCTCGGCCTTCAGAAACCTCGCATCACAATCGTCCCCAAACCCACAACTGTGACCTCAAAGAGCAAAGCCTGTGAAATGACGGGAGGTCTCGATCGAGCAAAATCTCCGGTCACGATAACGACTATCTCCAGGGCCAAGAGTCCAGACAAGACCAACGGCTGCAGCTCTGACGGCCTTCAGTCGCCAGTGTCCATCATCACGGTCAGCACCACTCCTGTGGCTGAGGCATGTGCTTCACCTGAGCCTCACAACATCCCGGCAGGTCGCACCGTGATCAAGATGACCCCAGAGAAGCAACCTGGGCCCACACCTTACAGGAAGTACAATGGCAAGAGCAACATCATCACGACCGAGGACAACAAGATCCACATCCACCTGGGCCCACAGTTTAAGAGGCCTTCTGAGGGTAGTCCAGTGTTGACGCTTGGTCTGGGCTCAGAAAGCAGCAAGGAAATGCCAACGGGGACGGTGCTCCGTTCCCCACGCCAACCTTCAGCGGGGAAGACGACGCCGAGCAAAATGACCAGCAGCATCACAATCACACCAGTCACCTCGGCGTCGTCCAGGCCGACACAGTCAGTGGTGAGAGCTTTAAGATCATGATGTTTAATGTCCTCCATCTTTCATTCTGACTGAATATGTCGAGACCCCACATGCATACAGGCAGAGAAAGAGTCTCAAAAATATCTGAACCATGTCTGATCTTTTACGTTGCAGTTGCTTCTGAAATGTTTCAAAATGAAATCAGGTGGTCCGTGCTCCATAGATAACTCTCTCTCCAGGTATAAAACAGTGGGTTTATGAACACGTGATCTCACCTGTATGAACTAACACTGGAATGATCTGACTTGAGATCGCACATCGCAGGAAGCCTGTTCTGAGGCTCCACACATTTACCAACTGACTCCACTGCTTTTAACCAAACACGGACAAGAAGTGACCGATTTGAATGTTTCACCTAAATTTACAGATGAGAATTCCATGATCCGACTCCTTCACTTGTGCTGTCTCGCTGTTTGTGTTCCAGCCCGGTTCGGATGTGCAGTCATCTCGGAGCACGGCCACACGGATCCCTGTGTCAAAAGGTATGAAGCCTGGCAGCAAGGCGGTTCTGGGCGTGTCGACGGTGACGAGGTTAGAGTCGCGGGCCGAGAGCCAGTCCATGAAAATCGAGCTGAGGAAGTCTTCGGTTTGCGGCTCTGGATCCGCAGCAGGAGGAAAGAGCTGAGGGTTCAACGCGCTGCCACGTGAACGTCTCGTAGGTTTGTGTTGAATCTGCTGCAAAATATGACCAGATCAGCCAACATACATGAACAGCTCAGATTTCAACATCATTTTGTTTCACTCAGACCTTCACTTTGCATTTCTACCAGTTCATGAAAGATTTTAAAGGTTTTATGTTATTTTGAATTTCCATCTGTTTCGTTTTCATGAAGCATCTCTGCATGTCTCTTCTGCATTTGAGTGCATTTTGATTAACTTCATCTCTGTGATTTTTGGCTTTCGACTCGTTCTCATCATCTACATTCTTCATAGCATGTGTTTACTTCACAGCCACTGTTGGAGGTTTCCAGTCACTGAAGCACTGTGAATTGTTTGTGACAATATGAACTGTCATCGTTTGTGACACCGAAATAAAAAACTATTTATCTCTGAATCAAATGTGACATTGATTGATGAGTTGGTGATGTGTTTGAGCTTTGTCTTCAAAAGTGGGTGAGAATCAGCCAGGAAACATTCATAACATTAACCCAAGCTTCTAAATGAAAGACAAGCCAAAGTAGGTTGAAGCCATTCTTCAGCTTGTCTGAGTTTTTTTTTTTTTCAAAGGACAATGAAAGACAGGAAGATGGCTCAGTTCACTGCTGCATGATAATGTCTATTTTCAGTGTGTCTGAATGTCACATATGATCTTTTTATCACACGGTAGACCCAGTCAGCATCTAGCGCCCTCTCATGGACAAAATGATGCAGGATTCTCATGCAGAAGCTGAAACCGTTTAGAAATCTGACATCTCAAACTGATACATCAGATTAATTCCACGGTAGCGGCCTCACACATCCTCTAATGGTCGTCTCAGTGTGATGAAACAAATCAATAAAGCCCAATTATCTGCAGGCTGTTGCATTTTCTAAAAAGGAGCTTTGGGCAAAATAAAGCATTTGATCTCTGCAAACTCTAATTAGCTTCAGATGATCCAACAGTCAGGAGGATGAGGGAGTGGGAGATACTGCTGACGTGAGGAAACAAGAGGGCGAGAGAGGGAAATGAAACAGCACGGTGAGGACGGAGGGATGCTGAGGTAATAGATCCTGGAAGAAGCATCTGGAAAGCAGGAGGGTGAACATGAAGCCAGTGTAGAACAGTGATTCAGAACAAGCCCAGTGTGTTTGGTTCAGCTGCAGCGAGTCGGCCTCCTCTCCCCCGAGGCTGCTGCAGAGATTTAGGTGGATCAAATGTTCTTCCTGGGAACAACATCAGAGGCTGAGCAGGATTATTAAAATCACATCCGAGCATGATCTTCTCGTCCACAGTCATGCCATTCCTGTGACTCTGACAAAACTGTTGAGAAACTAAGTGCAGGACGAGGACTTCAAACTCTGCAGTACAACTTCATCCACAGCTTTGAACAGGACCAGGTGATTTACTGAATCTCAGTATCATGATATGAGATTATAGATCTAGATCTGAGGATTATTATCAAGCCAGCTGTTGGTTATTTATACAAGTAATTAATTCACCATTTTGTCCATAAAATGTCAAACATATTCAGTCTACAATAAAATGACATAGAGGAAAACACCAAATTCTCACATTGGAGAAACTGGAATCAGAAGATTTTTGGCATTTGCTTGATGAATGACTTAAATTAACCAACCAGAAGAGTGTTTGGGCAGCTGTCTCATGTTAGCTCATGTATTATTATATTTATCAGCCAGGAGATACTGTATGTGATTTTGCACTGGGTTTAAGAACTGCTTTTTTTAATTGGAGACAGAATAAACACAGAACACATTAAAGAATCAGGCAAATAATTGATGGTAGAATTTATTTGCAGGAAAAATGTGTCAAGAAACTTATTTGTAATATAAACATTGAGCTGTTTAAATTTAATGCTAAACAGTTACGTATCATCTAAATATCTCAATTATAAATAGTTTTTCCTTCCTAGGATGGCGAAGGCAGGACCCGCCCTACTCTGCTTCTGATTGGCTAGTACTCATTTCATCCATTGATTGGATTCGGGCATAAGAAGTGATGATTGGTTAGAGTTGGTGTCAGGATGAGCCAATCAGAGGCCGAGTGGGGCGGGTCGTGGCTTGGCCATCCTAGAAAAAAGTGACGTCATTGCGCACTACGTTCCTTTACGCTCACCTTGTTTGTAAACTTCCTGGAGGAGCTGATGTTGTTGTTAGCTTGCTGGCTAGCAGTTTACTCTTTTAAGGGATGGACTGAATCAGCAAATAACCCCAAAAATAAATGACAACATAATTTGGTCTTTTAATTAAGTAGTCGTCACATGTCAGCGCGTTAAATCCGCTCTGGTTCCACGTTAATGACAGCGGGGAGCTAACGCTGCTAGGTGGCTAACGCTAACGGCTCAGGAGTCATGATGGCGACCAGCTACAACGCCAAAGACGAGGACGGACACATCACGGTGACCGGGCCCGGCGGCGGGACGCTGCGGAGTAAGAAGCCCGAGAACACGGCGTTCAAGCAGCAGCGGCTTCCCGCCTGGCAGCCCATCCTGACGGCCGGCACCGTGCTCCCGGCCTTCTTCATCATCGGACTCATCTTCATCCCCATCGGCATCGGCCTGTACGTGACGTCCAACAACATCAAGGAGTTCGAGGTAACGTCATGTCACCTGTCCGGACACCTGGGGTCAACATGTAACGGTCTATCTGCAGAATGACGCACTGGTATAATGATAATATCCTCTATGGAGCTGGCTAACATCCAGACCCAGCCGCACCAAATCCCACTCAGAAATTCTGCAATTTAGTTTGACTTCTCTTATCGACAAAATTTCACGTCTCCTGTAATTTATAATTTTTTTCCTGAAACGTTAGATCCTGCCAGTAAATTCGGCAAATATGTGACCGAAATGCAGCTTTTGTTTCAATAATAAAGTTACATCCTGTCTCTAAAATAACTGAACTAGCACGTGAATCATGTTCGGTTTTAATAGACAGAAATTTACATAAAATCTTGTTCAGGTCCTCAGAGATTTACTCACATTATTTTGCCTTTATTTTGTCTTTTCACTCCAATGTGAATCTCACTCTTGCTTTGAATAGAGTCATAGAGATAAGGTTTGCTTGTTCACAGGTGGATTACACAGGAGTGGACATGTCCAGTCCCTGCTTCAACTGCTCCCAGAACTTCAGCTGGAACAGCACCAAGCCTTGTACCTGCACCATACCCTTCTACCTGGAGCAGCCATATGAAGTGAGCTACATAGGTCAAACTGCAGAAAACTTCTCAGAACTGTTCACACAGCCGGTTTGAACACTTTGTCTTTTGTACTTGTGTCTGAATCAACAGAGCAGTGTCTTCATGTATTACGGCCTCTCCAACTTCTACCAAAATCACCGCCGCTACGTCAAGTCCAGAGACGACAGCCAGCTGAACGGAGACATGGAGTCTCTCATGGTATTACTTCAACCAAATGTCTCCAGGAGCACATGACTCCGGTCACAGAGTCTCATTGAAAATGCATTTTCACACTGTTAAAGCTTTACCAGGCAACTCTGCACAAGAACATGAGATTTCAGCTTCACAAGCCATAAATCCAGACTTGGTTTATTAGTGACACTTGGTGTGCACACAGAGGATCAGTGCTACCAGTCTGTGAGTGTGAGGCTCTTCATTCAAACTGAAATTGGCAAAAGATCCACTGTCAGTGAGACTGTACATGTTGTGAGTCGAGCTGATAATTTGGGTATTTTTGCACATTTGTCTACAGAAACATGCTTCAGCTTTAAATTCTGCCTTCATGTGGTGCCATTTGTCTTTAGTCTCCTTCTCCTCTTGGTCATTCACAGAGACCCAGTAAGGAGTGTGAGCCATATGCTTATCATGAGAACAAGCCCATTGCACCGTGTGGAGCCATCGCCAACAGCATGTTCAATGGTGAGTCCGCTTCCTGCTCTGTTGACCACACTCACATTCTCAATATGATTTAAATGTATATTTCTAATCAACCATTTTTCCTTTGATGGCAGACACATTGGAGCTGTTTTACAATGATCCCAACGGGACAAAGATCCAGATTCCTCTGACCAATACAGGCATCGCCTGGTGGACCGACAAGCATGTGAAGTTCAGGAACCCTGGAGCCAACAACCAAAACCTCACAGCCGTCTTCCAAGGTATCAGCTGCAGCTCTAGGGTCACTAACCCTTCACCTAATGTGGATGTTAGCCAGTGGGTGTCATCCCTCACCAATATGCTGGAGGTGAATACTGTACGTCCATATTTGAGGAAATCCCTCTTGAACTTGTTCTTGGAGTTTAAGCAGTCTGAAAGTATTTTCTGGGTATGAACTTTCAACATCTGTATCAGGTGACATTTTTAATTTGTAAATATTAAAAATCTGAATGTCAGTAAGTCTTCAGTTATCTTATAGAAACCTTCACTCCATGGCTGCTCTTGTTTCCTTCTCTGTCAGGTACAACAAAGCCGGTGAACTGGCGCCGGCCGGTTTATGAGCTGGACGATGTTGCAGGGAACAACGGTTTTGTCAACGAGGACTTCATCGTGTGGATGAGAACCGCCGCCCTGCCGACCTTCCGCAAACTCTACCGCATCATCAATAAGACGAGCAACATGGGTCCAACTCTGCCTCGAGGAAACTACACTCTGGAGGTGGTCTACAGTATCCTTCATGTGAAACTCTCAACACGATACTGCACACACTGCGTCAGACTGTTTAAAGACCCTGGAGAAGATGAGTTTATAAATGAGAGCAGGGAAAACAGAATAAAAAGCTGATCGGCTAAAGACCTAAAAAGTGAATAAGTCTCTAGTTCAGATTTGTAAATCTGTGGTTCCCTGATGTCATTGTGATGTAAACAGACCTGTTCACTGTTCCCATCTTTAACCCTTTGAACCAGATTATCCTGTTCGCAGCTTCGAGGGCAGGAAGCGGATGATCCTAAGCACCATCTCCTGGATGGGAGGCAAGAACCCGTTCCTGGGCATCGCCTACATCACTGTGGGCTCCGTCTGCTTCTTCCTGGGCGTCGTCCTGCTCATCATCCACCACAAATGTGGCAACCGCAACAACAGCGCTGACATTTCCAACTGAGACACCAGCTGCCCTCCAGCTCACCTCTGCTGCACTAAACTGATCCTGTGACACATCTGTCTGGAAAACCTTCATCCAGAGGCCAAAAATGTTCAAACAGAGGTTGTTAGGTTTGAAATTGCTCGACAGTGCCTGATTATTTGCCAAAATGAATGGAAATAAAGCCAAAAACTTTAAGCCACAGTCAACAGCTGACAGCTTGTGACAGGTTTTCCTTCCTGGTGACATGAGCTGGGGATCAGACAGACGAGTCACATGATCAGCTGCTCTTAGAGTCAACCATATACAGAGTTCCTCATCTGGTCTGGAAAGTAATGGAGATTTAATAATTAATGCTCCATGTCAGATAAAGTTTAGGATTCTAACTGTGGAAAAGAGTGCCGTACTTTGCTGGGACCAAGACTGTGAGGAGGAAATTTGGGGTTTAAACAACCTGAGGAGGAGTTAAGTTCTACAGTTAGACCTAAAATTACAAATGATTGATTCCTCTAAAAGAGCGTGAGTCTACCTGAATTCTCCAGACCCCTGCAGGATCTCTGAGCTCCGAGCTGGTGCGGCTCAGGTGAGCTGGACTGCCGTCACTTTATGTCCTGAGTTGCATGCTGGTTAGCAGAGATGTTGATGTGATTATCGAGCTGCTCGATCGGCTCATCTTTGTGCCTCCTTTCATCTGTGACATCAGCTCACTTTCAGACTAAAAACATGCTTTTACTGGGTCGTTAACTTCAAACCTGCTGAGCAATTTCCACGTCAGAAGGAACACAAAATGTTTAGATTTAAGGATCTGTACAATTAAATGTCTATGTATTAAGAGTTTTAAGAAATGTTTGCATTGGGACGTCAGTATTTGCACTCGAGGCCTCAGGGGGTTTGAGTCTAAAGGTCGAAAGGTTGCTGTCTTGGTTTGAGGAACTGTCAGTTGTGAGTGTTGAATGTCACTGCCTGATCCGTGTGTGAAACCAGATTTGTTCTATGCATGTGCAAAAATGCGGCTCTATTATATAATTGTTTTGAGGAACAGTTAAGAGTAACCAGATGGATGCTCTTTAACAGGAGATGACACTTTACGAGCTGCGTCAGTGTAATGAAATGATGTACGCACTAGAACACAACACTAGAGACAGTAGAAATTTAATGTTTGTGCCTTTTTGCTGCTTGTTTTTATCTGCGGGCTTAATATGCTTAATGTTGTCATAGAGCATCTTTAGAAGATCTGTGTGCTGTTGAGACAGAGACAGGTCTCAAACAAAGTTAACTTTCTCCTGTTTTGTCTGTCTGAAAAATGCCAGTTTAGTTTTCACAATGTTCTGACAATATGAGGCTTGTGAAAAATGGGTCAAATATTTACTATGGTGACACTAAGGACGCCATCTTCTGTCTGAACCCTGCAGTACAGATCAGATGGTGATATGGAATCCAGTCCAGAAGATTTACAGACACTGTGTCGTAGCTTCATTTATTGTCATTACATGCAATAATAATAGATTATCAGTACAGCATGACAGAGCAGTAACACGGTATGATTCAGTACATGTGACTAAATGTTTGTGTTTGTCATTCAGCTTTGCTAAGAGAGAATCTAATGCACACAAGTCGTTTACGCCTAAGTCCTGCCAGTTTTTTTGGCTCCATAGGAGCTAAGATTATACATTACAAAAATATCTGCTGCATGTTGAAATGTGCTGTGTACAAATGTATTTATTTTCTTTTAATACATTTCATCAAAATAAATTGTGACCTGCAATTGTGAGAAACACTATATTTAACTTTTTTTATACTCATCTGTGGTGTGTTGTTGCTTTAAAGGAATAAATTTGTGGTTTCAGTTAGCTGGTTTCTCTGGCTGATGTGTTTGATTCTTACACACTTTGCTTTATCAGCCATGTTTTTTATTCAATAACAAAACATTAATTAACATGTGCCAGTTGTGTGCACAGGCCAGGTAGAGCAACAGGAAACAACAAAACACTAAAACAACATCCACTATTCAGTACATGCAGCCACGCAAATGACATGAGGCAGCGACTTAATGTTTTATGCAGAGCTGTAATGAGACACAAATAAAATACAACAATCATAAAGTTGATCTGGATAAAATGATAAAAGATGTTCAGCCTTGTTCACAGAAGTCAGGAAGCACAGAGTGAGACACAACAACAGGCAGGAAATAGATCCAAATTAAATATAACTATTTAAACTTCAAATAAATAATGTAAGAAAATAAAGGCAGGAAATTCAGACGACACGTTTTGATACTTGAGACCAAATCATTAATACATTTGTCATATATTAGCGAATTTGTGCTTAGGAATTAACACCAAGGACAAAAAATGTGTTTTTAAAAGGCATAAAGTTAAAGGAATTTTATCAATGTTGTAATATAGGAGAAAAATAAATGTTTATTTTTTTTAACTTTTCTTTGAGAAAATGTAGCAGAAGATGTGAGAAACATCCTATTACCTGTGTGTTAGATGTAACTCCTCTTAAACACCGCAGGGGGCAGCAGAGCGCGCAGGAGAAATATAATCTGCCATAAACCCGAGAAGAAGCTGAAAACGGAAGTGGAGTTTTCCGGTGTCCTTGTGCGACAGAAGCGACTGTGGACGGATTCTAAAGATGTACAGACACATATTAGTAAGTTTATTTTCTTCTAAAAACGTACGCTTGCCTTGAGGAAATGTTATTTAACTAAACAGGTAAATGTGTGGTTTGAAAATAAGCGTCAAAAAGATGATGGCGGCTACATTTAGCGACACACTGTTAGCTTAGTTAGGGGTCAAAGCTAAATAACGTTCCGATGCCGCCGGAAGAGTTAGCATGAGCCTAGCTTCCCTGCTGGATTTAGGAGCATCCTCGCGCTTCCAGCTCGTAATATTAGGCATTTAGATGTTAACAAAATAAAACTTGTCTATAGCAGGTTCACTTTGACATCCGTGTCCTGTGTGATAACTACGGCGGTGTCTTGCTGTTTGCAGGCGCTCCAGCAGGTGGCGCGGCGGACCATCTCCAGCTCTGCCCGTCGGCAGGTTGACAACCAAGTCCCGCAGAAACAGAAGCTGTTTCAGGTAAAACGACACTGAACTGCTCAGATAACACGGCTGTCATTTTAAAACCGTCAGATTAGTTTTCTCCAAATATTGAAGCATTATAGCGTCAGTGGTTGAATTCAGTGTTGGCAGGAGGTCAAGGTCTTTGGGATCAAATACTGTCTGAGTGAGTGTCATGTTATCAGGCATGACTTTAGTAAATAATGATTAGCGCTGACTCAGGGTTTTACATCTCTTCAACCTCACTGATGACCTCAGCCCTGGATCATGATTCACTGTTGTCATTAGTATCTCACATTGTGATTATATGAAGGTACATTGTCCTTCAAGTCTAAATACATTATTGTTGGCAAGCTGCAATGCAGAAAACGACAAAATTGGTAAATGAATGAATGTTTGAATCGGATGAAAATGTTAAGATTTAACAACTGTACCAGGAAGAGCTGGACCTGTCAGAAGCAAGCAAACAATGTTACAGCACGTTGACAGAATCAGAGGAGAAAGTCAAATACTCAGAGGTTTGTGAAGGGAACACGATGCTCAGGGCTGCACATCAATGTTTTAGTCAGGTACTCAGGTGAGTTCCAGGAGGTGGTGTTTGGTACTCACCTCATACGTAACGTGGTCTTCATAAACACAGTCTCCCTCGCTGCAGGTGCACCTCCCAGTCCCTGGTTGAGCCTCCAGTCAGAGCAGAGCCATTAAATCTCTGACAGTAAGGAACCTTACGATCAGCTGAGGTCGCTCAGTTCTAGTGTAGAATCACCTTCTGCAACAAGTGCTGTTGTTTTGGTAAAATGCTTCTCTACATAGCGACGTAGCCAGCAGCCCTGCCTGTGCACTCCAGTAATCCAAACCTGCATCATGGAGGAGCTGCACGAGTCCATTATAGCTGTACAGTTCAGTCAGTGCAAAGTTCAACCCGTCTAATAAAGTCTGAGCTGAACGTCTCTGGAATTGGACGCATTTAAACAACTTCCTGCCTGTTTTTGTCCTGGTACACAAAGACGCGTTATGAAACAAAAGACGTTACCCATTTCAGATTTTTGTCACGTACCAGTTGTGCGCACCCTCGACTCTCACTCAGTAACAGCGCTGAGGTCACAAACACGGCTTCTGGAGGGTCATTGACCCGCTGTCTGCGAAACAGCACACGTGGGACTGTGAGCTGCCACTTTGAACCTTTTCCATGCAGCGTGAGGTTCATGAGATCATTTCTAGCCCACATTGTTCAGGAGCAGCCTTTTGAAACTGTCCACTGCTGCCACAGAGTGACGAAGCCTTTGTCTCATGAATGTAAGGGTTCTGAGAAATGTTGCTTCTTATAGTCCCTGAAAACCAAATGAAGGATTTCAAAATTGCCCTGAAACACACTGATTCAACCAGAACACAAACCAGGATTGTGAAAGACTTACTTTTTCCTTTGAGGTTAAGTAGTAAGTCCTTCCTCATTCCTTGGTAGCAGAGTTTGGAGAGCTCAGACCAACGAGAACAACTCTCCTTCAGCAGCTTCACAGAGGTTTGATTGCTCAGTTTTTGCCCCTCTGTGATGCAGTTGTCCAGACAGGAAGTGGTTTGAACTTTATTAAAAACCACTCATGTACTCGAGTATGTACTGTACATGCTGACTGGTGCGTGTTTTCATTTCTTCTTCAGTGGTTCATCTCATGAAGCCCTGAAACCTCAGTTAATGTGACTTTAGCTCCACAGATAAGTAGCCACCACGTGCTAACTGAGTGCAGTGCTAATCATGCATGTTTGAGCCGCAGTGAATTCAACGGCTAAAGACAGAACTTCTCCAGCTTCACTGATTTATCAGCATTGATTTTTACTTATAGATTGTTGGAGTTGTTGCTGAGCAAGACGGGGAAGTGGATCATAGTCTCTAATGCTGCCAACTGTCATCAGTGCTGGTATTCAGGGGAAAAACTTACAGATGATGTCAGCAGCTGCCAAGATGCCTTGTAGACTAAACAAACTAGTTTAATGGCTGGTTTGCTCTCCTTCGCTGCTTGTGACCGCTGGAATATGCTTTTTATAACCTGAGTGATTGAACGAGTCTGCAGAAAAGCAGGCGAGCTCTGAGTCACTAAAGGATCCGTTTGAAACTGTGACACTACTGCTGTGAAAAGGCAAAGTTCACCAAGGACACTAGTTTCAGTCTAGCTGGTTTGAAGAGAGTTTTGACTCTGATACCAATATTAAGTTCAAATAGACTTTCACTCAGTCACTGATGTTAAAAGGGAAGGATGACTTCTGTTCTTTTTTTAAATCATCAACTAATGTTATAGAAAGACCAGTCTGGCCCTCAGCTTTAAGCTCATTGGTTCCTACTGAAGACTTTAATCTTTAAAAAAAAATGTAGTAGTTCAATTTTAATATACATTTGTTAAAGGTGCAGCAATTTCCTTAAACTGCTGCTCACTGTAGTAAACAGGAGGAAACAGTGCATTTGTTAGGGACTATTTTCAGTGGTGGATTCATCCTCATTCTGTGCTGCAGTGAGTATCTGGAGCAGCAGGGTTGTGTGTGTGTGTCTGTGTGTCTGTCTGTGTCTGTGTCTGTGTGTGTCGTGCTGCTTGTTGATGTTCTTTGTGTGGTCTCCTGTGTGTCTCCTGCAGGAGGATAATGGGATCCCGGTTCACTTGAAAGGAGGCACCACCGACGCTCTGCTGTACAGAACAACGATGGCTCTCACCGTCCTGGGTGAGAAAATCCTTCTCTGTTTTAAACTCATCCGCTTCTTCTCCTGCAGAATATTGGACTTATAACTTGAGTGAAAGTTGAGCTCATGAGATGGAAACCTCCATCCATGTGGTTCTAGTTTCAGCTGCTGCAGGAGGTGGCTTCCATCACAGGAACTTCCTGACCTGTAACTTAACGTGTCTGCAGTGTCTCTGGTTCCGTTTTTGTTTCCACTGTTCTCTGCTTTCAGGATGAGTTTCTGCTGAATCTACTCAGCAAACTCTGCAGTTAATAGTGACAGACGTGTGGTTAGATGATCACTGCAGAGAAGAGTATTTCATTTATCAGGGGATCCGCAGAATGTTCAACCTGTCTTTGGCTGTAACGTCACATTTTCCCATGTAAACTGTTGGATGTGAGTTTGTTAAAGTGCGGCAGGATGTTCAGTTCGAGGCCCCGTCCTGGGTGAGATACGGAGTCCTAATGGTTTTCTCCTGCTCAGCTGACACAACGTGTGGTTTCAGATGAAGGAAGGGGCGTTTTTTTCCAAATTGACAAAATTATGGAGGGAATTGAATTCAGCAAAGTTAACAGCTGGATATGATGTATCATGATTACAGGACCTTGATCTCATCTCCAATATTTCTGTCTCTGGAGATTTCCGTGTGCTTCAGTGTATAAATAACGTTCAGTGTGAGCTCAGAATATCTGCTCTTCTCTCTGCTGCTCAGGAGAAGGAGAAGTCATTTTTGAAGGTTTTTGAAAGTGGAGCTGCTTATTTTCATTCAGGATATCAGACATGATTCTATCTGTTGTGTTTTAATCTGTCATTTTAATTCCCACCACTAACCCGACCTGTTGTCCTTTCAGGAACTGGATATGTGCTGTATGAGCTGGTGAGGGCGTCGTTCCCACAGAAGAAATAACTCCACTGCTCCAGCTGTTTACTTACATTTGAAAAAGCCGGCCAGCAGCTCTGTGTTGTATAAAAGATGAAAATCCTCCGTGTGGACCGAGCTGCGTGTTTCCTGTCACGGAGGGATATTGTTTCATGTTCATGGGATCAATATTTATTTCTTGTACTCTCGCTGATGACCTGAGGATCAATAAAAAAAAAACTTCTCATGACCAAAAGCTGTTGATGGTTTTTTTTCTCTGATCACTTTGTTTCCATGTTATGTTTTAAATGCAGTTTAAGATCCAGAAAATCCACTGAAGGAAAGTCAGATTTCCTCCGATGAAAACTGTACAGCAAATAGAAATAACAGAGAAATATGAATATTGATGAATGCTGATTGGCAATATTGTGCAGTCTTTTCTTGAATTTGGGAGAAAGTGTGAAAATAAAATTCTGCCTCAGGTCTCATTAAAGCTTTGAACGGCCCTGATTAAAGGCGCCTTGTGTTGACTGAGCTTTTTTTCTGTCTTTTCATTCAGTTTACATTTAGTTCCAAAAGCATGAGTGAAGCATTTTGAAATATTTCTTTAAGTAAATGTTTTATATTTGTAAAAAGCAGGAAACATGTTCAACACTGTAAATGTTTCCTGTGTGAATTTACAGTCTCTGGTCACTAGAGGGCGACATTTACAAAGAAATCACCTGAGACTGACAATGAAATTTACTCAATTAATGATCACAGATTAATGATTTATGCCCACATGTAACTAATTACAGTCTGATATGAACTTTGCTGCTTCTGTGAAATAACAAACAAACTTCCAGAATGGAAAGTTTCATTTGGCAAATTCCTCCTGTTCATCTGTAGTTTGGGTGGATTCATCTCTGTTGTCTGGTTTAATTTCTGTCAGTGGAGATGGAGGAGCCTCAGGCCTGTTCTCATATCAATCCACACCCACCACACAACATTTAACACTTTGAAGTCGCAGATGAGCTGCAGAGACAGACTGACACCCTGAGACTGAAAACCAGGACCAGACGGATCCAGCAGCTTCCAGCAGGAAACAGCTCGTCCCAGGGTTTGACCAACACTGATGTTCAGAGACAGACAGAGCTGAGGGGCCTCACAGGGGCCCTCGGCCAGCAGGGGGCGCTGTCAGAAATTAACTATTTAAACGCTGTGGTTTTGTTAAAGAGCCAAAAAATATTACACACTTTGAGATTGTGACAGAAATGTCTGGGTGGTGCTGCAACAACTGTGAGGAATGTTAACAGATGTTTCATGGTTTTGTCATTTTAACCCACTTTTACAAATGTTGAAGTGAAATTACAAATTAACATTTGTGGGGTCCTTTTACAAACCTGGAGACACAAACTCATGCCGCATTCTGCAAAAATAAATATACAATAAACACACCCACATTTCCAGTCCAGTTCAATCCAAATCATCTAAACATTTTTGGAACATGACAAAAGCAACAAGACGTTCAGGATTATGAAAAGGACCCAATTTTGGTGTCACTTTCACAAATTACACGACATGAAAACAAATAGTGTGATTATATAAAAACTGAGTCTTGATGGCGCCAACTGGTCAAACTTGTGGCTCCTATAACATTTTGATGCACTCGGATAAATAAATTCTGGATTATGACAATAAACATATTTGTGGTGTTCTGAACCAAATTTGGAGATTTGTGACCCAGTTATTGACTGTAATACCACGTTTGGGACCTTGTGGGCGCTAAAGCCACTTTTAAATCAATGAACTCCAGAAAAATTGAATCATGACTAAGAACAGATTTTGTAGATATTTTACAGGATGTGAATGAGGTTTTCTGCTAAAGTTTGGGATTCAGGAGGAACAAAAACAAGTTTAGATGTTGCAACAACTGAGAACTTGAGGGAAACAAGAATTATTCTAAATGTGGATGTGACCTTGGACAAAGTTGTGGACTGGTGGAATTTTGGCTTCTACAACAAAGGGAGTGAATCACAGTTTTGATTATCTTGACTTCAGGCTGAGAAAGGTCGCTGCTGAGGGTTTTTCACAGGGTTTCTTCTTCTTTGTTCATCGCAGTGAGTCTGGCCGCTTCATCCTGCTTCATCCTGCTGAGGAGCCACAAACCTCTGCTCCGTCCCTGAGATGATGCACCAGAGGGAGCAGACTGATTTGGGGTTTAGTTGAGTGGACTGTGTCATATTTTCCCATTGATTCAGTGAATGAATCGGGGGCTGAAGCCTCGCTCTGCTCCTCTGGATGCTGCAGATCTGCGGCCGGGGCGCACAGAAGCTCCTCCATCAGCGGAAAGGAATGTGGACAAGTATGTAAAAGTTTCCGAGTGTGTGTGTGTGTGTGTGTGTGAGTGAGTGTGTGTGTGTGTGTGTGTGTGTGTGTGAGTGAGTGTGTGTGCGCGCGCGCGGAGAGGCTGCACATCATCTCTGGCCGGCTGGATGTCGTAAGAGGAGGCCGATCTGGGATCAGCCCCCCTGTTAAGTAGCAGATTGCTGGAGAGTCTTCCCACTTGGATCGAGGCTCCTGGACGCGTCTGGAAGCTGAAGCCCTCGGAGCTGCGGCTTCAACCCCGGATCTCCTCCCTGCAACCTCTCCTCTCCTCCGTCTGGCCTCCACATCTGAGACTTTAACCTTTTTACTTTTTCTTTCTTGAGCCAAAGCAGAGAAATTCCCAGCCTCCTCTCAGGTCAGTCCGGAGTCCTGCTTGACTTTTGATCTGTTTCAGGTGAATCACTTGAGCTCCAGGTGATATTGTGAAACTTAGATGATGTGATTTATTGCAGTTTTAAAGTTTGTGTTATGTCCAGTTTCTCTCATCTCTGATATTGTGGAGTATGAGGAGAAACGTGGAGGCTCTGTTGGCCCCGCGGCGCGTAATTACGCACGGAGCCAGGATCTGGTTCTCGGTTCTTCTGAGTCTGGACACTTTGTCTTCATTAGACTGGGTTCATATCATCAGCAGAAATATTAGACAGTGTCTGGACCGTTTTCAGTTTTATTGCAGCGGAATTTAAGCAGCTTTAGTGAGAAAAATGAATGAAGAGACAGACTTGACTGTGACTTGACTTGACTTGACAGTTTTCCATCTGATTAAATGGGTTTGACCGGATGTTTAAAGCTGTTAAATTGTGGATTTTTGGACTGTAGTTACTCATACATATAAAGTCTGTCATGGAAAAATAATAATTAAAAAAATCTGGCTGTTTGAGGAGCAGATTTTTGGATGATAGAAATGTGACTTAGTGTAATATTCCTGCCCTGAAAGCTGCGTCTTCTGGGGGCTTTTAAACGACAGATTGATCCTTTAAACGATCATATGATGGAGGTGTGAGCTTCACACTCTGGTTGCCTGAAGCTGTACAAAGGTCTAACAGCCTCCTTCGTCTCCTGCCGCAGCTCCATTCATGTGCTGCTGAGGAAGAGGAGCTGAAGATGAAGAGCAGGCTTCCTCTGGCGGCTGCCCTCCTGGCACTGCTGCTGTCCTCCTCCCAGGCCCAGGACCCAGGTAAAGCCTCCTCCTCCTCCTCCTCCTCCTCCTCCTCACCTCTCACCTCAGCTCCTTCCTCCTCTCCTTTCCATGCATATTCAGCCCGAATAAAAAAAAATCACACAGAGAAAACAAATGTGTGTTTGTGAATTGATTTGTATGACCTGATTTGCCTTTTCAACCTTTAACCTTTTGATCGATGACTGATTTTCCTTTTGACTCCAGTGATTCCAGTTTCCTTTTAGGAAGTCGCGAGATTTCCTGCTTGAAGAGAAAAAACTGTCTGGGCTTCAAAATGTCTGGTTTGAATTTCTGGATAGAAGCTTCAGTTTTTGACCAAACCAGGAGCTGTTCTGAAGGAGCTGTAGTCATGCGTGTAACTCGTTTAGCTGAGAAATAAAATATGACCTCCAGTTGATGAGGAGACCAAAAGGATGAAGAAAGATCAGTTCTATTGTTAGAAAAGCTTCATTATTGAACTTTTCCATCAGTCTGATGCTTGTTTAAGGCATCGATTTACATCTGTTAACGTCTAAAGACAGAAATGTATTTACATCAAAGGAAAAAGCAAAAACCAGTGAAACTGAATAAATGTCCATCTGCAGCTGTCTCTCCTCTTCAGACAGTTGCAGTTGAAGCTTTCTAACACCAGGAGGCGCCCTTGCTCAAAATCTAGTATCTATTACTTTTCTCCAGTTTCAAAAAAAAAGAAAAAGAAGAAAAAAAACCCAGACGGCACGTGGCCAAGTTTCCTACCTACGTCCTCTCTCCTGATGGAACGGAAAGACAAAATATGAGTTTCACATTATTTTCCAGAGGTTTCAGAGGTTAGAGGAGGAGAAAATCTGCTCCTCTGAGCCTCTGGATTTTCTCTCACAGCGAAAAAAAACAGCGCAGTAAAAACTCATCAAACCAGCAGGAGGAGGAGAATCTTTCTTTGCTCTTGTTCCAGGAGGATTTCTGGCCTCCTGTGACCCTCTTTAACGTCCCGGCGGAGCCCCGCTGCCTCTCCACAGCTCCACCACACAGCCGTATAAATTCTGCCGTGTTGAATAGTTTGACACGTCGGAGTTAAGAAGTCAAACACCTCGAAGAGAAAAGACTCTGAAGTGAAAGACCTCTGCTCCGAACTGTCACATTTCAGGTGAAAGATTAGAAAATAAAAGCGGTTCAAAGCAGAAACCTTGATGCAGACGGCTTCAAAGAGAAGCCTGGATGTGAGTGTGTGTCTGGTTTAAGAGCCCGAGGTTTCTGGGTAGTTTTTTCAGCCGTTGGGAAACAGAAGCAGCAGCAGCGTCGCCCTTGAGTGGACTCACCAGGTTGGTGGTTCCTCCATTCTTGACGTCCTGTCACCCTCCAGGTCAAGTCTGGACCGGGTCAGCTGACCCCGAGTCCGGCTTCACGACAATATTTTACCATGATATTCTTCACTCCCACACTAACAGATAAACTGGTTGGTGGTCTAGATACTGATCCAGCTCGATTCCATAGAAATATCCATATGAATATGTGTTTGTTTTGTTAACTTGTCCTGCTGTGTCTCTGCAGGAGAATCTGCAGCTGCAAACTTTGATGAAACGAGCTCAAACCGTGGAGCTCAGATTACTGTAGATTAAAGCTCCTCCAGCCTGAACAGATTAAGAAGCAGACGCAGTGTTTCCACCTGTTTGTTACACGAAACGTTAGCTCATGTTGAGGAAAGTGAAGGTTTAGGAAATAAGTGTTCAGAGCATTGACGCCAGTATGAGTGGGTTTAATACTGTAAAAGTGGTCTGTGTGGCTCTGTGATGTGGTTATTCAGAGCAGAGCAGCTGAGGTCAACAGAGGTCATCTCGGTCCAGCTATCGCCACAGACCTTTACGTGAAGCTACGTTAGCTTGTTTCATCGTAGGTCTCTGAGATATTTTCTACTTATGTTAAGCACTCATCAAGTTTATATCTTAAATTCAACCGAGTCCGAACAAATGAGGCAGCGTTAAACCATCGGTGCATCATAGCCAGCTAGATGTTCTAGTTAGCTGACGACCTCGTTCTCCACCCCAACCTGAAGAATATCATTTTAAAATATTTCCCATAAAATAACCTGTGGTCCCTCGTGTACATGGAAACTTTTTGTCCAAGTTGTTGTAAACAACTTTTCATGTACACGTGCATGAGCCCTCATGTCAGTGATCCCGAGCTCGACTCCAGTCTGTGTGCACTTTCATCTTGTTCGTTGGTGAACGTCACAAAGGCCAGCGGTTCTTAAATCGCACTCCAGATCCTAAAAGGATTCTTGGAGTTTTAACTGACGACGCAGTGACAAGGATCGATGGTTGAACATGTGGATCTGGAGCTGAAGCGCTTTAAGAACCTCTGGTGCCGAGTTTTGAGAAACGATCGAGCAGAAAAAAAAGACGTACACGTGTCTCCTCTGACATCGTGTAATCTTTTGTGAGGTTTGCAATGGAGACGATGAAAGTGATCAATCCGATCTTCATCCATTGTATAATCAATAGCAGAGAGTTTCATCAGATCTGTGTCTTTTTGTTGTTTGTCAATTCAACTTCCTGAGTTGGATTGAGGTCATGGACAGTCGCCGGATGTCAGCTGGTCCATGTTGGAGTTTGTTGACGGGGGGGAAACCTTTTGTTTTTATTTGACGTGATTTCCAGAATTTGTTTCACTTCATCAGCAGCCAAGACATTTTTGGATCCAAACCCTAGAAAACATGTTGGCTATCTGATAAAGTGACATGTATGGAAGCAAAGAAAGACCTATAATTGTAAAATCTAATCACTACTGAATATTCAGTGTTTGAATTTAAACATCCCAGACTTTATGGCGCTGAAATCTCTTTGTTTTTTTTTAAAAAAAACCATCCATCTCAGTTTATGTGGTTTGAATTCCCCTCTTGAATTTTCAGATGGTCATAATAAGTTTTGCACTTTCAGAAACTTTATTTAAACAGAAAATTGTCCCATACTTTAAAAACTGATGCTCAGATTAAACGGGTCATTTTTGGATCCTTTTGACTGAACTTGAATTTTTAGATCTGAAAATGACCAGTTCAATCTGAACATCAGTTTTTAAATTATGGAATGATCTGATTTTCTGTTTAAATAACGTTTTTGAAAGCGCAAAACTTGATCAGAGAAAACTTCAGAAAAATTGGACACTTTGATTTTTTTCCCCTGGGTTGGTGAACTTTTAAAAACTTCAAACTCTTGTTTTCCCTTCTTGGAAAATTTCTAAAACATCAATTCAGAAAATTAAAAATATTTCCATGCTTTAAAATTTTTTTAATATTAGGCCATTTTTGCTTCTCTACATTTGGTCACAGTCAAAATCCTCCAAAGTTCTCATCTTCCCGTCCTGTTTGTGTTTCCTTCCTTTATCTAACTGAAGGTAAAGTCGTGTTGTTTCGTTGTGTTTGTCGTCTCTGTGTTGTTGCTTGTGTCGTTGAATGTGGCTTCTGGCCACTCGAGCTCAAACGGAGGTCATTTTTTTCCCCCCCAAAATGGCTTCGTTCACATGTGCAGTTTGGTTCGTCTCGTGCCGTTTGCTCCAACAGTGAACGTGTCAAGCTTCGCCCTGGAAGTGTTGACTGTTGGCAAAATCCTTTCACACTTCACATTTCAATACACTCGCCTCCCAAAGCTGCAGGATTAACGGTGTTTGCTTTTTCTCTTCGCAGTCGACGCTCCGTCAGATCTGAGGTTTAAGATTTTAAACGAGAACACAGTGCAAATGGTGTGGAGCCGACCCCAGTCCAGGATACAGGGCTACAGAATACAAGTGACCTCAGACACAGGTGGGTGCTCATTAAACCTGCGAGTCGTGTCCTGCCGAGCCCCGAACATTACAAGTGTCGTAAAGTCTCCTCGACATCAATCTGCCCGGCAAGACTCAACACTGCCTGCAATTATCAGGAGATTTCTGCACACACACGTTCGGGAACTCCCAGGATGAAAACGGGGAAAAAAGAAAAAACATTATCACGGCCGAGGAAAATTGTCAGCATTAGTTAAACTCAGGAGTTTAGATGTCACATCCGTCAGAGTTCATTAAACACCTGAGACTGAGAACAACAGCAGAGACAGATCAGCTTGACTCAACAGAACTGAAATAGAATTTTACTAAAGGAGCAAAATCTGCTGGAAAATTGAGAAAAGAAAGTACTTTACAATAAATCCACCAACTGCTTCATTTAAAACTACATGATGATATAACATAAACACACTTTGCTTTGGGTGTGAGGTCGTTTTTACGACCCTCAGTTTCCATAAAGACAAATCTTAATGCTGCAGTTTATATTTCATATTAATGTTCGACAAGTTTTAACATGAAAATGCCACCATTGGACAAAACCAAGAGATGGTTGCACCAAATTCATTTAGATTCAAACTTGACCCAGTTATAATCAAGTAAGTGAAGATTTATGTTCAAATAGAGATTTTCATAATCAGTAACTACACAAACTGGAAATAAAGATGAGGATGATATCTCAAATATATATATGAGTATCAATTAATGTCCAATATCTCTGATGAGCTTATCATCATATTGAGGTTTTCAGTGTTTCCTCTTCTTCAGCTCTGAACCTTTATTTTCATTAACTTCAGTCTGACTCTTCGCTGCTAATCAGGTTGATTTTTATTTTGTATTATTTATGATCCATTTCGTCCACGAAACATTAAATATGCTACTAAATATTTACACCCAGTTACTATTAACTGTTTTTGTACTTGCTAACTAGAACTTACTTTAATATTAACATTCAATAACTGTCCACCGTGACTGATGACTGTTGCTAACTGGACCAGCTAACTGACGATGCTAACGTTAGCCTGTATAATTATATTCGCGAGCTGTCAGCTGTCAGTGTTAGCTAACTGAGCCAGCTGGCTGACGGCGTTAATCAGTTCCTGCCAGGTGAGGTCTAACTGTTTTGTACTGTTAGCTAATTTAACCAGCTACCTACAGAACTAATGTCAGCTTGTATATTTATATTGATTAACTGTCAAGTGTAACGAGTGTAACGACATTAGCTTGCGTATTGCATTTAATAACTGTCAAGTGTAACTGTTACATGCTGTCCGCTAACTGGACCTGCTAATCAACAGAGCTAACTTTAGTTTGAATATTCACATTCAGTAACTGCCGCGAGGTGTAACTATTAGCTAACTTAAGCTAACTGACGGAACTAAAGCTAGCTTGAATATTTAAATTCAATAACAGAAAAGTGTAACTGTTACAGACTGTTAGCTAACTAAACCAGACATTGTTAACATTAGCTTGCATATTTAAATTCATTAACTAGCAGGTGTATGCGCTGTTAGCCGAACGAGCTTAGTGACAGAGCTAATGTTAGCTTACATATTTATGCCAGTTACTTTAAATTTAGAAATGAAGTATTTTTAATTGTTACACTGAGTTCAAGTGAGAACTTAAGCTGCTATTTAATGATAAGAATCTTTTCACATTAATAATCCTGTAAACTGTAAAATAGGCATCAAAAATCTTTTAACTAGTTGAATCAATACATGAATTTATCCCTGAAAACAAAAATCTATTTCAAGTGAAGACATTTTAATAAATAATCAACTTTGACTTAAAAGGAGAATTTGGCATTTAAAGGTTAATATAATGTGCTTTGGTTGATAGAAATGCAGAGAGTTTCCAGTTCTGTTGTGTGTTTTCTCGGCTCTTCCAGTCCACAGGTCAGACTCAGGTCTTCTTGAAGTCCCCTTTTGACTCTTGGAGAAATGAAGTCATGCCATAGTTTCCTAATGGTTTCCCTCTAACTCTGTGCATTCTTGTAGAAGAACCAACAAAAGAATTTACTCTGCCTGCGTCTGCGACTAAGACCTCCATCTCAGACCTGACTCCAGATGTGGATTATGTCGTAACAATATCTGCGTACGCCGGATCAGAGGAGAGTCTGCCCATCTCCGGCCAGATCACACGTGAGTTTCTGTCTGTAAATTAACACCAGACATCCAACCGAATGCTAATAAAGTTTGTCTGCAGCTGGTCTGTTTTGGCAGGAAGTTGCCATGATGACGAGCTGCTTCAGTCTGAAAATCAAACTGGCTGGTTAAAGAACTGAAATCTAAATAATGAGTGGAACAAATAACTATTATCTTGTCTGCCGTTTGCATTACTTGGTTTGTTATCATTATTTCCTTTTTACAATGCAATATAGTTCTGGATGAGATTGACACACATTTTCAAATACATGCAGATCTGTCCAGAAACAGTCTCACCACCATTTAGTGACTGTTCTTGAGCTTTTGGTCACATCCGTTCACTTCATTTCAATATGCGGTCGAACTTGGCTTAAAAACCAAAAGGTGCTGTGATTTCATTCTGGACCCAGGAAGCAACCATTGACAAAACAATCTTAAAACAGGATCCATTTAGTTTGACATTTAAAAAGAACAAAGCTGTCGACTGAAAGTCTGTTTGGACAGATTTCATTCCAGCTGTGATATATTTCCTCTCTCAAACTGTGCAGACAAAAAAGGTCAGTAATTCATTTTTAAACACTCAGGTTCAGTCAAATTTTAAGAAACGTCATCAATTTTTTATTGTATGTTTACCAAAAAGAGACGATTTGGATTTTAAGCCAACACAGACAAGAAGTGCTTCTTGTACAAGAAGGAAAAAAGAATATCTTCAATTCTGTGACATTTGAGCAAACATCTGGTGATGAAGATGATGCAAAAGCTCCAGATCAGCCACTCAGCTGCTCAGCTGCTGCTTCCAAGTCAAGAATGAACTTTGAAACTCAACATTTGGATTCATTCTTGTGTTAAAGCAGCTGGTGAGTAACAAAATAAGATAGTTGGTCAGAGACGGTTTGGTTGAACTTTGTCAATGAGGACTCAATATGGTTTTATTTGAAAGTCAACTCTTCCAACTGAGGATAAGATAAGAAAAAGTGACTTTTTGATGCTACAGTGGATCAGTAACTGAGTAGTGACCCAGATTTCCATCAGTGAGGGAAGTCTTCACTCATGGCAACTGTTTGGTGGGGACGTCTGCTTGCCGCAAACATGATGATCTGAGCTCTGGAGATTCCCTGGAAATCTGTCAAAAACAATGACTTCAACTCATTAGTTTTGCCATTTGGGAGCTCATTGTGCACATTCGCTGTATATATGAGTACGAAATGTTGCACAAGAAAGGCTCAGATGACGGAATAAATCTCATCAATGGAAAGAAAAGGCGAGTTTGGATCCAGTTTGAGTTCTCTGACATCTTGTTGACAGAATATGCTTCATGACATGACCTTAAAATGAAGATTTGAGTTTTTTGAGGATACTTTCAACAACAGGATAGATGTTCTGAATAGTCTTCTGTGATTACATGACTGTGTTATTGTCTTTCAGTTGAGTCGAGTGGCAGCACGAGAGGAACTTCCAGAAAACCAGACGTTTCCGATTCAGTCAGTAAGTCCTTTCCTTCATTTAGTTTAAACCTCAAATTGACGAGGGTTTTCGCTCACTGCTAAGATAATGAATCACAAGCTTTCGCTGTACCTCCTCCACTTTTCCGCTTTTCCTTCTCGATCTTTGTTCGTCCCTGCTGGGCGTCGTCCATCAGCGTGAGCTCAGCAGCGATGGGAGGCTCCGACCACACAACACCCCATTGTATAGCCATAATCAAAATTAGACTCCCATAAATCTCTGAAGTATTCGGTCATCAGTTTGGTCCCCTGCCGGCCAATTATGCCAGTGTGGAGGAAGCTGCACATGCTCAGTGTGGAGGTCGTAGGTTGGGCGGGAGGCTGCTGTTGGAGCTGGGGGAGCGGGCTGAGACGAGCCCAGCCCTGAAGTGCTGAGAGAAGTGGAAACCATTACAGATGCTGATTTACAAGAGCGCTGCTGCTGCTGCTGCTGCCCTGGCCCGTTTCTGTAGATGATGACGAGCTTGTGTTGATTTTTCCTTCGTTTCGTGAGAGAAAAGTGAAAAGGAAACTCCCAGAAAGCAGAGCGCAGCTGGGAGTCCTGCACCTCTACCTACAGCCGTGCAGTCCGATCAACCAACATCCAGCGTCTTTAATGAATCTTCAACAACCAGAAAATAATGAACGGCAAGCTTTAAACATTCTGAGCTGATTTGGGAAAACCAGTCAAATGTTCATCTTGAGTAATACAGAGCTTTTATGAAATACAACCTATTATCACATTAAGTGGGATCAAAATCCTACAAACGTCGAGCACAGTTCCTTCTCAGGTTCTCAATTGACCACAAACCATCTGGCCAGAACCTCAATTCTGCCAAAACCCTTGATTACTGTTGGTGTGGCAGTTAGATTTTTGTTAAGATCTTTTTAAGTTAAACAATTGAAAGTGACACATACACTGGAATAAGCCAGCACACTGTGTAAACCAGACCAGATCACCAGTTTCATCCCTCACTCTCACTTTAGTAATGGACAACACATGATTAAAGTTATCAATTTAATTTAAGTTATGTATTTGCATCCATGTTTTATGTTCATTTTAACTTTTCTTCTTCTCTTGATTTCTTGTTCTCTCCTTCACTCCCTCCCCCTCCTCACTTTTTCCCAGAATGCTCTTTCAGCGCCATCGCCGACATGGTGTTCCTGGTGGACGGCTCGTGGAGCGTGGGGAGGCCCAACTTCAAATACATCCGCAACTTTATCTCAGCGACGGCCGGAGCCTTTCAAATCGGCGAGGAGAAAACCCGCGTGGCCGTGGTCCAGTACAGCACCGACACCCGAACAGAGTTCAACCTGAACACACACCTGACCCGACCGACGCTGCTCCGGGCCATCGGCTCGCTGCCGTACAAAGGAGGAGACACCATGACAGGTAAGCCATTGCTGTCATTGACACTGATGCTGATATTATTATAGCATCGTTTTTATATATATTTTATTTCCTATAACTTATTATGAAATAAAAAATACACATTTTTCTTGTGTGAGCAACAAACAGTAAATCACAACCTTTTCACAATAATTTATTTTATTTAAATTTTTTGGTGTTTGACCATCATGATGCCAAAATGACAAGTGATATTAAATCACCTGAAATAATAATCTCAATAATCTCATCTGCTAAAATGTAAACTGACAAGGTTTTCATAAGCTCTTTTAAAATGTAGAAGATGAATGAAGTAGTCAGTTTGTTACGATGTTAATCTTTTGTGATTGTAACTATGTCAGGTTAAACCTACGCTGTTTCTGCCAGTGCATCATTTCACACTTCATCTCTTCGTTTCTCCAGGCGATGCCCTCAACTACCTCCTGGAAAACACTTTCACCGAGGCTGCTGGTGCCAGGAAGGGTTTTCCCAAAGTGCTGGTGATCATCACAGATGGCAGATCTCAGGATCCAGTGGAGAGCTACGCCAAGCAGCTCAGGAGCAGGGGGGTGGAGATCTTTGTCCTCGGTACGTAGCCAGAACAAGTTTATTACATTCCATATCTTACATTTTCCACTCGTATTTAATGCTTTTAAATGTCGTTCGTAACAAAAGCAGCTTGTGGTGACGTAATAACAGAAGGTAAAATTCCTACACCATTAACATTACAAGCGAGTGATAGCAAGTTTTATGTATGTTTACACTCGGGCTTTACTGTCAGACTTTCCACAATCTCAGGATGGAGAAGTGGGCTGTTGCTATGGTGTTAAAGACGGCTGCTGGTTAAATAATAATAACAGCTCATCTTCTACGGCCTCTGAAAACAGGTCACTGATTGAAAATTGCTGTGTCAAACATGAAATATGCTCAGTTTTTGGAGCAGAAACTGGTTTCTAGAGCTTTCTCAAATCACAGATGTGCTCGGCTTCATTTCAGCTGAAGTGAAATTTGTGTCAGAGAACATGACACAGATATTCTTTTTTTTTTTTTTTTTCTACTAATAACTGCTATGCAGTCCACAAACCTTTATCTAGATGGAAACTTGAACTTGAGTGTGTTTAAGACGTTTAAACATTTATCTCTGAATCTGCAAAGTAACCAGGAACCAGCTGTCAGAAAAATGTTGAGGAATATTTTCTGCTGAAAATTAGGGATCAAAAGAAAGTCTTCAGAAATGGACATAATCAAATACAGATCTGCACTGAAGTACAGTTTTGGAGTAAAAGTACGTTGTTACTTTCCCCTTCTGTCAATCAGAAAATTCACATTGATACTTGAGTATGTTTGAGTAGAACTTTGAATAAACTTGATTCTGCAAAGACTCACAGCTTTACTAATAGTGTAAAAGTGTTACAAATGAATATAGGATTGTAAAACTCACCAGTCTTAAAATGGAGTCCCATATTTACTGCCCATGCTGTCAGACTTTCCAGCCAGAGTAGAGTAAAAAAGTTGAGGCTTGGCGCTTTTGTTGTTGATTGGTGGTGAATTCATCTGGAGAACTTTTAATATGCTAACGTGGAAACCAAATGTTTCATTTCACCTCTTTATAGACATTTCATCCAGTATTTATAGATCTGGAGCAAATTCACCCTTTACCTCTAATACAGTAATCCTCACGATGCCAGTGATTTTACAAGGACTGCTGTGAATTCATTGGTGTAGCCTCTTAGCTCCGAATGAGTAAATGTCCATCCACGTACATTGCATTCACCACAACTTAGACTTTTTGTTTTTCTTTGTCCATTTTAGGTGTCCAACAGGCTGATGTAGAAGAGATGAAGCTAATGGCCTCCACTCCTCACAGAAGTCACATCTATAGTGTCGCCAACTTTAACACTATGAAGAGTGTTCAGAAAGCGTTAATTTCTCAGGTGTGCGCTGGTGTTGACGATCAACTCAACTCACTCGTGAGTGGAGAAGAAGGTGAGATGTGGTGAAAACTACTTTGGAATAAATGTCACATTTTCCTTATTGAAGTTTTCTATCTTCTGTTGTCCCTTTGCACGTTTTAAAGCAGTAGTTCAACATTTTTGGAAATACATTTATTCGCTTTGCACCAACTCCTTCGAGATAAATTTGAGCATGTTTATTGCACAGTGAGATTCAAACAATCCCATAATTCCGATTCTGATTTTTGCAGTCGTTGAGCCGGCCTCTAACCTCCAAGTCCTGGAGGTGGCCTCAAAGTCCATACGGGTGACCTGGGAGGCCTCTATTGGAGAGGTCACAGGATACAAGGTGCAGATGATCCCCATGATGGCCGGCAGCAAGCGGCAGGAGCTGTACGTGGGCCCGGGCCAGACCTCGGTGGTGGTCAGAGACCTTTCTGCTGACACAGAGTACCAGATCAGTCTGTACGCCCTGAAGGGCCTGACGCCCAGCGAGCCCGTCATGATCATGCAGAAGACGCAGCCAGTTAAAGTGTCACTGGGTGAGTACAACATAGCGATTCTACAACGTCCCAACGAGTTGTCTTTTGATGCAATGGATGTCTCTCTCACAGACATGAATGTTCATCAGTAAACTTTACAGAAATGCATGAACAATGCAGAAGGTCCTCTCCTCAAGTGGGTGGGGCAGCAGCCACTTCACAGGAATTGTTTGACATTTTAATAGATTAACAGAAGTCTCACGATGCAAGTGTTCCCATTGAAGCTAGTCTTATTGAACTTTGTATTGTGCTTTTTCTTTTTCCGATCTAGAATGTTCTCTTGGTGTGGATGTTCAAGCCGATGTCGTCCTCCTGGTTGATGGTTCCTACAGCATCGGTCTGGCTAACTTTGCTAAAGTAAGAGCTTTCCTGGAGGTGCTGGTGAACTCCTTTGACATCGGGCCAGATAAGGTCCAGATCAGCTTGGTCCAGTACAGCAGGGACCCCCACACCGAGTTTTACCTGAACACTCACCATGACCTGAACGCCGTGGTGAAGGCTGTGAGGACTTTCCCGTACCGCGGCGGCTCCACCAACACCGGCAGGGCCATGACCTACGTCAGAGAGAAGATCTTTCAGGCCACCAGAGGGGCTCGTGCCCACGTTCCCCGTGTCACCATCCTCATCACTGACGGGAAGTCGTCCGACGCCTTCCAGGAGCCAGCCACCAGGCTGAGGAATTCTGATGTGGAGATCTTTGCGGTGGGTGTTAAGGACGCTGTACGATCTGAGCTGGAGGCCATCGCAAATACCCCTGCTGAGACCCATGTGTACACCGTAGAGGACTTTGATGCCTTCCAGAGAATTTCCAAAGAGCTCACACAGTCCATCTGCCTGAGGATCGAGCAAGAACTCCGAAAAATCCACCAGAGACGTAAGTAATATAACTTTAATCCTCGACAGTGATGACAGTGTGCCTTGTTCAGCTTCTTTCAAACAATCAACTGCTGTTTTAAAGTTGGATATAATTTAGATTTGATCAGTTCTGTTCTGGTTTGTGTCAAATTCTGGGTTGATTCCATGCATGTGGAATGCTGGCTGTTTTCCAGTGGTTTTAACTTAAGTTGGATCCTGTCTTTGGTTGTAGAGATAGAAGTCATGAATTTCTTGGTTTAATCATTCGTTAACAGACTGAATGTGATGACTGTGCTCACGGTGAGGGAGGCAAAGAGAGACTGGTTCACTCAGTGACACTGATTCTTACTTTCCTCACTTTGAAGAATGGGTTCTAAAGATTAGTTCCACTGCTACGGGAAATGCTTTGTATTAGATGAACACTTTGCTAGTTTCTTTACTGTGCAGTTGAGGGAGGCAGTTATGGGTCTGCAGTCATACAGTATATTATTAATTGTAACAAGATTATAGTTGTTTCACCTGTTTATCCAAAGTCCAATAGTGGGAATAGTTTGCAAAATTGCAGAGAACTTGTTGTTGAAGTTGTTGCCATTTTCTTATGATGGAAAAAGAAAAAAAAAGAAAATATGTTTAATCATTTCTGTCGCCCCTTGAAATCAAGTTTTTGTTTCATTTGAATGACAAAAGATTCATTCATCTTATTGATTTTTTTTATAGTTTCAGAATATGTTAATACTTTTAGAATTGCTGTCAGTTCAAAATTTCTCCAGCATAATGTCATCAAACATGTAGAGCTGAGTTTTTGTCTATACTTTTACTTGTATGATGAACGGTGATGAATGCGTTTCATCTCTCTGTGGGCTCATGAAATTAATTTCAAGTGTTGTTTTATTTAATGACATGTTTAATGAGAACTACCAGTCAACTCTCATGATTTAGACATATTTGTGGTGATTAAACCAACATTTTAATAATTCATTACTGCAGCAGTCAGATGTAACTCTACCCCCCCTTCATTGTGGGGGAGAATACAGAGACTAACCAACATTCATCCATATGCACGCAATTACTTTCATGTCACTTTTCCGAGCGTGTCTGTTTCAACCAAACCCTCCTCTTTGCCTCAATGTGTTAAACACATGTCCACCTTTTGATCTTTCAAGGCCAGAGAGAGTTCCTGCATGTGGAAATATAAGAACTGGGTCAAATAGTGGTTGCAGAGATTTCTTAGCATTTGTTTAAAGCTAGCTGAAGCACCAGATGACTCAGGTATTACCACATCAGGACAATGATAGACATCCAGACTGTCAAGTGTGTTGTCCATCAAGCATCCGTAAACAAAACCTGACTTTGAAAGGCATTCTCTGGCCTGAAATCATTAGCCATCCACCAACATCTGGAAGTCAAGTTTAAACAAGCAGGAAGAGTTCCTTGCAAATGCTCCTTCACCCACTTAAAGCCAAATATTAATCACTCTGTTGCTTTGCCAAACGCAACTTCTCAGTCTGCCATTGTAGAATGTGACTCACAGCAGCTTTGATTGCCGATTATATAATTCTTATATAATAATGACTTTGTGTCAACAAAGAGAAGTGTTCAGGAGCCTGAATGAACTGCAGTCACAGCTTCCATACAACATATTGGCTCAAAGAGCTGCTTCAGTGGGAGTTTCACAACAGCTTGATGTTTGTTGGAATGATGGAGCTGTCAGATGGGTGTAGATTGTACATCTCTATTAGATGACATGTAGGTCGGCCCTTCTGCCCTCTGGATTCCTTCATTTACTACTGTTTTCTTTTTTTGATGGGAGTCTTTGTTGTTTTTCCAGCGGCACAAACCCACTTTTAACCAAGATAAAGACCTAGCTCAGTTAGCATCATCCTCGGTGAGCTGTGTTTGTCTACTGTCGACCTTCTTGTCTGAAGTTCTTTAGATAACACCCTGGGAACAGAGTGTGGCATAAAACATTTTCGGGAATGTGAATGGCAGAACTACGTCAGGTTTTCCACCAGACAGGCTGAGCTGACCGATGACGTAGGTCTCAGACTGTCAGAAAATTCTTTAAAGTAATTTGTTCACTGCATGATGGCAAAAAAATAACTGAAAGATACAGTAAGTTGCAGATTCCAGTAAGTCAGACTTGTTAAATCTGTGACCACAGGGCTACTAAAGGGACTGGAACTGGGGACACCCAAAAGAAGGATGTGACCTCAACCAAAGTAGAACTAAAAACTTAAAACAAAAAGATTAAATTTGCCTTTTCTCTTCTCCTTTCTCCAGGTCTGGTCCAACCCAGGGCCCTGTCCTTCTCAGAGATCGGCCCCAGAAGCTTCGTGGCCTCCTGGGAGATCGATGCCACCAACGTTGAGTCCTATTTGGTTCAGTTCAAGCCGGCAGATGATGACGATGGGCATTATGTGTCCATGTCTGTGCCTGGGCACACGCTCACCACCCTCCTCCCCCACCTCAACCCACTCACCCGCTACGAAGTCAACGTTTACGCTCAGTATGACAAGGGGGACAGCTTGCCTGTGACCGGCTATGAGACCACTTCAGAAGGTCTGTATCTTCACACAACTGATTCACAATTACTTTCTTTAAGCTGATAAAAAAAAGCCGTAGCACTAACTCATTCACGTGTTGCAGAACTCGGCCCTGTGCAGAACCTAAGAGTATCTGAAGAGACCACCAACAGCTTCAGAGTATCGTGGCAGCCAGCTCCAGGACCCGTCATTCGCTACCAGGTGACCTATGAACCTGTTGGGGACAGGAGCTCGAGACGAGAGACGACCAGTACCAAGACAACAATTGTGCTGCAGGAACTTCGGCCTCAAACCACGTACCGCGTCACCGTCATTCCTGAATACCAGTCTGGCTCCGGAGCACCGCAGCAGACCGATGGCACCACCAAAGAAGGTGAGTGTAGCTTCATGTTACACTGTTAGAAATGAGAAGAGAGCAGTATTTGGCTTTGGAAATGTTCTCTATCAGAGCAGACAATTAGCTGCATATTGCATCCAAATGAATGAATGTCAATGAATCTGTTTAGCATTTATTCAGAAATAGGTTTCATATAACTTCAAATATTAGATCATCAAATTTAAACTTTTCCAACAGCGTCAGAAACAATTCAGGCGAATGTTATTTGACATGTGTGGTTACAGTGCAAACAGCTGAATGCTAATACAGCCTGACTTTACATAGAGTAGACTGGTCAAAATTCAAACAATATGTTTTCAGACTCCTGACTCACAGTGAGAGCATGATGGGAAAATGCACAATATATTCAGGCCAAATAAACCAAGCACATAAAATTCCTGATCGTAGGCTACTGTGACTCGGAATGTCCCATGAACAAGGTTCTTATGTCACTTGAACAATGATGTGACTCTTTAGACTCATTGACAAATATTTGTTGTGTGATGGCAATCTGTGGACATTCAGAACAATTTCACAAAACCATTTCAAATTGCTTTTGCTAAATAGCATAATTTATCTTAAGATTACAATAGATTGTATAACTTGCTCAGACCTGTAGTGACATAAGATTTATGAGTGTTAAAGCTCCAATAGGTGGCAGATTTTTGTTCCAAAGCAGATGTTGGGCCAGAAATTAAGCTCTGAAGTCCAGAAATCAGAGTGGCTGGTTAAGTAATCGTTGAGTCACTGGTTGTGATCCACAACAGGTGCCTGCAGATGTTTTATGATCATTTTGTTTGTGCTATGGGACAGTAAAACTATAAAAGTCTAATTTTCCTTCAAATCACAAAAATGTTGGACCATGAAAGCGTTCCGGGTTCAAGCTGTCTTTCTGTCTGTTCGCGTCATTTTAAGACCTCAGTGGAAATAAGTTCAGACTTTATTCTGACATCCTCAAGGACTTGATGTGTCCACATTGAGGTTTTTTAAAGTCATCATCTGCTGTTTGACGTTTGCTTTCATTCCTGCCTGGGAGTGCCAGGAGGCCACACATTTTTGACCCCAGTGGAAAGTGAACTCTGCAGTGTTAGTACAACCTGCCACCCATCGAGCTGCTCGTCAGATCTGTCCTGCCTTACAGGGAAAGGAATGAAAAACAGACGGAAGCACAGAAAGCTGGGAATTAAAAGTGGGTCAAGATGTACTCAAAGGTGATAAACAATGACGAAGGAAAGTGGAGGATATTTTTTTTTTCCTTGTGTTAACAACCGTACAGACCCTGGACACTCGCCTCAAGAAACTTTCGTGATCTTTCGTGAATTCTTGACGGAGATTATCTCATGAAGAAACTTCCAGTGGGGGCTGTTAGCTTTAGCACTTTTAGGAAGGTATTACGTATCTTTGTAAGATTATCGCCCTTGAGCCAAAATGTTGAGGACACAGCTGGAAACAAACAAACTATATTCCTGTCTACCATGGCAACAGCATTTCTTACCACGTCTGTGTTCCCCTGCGGGTTCCTCCAGCTTCTTCAGACGGTGCAGCTGCTTGTCGTCTGAGGTGGACTCTTTTTTTGTATTTTTGATGGTTTATAAAAAGGGGCAGGATTAATCCCAGCTTGCACCTCTCTGACATGAAACACCCAGCTGGGTCTCAGATGGATTTATGTTTTTCTTCCCCCTGTATGGCTTACAATATTGTTCCCATTACAATGTTTACTGTGCCGTGACTTTATCTCAAAACTATGAATTGATGCAGAGCCTTGAGGGTTTGCATGAGTTGCCCTTTTGCTTGCAGACTTTTCCACTGATTCCTGTGTTGGGACAAAACCACATAATGCTTGGTTACAGCAGCCACTGGGAAATACTTTACTTTGCTCTTTTTCATTTTTTCTGACTACTATTTGGAAAAAAAGAAGCATATTTCACTTAAAATCCATGACATTTTCATCACGCAGTAGGAAAAAACATTGTCAGGCAGAAGCAACAATAAAACATTTCACAGTAACAGTGAGGGACAGGCGTGAACGCCAGGGAGCTGAGCAGGGCACATGAGTCACCGCTTTATTTTAACAATTATTCTTCAAAGAGAAATTATATGAACATGCTGTACTTAGAGTAATTCACATCCTGGTCGCTGCCCCAAACAAACAGTTTTCTACTGCAGCTGGACCAACTGGGAGTCCAGTGTCTCGTTCAAGGACACGTCACAAACACGACGGTGTTTCTCATCCAGTCAAGGATGCGATGCACAAAAGGCCACAAGCCTCCTTATCGGTTTCTCTGTGGTTGGTCTGTGGATCACTCGTGGCCCATGCTTGTATTGCAGGAGCGTTTTTTTTAAAAGACGTATGTGTAAATGCCAACTTGTCTCCACCAACTTGCAATATCAAAAATATGGAATAATTCAGGTTTAAAGATTAAATTTGTCTTATTATTTTCTCCTCTTCAAGATGCAACTGTTCATAAAGTGCAAGTATGTATCCTGAGATAACTGTAACACTTGGCAATGATTCCCTCCACTGACTTGATCCGTATTTTCAGACATAGAATTAACCGTCTACCACCGATAAAGTGAATAAATACACATCGACATATTTTAATATCTGTCTTCACAGCTAATATAGAGATGCAAAATAAACAGTGCAGGAACTTAAAGCTAGACATGATTTCTGTCAGTTCTGGCTCACAGCTGTGTCCTGCTGATCCTCCCAGATTAAGCGATTACTTTATTTTTATTATGACTGTGTGGCTCAGCAACCACAGCTAATGTTTAGGTTTTACTGTAATTACAGTGACTAAACCCTGGAAGGTGACCAAGTCATCAGAAGGGCTCTTAAAACAAACACGGCAAACATGTCATACAAGCCCCTGTTTAAACACGGCTTTCTTCAGCTCCAGAGCAAAATGTTTGAGGTGATCCTACCTTCAACATCCAGAGGGGCTTCAAAGGTCAGACTCATTGTTACAGCAGAGTGGTAATAAACAGCCAGAACAAGAGCAGAGAGAGGTGATGAGAGGAAAGAGAAGAGGGACTTCCAGTTTCATCTAGGTTTACTGTAAATGATGTGATTCCTTTACCACCTGGGTCTTACGTTCATAGCTTTGGTCCATTGTTCCTGTCGGTTCTGATAACAGTTTACTCACCAAGATGACTGCTGGGATCAAGACCCCGTCCCCCACGGTCCATTTAAAGCTCAGATTATTTTATCAGATTTACAACAACGGAGTTCAGCATGCCAGGAGCATAACGACCACATGTACACACAGATTGTAAACTGTATTATTTGATTTGATGTGTACTGTCATTTAATATCCCTCTGTGAGTTTTATTGCAGATTCAGGTACAGGTTATCAGACTTTATCTTTGATGGATGGAAATGAGTCTGAAGAGTCTGGTTTATGCTGACATGGTTGGGACACGGACAGTGGACATGTTGTGGTTCTGTGGTCAGCAGACAGAGATTTGTTCACACGTGTTTGTTGACTTGGCACAGACTGAAATGTAGGACTCCCTGCAGGTGGTTCATGCAGACTCTTGTGGACATGAGCAGGCGACTCTTTTAGCTACTGATGGTTAAAGGGGTGGAAATGAGCCGTAGCTTGGCGTCCTGATGGTTAACACACAGACCAACGTCTCTGCTGTGATTACAGCTGTGGACGTTTGTGGCCTGTTGTGCTCCAGCACCAATACAATAACTGTTAAAATACAGAGTTTATAAGAGAAACAGGTGAGCCCCGCAGGTGTGACGGTGGACCTGAGCTCGTTCCGATGGATGTGGTTAAGCAGTGTTTGCTGGCCGGTGCCTCTGGGATGGTGGAGCCACATACGGTAACGGTGGACAGAGCAGCCAGCACCACACAGGCTGAGAGGTAAAGATGAGAAACAGCAAGACCGAACAGGAATGTAACCCAGCTGAGAGCAGGGCTGGAAGGTTAGGAGGAGCAGGGAAGACTGACTCATTCCTGTCTTCCTCTCTGTTTGTCTCCGTCTCCATGTGTCTGAATTTCATGCCGTCTCTCTTTCTCGCCTTCTGTCTTTGGCTTCTCTTTAATTCTGTTTTCTTAATTTCTTTGTTTTTTGTGGCAGACTCTTCTCTTTTCCCTCCTCCGACTGTCTTTCTTTGTTTCTTCGTGTTATTTTTGCTCTCTCGCTCTCGTTGTCTCTGTCTTTGTTGCTGTCATTCTCTCTTTCACACCTTGTGAGGGCTTGCCTGGAATTTAATAGCGTTGTCCGTCGTCTCTGTGTTGTGGCCTGCTCAGCCTCCAGATGCCTCCCTGGTCACGGTGCCATGTCATCAACACAACCTCAGCTGTTTTTTTTCCCCTTACTTTCCGATGCTTCAGGTGGTCGGCTCTTACTGGCAGAGCACAGCACATTTGTTTCGCTGCGTTGCATTCACGCTGTGGTTCAGTGTGAGGACACATGAAGTGAGTCTGTAATGCCCCCAGACATCCCTGCTGTTGGCCCACATCAGAGGCAGCTGGCAGGAGGCTCCTCATTACCGTCGTTTCCCCTCACACACCGGGTGAAACCTGCTCAGGTCTGCAGTGGAAAACGCAGCTGCACTGATACTGTACCCACATTAAAACCAGTGAGCTCACTCTTTCTTATTGTAAAGTCTCTTATTGTACAGTAAGAGCTCACGTTAAGCTTCATGGGGGCCTCATTTGTGCGCAGGAGATTTCTGTTTACGATCCAGTGGGAGCTAAAATGGAAAACTCTGCTTCATGCCAAAATCAGCAACTTACAGTGTTTTCTGTGATATGTCAAATCTTACTCAGGTCATTTCCCAGACTACTGTGTGAATGCTACTGAGACTTTTTCAGTCTTTCCTAATCTGTTCAAACAATGGCACAGTAGATGCACAGATAAAGTCAAATAGCATATATATAAATGGGCTCCATCTCGCTCAGTTGTTTGGTGTAAAGCAAAGCAGTGGCAACATTAACAAGCACTACGTGATGCTGCTGTGGGATGGAACACCTCTGAAAACTGTAGAGAAAAGGAAACATCACAAGAGCAAAATTTATTGTCAGAGTAATGACAGTGCATCTTTAAAATGATGCACTCAATTTAAAATGGCTTCCACAAGGCCCAAAAAACTCAAAGACAAATGTGAATGAAGTGAAAAGTCGTAAAGCTGGAATGATGAGTTCTCACTGAGGAGGTTTTCCAGACAGTTTTTGCGCCCTGCTTTTCATGTTCATGAGCTGTATGTCATCCTTTATACTTGCGTGACTTTCATGACCCTAGTGTCCATTAAACTGAAGCCTTATAACGATCTTAAAATATATGACTGTCAACTGTAAAACCAGACATGTTCGTGAAGCTTGTGTGAAGGTCTTTTTTTCTTGTTTGTGGTTGTTGTTCAGTCCAAGACCTGAGCTTTTTACACTTTTCACCTCTGCCTACTTCAGGGAGCCCAGGTGAGGCTGAGGTTGGAGTTAAATCAAGGTTTGCACTTATTTTCCAAACATATGACAAGGTCTTACTTTCCAGCTTGGCCAGAAAGCTGCAGATTTTGGCTGAAACCTGGCTTCCCTCTATATTCCTGTAGTGATTCTGGCCGACAACACACTCCATCTCAGTTCACTTTCCAGTTTAGAGTCGCGATGAAAGAGCGAACATACATTTTTAGCCAAAAATATTATGTCTGCTCAATTGTCACATGAAGGTGGTAAAAACTATAGAGGGAAAAAGAGCATGATGGGGTATGGTGCTAAACAGACTGGCCGTGAACAGATATTTCCCCAAGGTGCTTTGGGTTAATAAAAGTTAGTGAACCACTGAAGTAGAAAACACGCGAAAGACTTCAGACATATTTCCTTCACATCTTCCATCACTATCTGTAATGGAAGATCTTTCAGTCATGTTAAATGGAGTGAACATTCATAATGGTGAAATGTGAACATTGTCTCAAGGCAAAAGTCTTCTACCTGTTCTGAAGGCTACAGTGGAGCAGGATGGAAAGCCTGCCACCATTTCCTTCTCCTGGCAGCATCCCATTGAACCCTGTCTCTTTTGATGTGAAGAATCTTACAGATGTGGATAGTGAAAGTGGTTAGAGAGCTAAAGAGGGACGTTCAAAGCTTCCCTCAGCTTCACACATCTGGCTCATTGCTGCATAAAGTGGACCTGTGGGTCGTTGGATTGTCTGTTTCAGAAAGTTACAAAAACTGTTGGATGTAACCCAAAGGAGGTTGCAGACCATGTTACTGGGTGTTTAGGCCTAAAACAACACTGTGGTGTGGATGTGTTGTTTCAGGTACTGATGAGGACTCAGGACGGCTGGTCTGAGAAACACACCCATGAGTCTGAAGACTGATCAGATGGCAAATAGCTGCACATGAGTTTATGATATTATGAGACAGGATTTTACAACTCTGGAAAAAGAGCCAAATTCAACTTTTCCCTAAATGACCTTGCATGTTTTTTTTCCTGTGTGGGCACCCCTGCTGAGCCAATGCATTGGTCCCATTGAAATGAACAATGGAGCAAAAATGGAACATCCAACTCTCACTGAGCTGGACAGGATTTCTCTCCTGATGTAGAGAAGCACCAGCAACACTGCCAGAGTGAGTTTTCTTCCTCCATCTGGGCCACCCGTATGAAAACTGCAGTCGCTCTTTGCACTTCAAGGTGCTTTAAATGTCTGATGGTAGATGGAACATGTCGAGCAGCCAAGTTTACACAAAGGAATAAGCCGAGAGTCTTTCCGTTGTGACTGTAGGGTTTGAGCAGCAGGGAGTCCCAGACCGAGTCTCCCCCTCCAGGACTGTATCAGACAAACAACAGACGGACCAACATAAGAAATATTTAGGAAGGCATACGGGAGGCAGACCCATCATGTGCCCTTCAGGTGCTGGAGAAGTCAGCAGATGTGAGTTGGAGTTGTACAGCTGTTTCTCAGAGGTGGAGCTGCATTTCAGGATGTCACCTACTACTTTGGTTTATTTGGATCTGCCAAAGAAACGTTAAGCTCAAGCAGTCAGACGATTTCTGTCTCCAAGCAAATGCTTTTTATGACTACAGCTCACTACTTCGTACTACTTTAATTTCTTTAATAATGAAAGCTAGATATTTGTCGACAGGTCACAAGGTTGTTCTGGATCCATTTAGGGTTGTGTTGTCTTTGCTTCACTTTGTTCTCCAAAATTTTAAAAGTTACGAACATGTTTAGTCGTTTTGTGCCAAACAGGTTTGGATGAAAGAGCACAATGTCACACATCCAGCCATGAAAACATTGACAGCTACACTTTTTATAGATAGATAGACAGATAGATGCAGATCAGTGGAAATATCTTCAAAAGTACATTAAATGTCTTGCGGTTTTGTTCAGATTTGCCTCATGATGGGTTGTGGAAAAATAGGTCTGAGGTGGCGTCTGGAGAGTGCCAGATATTCCGTGCTCCATCTGATGGCTGTCTGTGGCTGTTATTTTCAAACGGCTCCAGACTCGGCTTCCAGCTTTGAGAGACAGCGCTCCTTGAGGCAGATAAAAAATGGCAGCGGCAGCAGCTGTGGAGTTCTCCCAGCTCGCTGCTAATGGTGGCTGCAGTGGCGTCTGTGCGGTGACGAGTGAGTGATTGCAAATGAGCAGCACATGTGGAATAACAGACAAAAATAAACTAATATATCTACATGAATGAAGCAAAGTACACTCCATCCAGTGTTGGAAGTAACATACAGTTTGATGTGTTTTTCTTAAGCGGTAATGCTATAAATTTAGTGCAGCCTGTCAAATTAAAAGCCAGCTAGAGTCTATCTGCAACAGGCATTTTGTATGTTAGCTTAAGGTTTGAAAGCTGCAGAGAGCTGCTGAGAAAATGGATCTTTTTAAATTCTGTATCTCTGTGATAGGTCAAACTGTTTTAAAACTGAATCCACTAAAAGAGTTTGTGTTGCAAACTGCTCATCCCTCCGTCTGTTCACATGTTCAGAATCCCCTGCCAGCCTGTAGGGGACACCAGTGATCAACAACTGCTTCAGTTGCAAAAGGCATTTCCGTTAATCAGCTATGATAAAAGCGAGTCTTACCTCCTCTGTTGTAGGCCATATTTTGACCTTTGCCGAGATTGAGAGAACAGTTTGCTATGATCCACTAAAGTTAGACACAATAATTTTGTTATCTTCAGCGCCATCTCGACTGTTAACTCGCTGGAAATCTGCACTCTACTGAGTCAAATCTTCTAGTTTGTTTTCTTTTTATTTACATATTTTCCACACATTTTGACTTTTGGGCTCGTCGCTGAACGTCACTGTCATCGTCATTGTTTGCAGTGAAATTTTTTTAAGTGAAGTATCCAGAATTTTGCTGTTTTGAGTTCAGACAGAAACAGTTTTTCCGACGACAAACATTTGGAGAGTCTGATGTTTTCTTCTTACTCCTGTCCTCTCTTAAGATCTGTATCGATTGGCAAAAGTTAGAATCTGATTTATTTCTTGCTCACTCTCTTGATTATATAGTTGGACCTGTTATTTTGTGATAATTGTCATGTTGTGGAAAGTTGGCCTCTCAGTGTTTCCAGCACCTCCTCTGTACAAACTGTCATCTTCCCTGAACTGAAGACGGGTTATAGTTTGACATCGACCCCCCCTCCTCCTCCGCTTCCATCAATCACAAATATTTCCAGCATGCTGCTTTGTGTGTATAAGAAGGCAATATTTCAGCTTGTACCAACATGAGCCCCCGCTGGTGGTTGGACTTATTCAGTAGGTTAAACAGATTTATAAGGGCTTTGGCTTCTGTTTGCTGCAGCTCTCAGAAAGTTGAGCTGAGGTCATGAAAACCTCCGAAAACACTAATTCTCTGTGTGTTTGTCTTATCTTGATTTACCATCTGTGTACAAACCAATTTCAGAGTAAGTACATTTTTACAAGTTGATGTCATTTAGCCACTGCATCACTTCAGCTAAGGTCGAATTTAAGGTTTATGTTTATGGATGTTTTTTACATTAGACATCAGGTTTGTTTTGTTTTAGAGATTCAGTTTGAGTAAGAGTTAAACTATTTGACAGAAAGGGTGGCGTCTTGTTACTGGATATTTTAAACGAGTTGCACTTGGACTGCAGTGAGAATCTCTTTTTCTTTACCTATTTTTATTACTGCACTGATCGTTTTCTTTAAAGAGTGGTGGCCATGTCTTCAGGTTACAGAATTTGAGGAGAGACGAGGGTTTAAGATCCTACAGGCTGCAATGTTCACTACAGTCTTGGATGGTACAAACAACATACTGGAGGTTATTCTGAGAGCTTTAACAGTGGAGCCAATGGAGCTGCTTCCTCCAGGGAGCTGGCACCAGAGGTCACCGGGTCATTAATATCAAAAGGATTCATCCTCTGGGAAGCATAAATTATATTTGAAATGTTAATACTTTGTCCTGAGGGTGGTGCCAAAGAAAATGAGTGTCCAACATAGAGTTCTTACAAATTAACAGTGAGAACTTCACTTGACTGTGGTTTAAAGGATTTTTCTTCTTTATTACAATTTGAATTTTATTGTCATAGTTTGGAAATTGCTTTATTGGTAATAATAACATTTTACTCACCAAATTAATTGCTGAGATCTGTGAATGCTGACATTGGCATTGTTCAAAAGAAAAAACAAAGCCCAAATTCGACAAACTGATTTTGGAAGCAAAAATGTGTCCATTCTTAACATCCGTCACCGTTTAGTGGCTGACATCCAGCTTGAACTTGAAATGGCCGCCAAAGTCACAAAAATAAGACCCAAGTTACGTCAGAGGGCCATGAGGACATTGAAGGTTCCTAAAACCACAAGAGAGCAGCTTCATTAAAAGCTAGACAAGTTAAAAGGTAAAATAAATTTAAATGCGCCTACGAAATCCTGGATATCAAAGTTTGCACTGGACCAATAGAGGGAAGCCCTGAGCTGATGAAGTAAAGATGTCCAATAAAGTACGATGAAGAGATTTGTTCCTCCTCTCGCCGTTATCCTGCTGGCTCAGTGGACACTTTGAGTTCCTCCGGTCCCTGACATGTTTCATGTCTTTCCTCTTTCATGTCTCCTGTGTCCTCGTGCTCTGCACTCGCTAATGAAGCTGAAACGTCTCAAAATATCCTCAGAAGTATAAAAAAAACATCACATGTGTTTCTCCAGTTGTCTCTGCCCTTTATGGCTGTGGTTGGTTGTTCAATTCTTCTGTCCACTCGATGGCCTTTTAATAGCTTCCATTTTAGAAAATAATCGCATCTGCCAGCACGTCCAAATGGTTCCTTTGTTTTATGGGGAAGATGGATTTAGAAAAAAACTGTCAAATTCTGGAAAGAACATTTGAGCAACCCAGCCCAGATTTTCTACAAAATAAAACTTGCTCACAGTTGAGTTTCAAAACATCTGTTGTGATCTGGGAGGAAGTTTGGGGATGTTAATGTGAGCAAAATCAGTGTGTCTTATTATTGCTAAAATAATATTTACTACTACAGATTGCTTTCTATTTTAACATTCAGTATATATTCTTGTGTGCTGTACTTTTCATTAAAGTACACTATGGAAGTTCATAATGTAATCATCCGTACCTGCTTGTTGCTTTCAGAGGGGGGCCCACCTAAAAACCTGGTCACCAGTGACGTGACCGACTCCAGCTTTGTGGCGTCCTGGACGGCGGCGCCCGGGAATGTGAAGATGTACCGGCTTCGATGGAAGTCGCTGTTCTCTGAGGAGACCGGAGAGAAATCGGTGCCAGGACACGTAACCAGCACCGCGCTGGAAGGTCTGAGTCCAGAGACGCTCTACCAAGTTTCTGTGGTGGCCGCCTACGACCACAAAGACAGCGACGCACTCACTGGACAAGAAACCACTGACGGTAAGACTGTTGAGAGACTGAATGTGCTCTGGGGACAGAATCATTAACGGTGACGTCATCTAACTGGTGATGCTGTTAAATAGGCTTACAAAGTGTCTCACAGTACAAAAAATAAGATACAAATAAAGATATATAGAGATAAAAGACAAACAAGAACAGTTGTAGCTAATGCTTTGCTATGAGCTCGGCCTTTCAGACACTATGTATGTATCACTCATGATTCAGTCCTGCTCGTGTGTTTTATTCTTTATATTTACTCAATGTATATATGCAGGAAGAGCTGCTCTACTGACGTTAAAGTTGTTTGAATGTGAACAGATTAGTTGCTTTTACTTCACCTCTGTAGCCCAGCAAGGGTCACATCAGGTGTTGTCAGGGCATGAACCCATATCTTTAGCCCTCAGATGGAAGTTGAGAAAGTTTTCAGAATATTCTCTGAGCAGACAATTGGCAGAAAAGACTTGCTTTGATTACAAGGCAGCGCGCCACATGAATAGTCAGTGTAGATTAAATATTTCCTTTTATCACAAAAACAAAATGCTTTTCAGAGCTGGCTTAATGGTACAGTTGATATTCTCCAAAGGTTTTTCAGTCAGTGGAATTAATCCAATTTTAAATTAAGGTATTCATCTTAGATTCTTTTCAAACTGTAGTTGGGGTGAAACACTAACGCAGAGACAGTTTGCTGTGTTCTGTTCTCTTTAATAAAGCTCAGGGCTGTGGGGAATATTGGCACGACGTGTGTGTCCTGTGAATGACACCCTGTGAACCGCACTCTGACATATTTCATCAGAGACAGAGCACACTCTAAAAATGTCAACACATTCCTCCTCCTATATGCACACATGGGAAATCAGATGGTCCAGATCCGCACAAACAGGCCACCCAAAACAAAGCAACATGCGCCGTAGATAAACGAACACATTTCAGCACATATTGTTCCTCGGTGCATCTTTCCAGCAGAAGCATTACATCTCCAGCTTCACAGAGTCGCTCACATCTATCAACACATCCAAAAGTTGGATGTCATGTTTTTTCCGCCAATAAAAATCCTCCAGAGTGAAATCAAGTAGTCTGAAAAAACTTTCCTCGAGATCATTAAATATACATTTTATACCCTTGCAAAGTTTTTTTTAATCACTTGCAGAATCATCGGAATAAGCTAATTTCATTTAATAGGGGTTTGGTTGTTTCGGGAGAGAAGGAAAATGTGGTTAGCATTTCCTTCAAATTGATCACTTCTGGGTAAATGTCTAATTCATAACCAATTAGTTTTGGCATGGAGCTGATGGTATTCCTCAAAATTTATGCCTGAAGTTATAAATACATAATGATTATGGAAGGAATATAAAGTGAAACCACATTTGGCCTGAAAATAGCCAAAGATCATTGTTTTTAGGGTTAAATGAAAAATGATTACATGTTAATGGCTGAAAGAGATAAATGAGTGTGTGCAGTCGTGCACATACAGAACAGAAAAACTTACTATGTTCGGTCTGGTAAAGGAGCTTTGATGATAGAGGGAACATTCATCGTTCATGTTTTAGGCTGAATCCAGTTTGTGAACATTTACTTTCTCTTCTCAGCCTCTGCTGCCGGTAAACAGTTGACCGTGTCGGACGAGACCGAGCGAACCATGAAGGTCACGTGGACGCCGGCGCCGGGCAGGGTGACCCACTACCGGCTGAAGTACGTTCCCAGACGTGGAGGCAAAGAAGTGGCTCTCAAGATCCCTGCGACGGCCACTTCCACCATTATGAAGCGCCTGCAGGCCATGACCACTTACAACATCACCGTTCACCCCATGTACAAGCGAGGGGAAGGAAAAGCAAGGCAAGGAGTAGGAACGACACGTACGTTGGTCCATAATTCAACCCTATGACAGAAAGTACACTGCAGAGTCTTAACCAAGACATTTAAATGGGAGGTCATTCTTAAAATATTATCTTTGGTGGAATATTTAAAAATCTGCTACTGAGGTAGATTTCAGCTTTTTGTGGACATGTTCTGCCTGGATGTTAAAATTTAGATCTAAGATTTAAAATGTTTAGATGTTAGTTTTGACTTTTGGCCAATGATAAAAATGAGTCCGGCTCACCGAGAGTCAGACAAACTCATGGATGTGTGATGTCTCTCTCTGCAGTGAAGCTGTGTTGAATGGTGAGTTGGTGTCTTAGCTCAATTACTGGATGTCAATGGAAGCAGTTCTTTAATTTGGTGTTAAGTGTGTCAAATCAGGCTTTTTCCATCGTCGATCCTTCATTCAGTGTCACAGAATCTGAAGTGTGACAGATTCACTGAGTTTGGACTGAGCTGTTGATATAATTGAATCCTAACATTTCCATGACTCTTCAATGCTCCCACAGTGTAAGAATCTGCTTTCTCATACATTCAGTGACAAATGGAAAGGAAAACCTTTGATGCAGGTGAACCAAGTATTGAAGGGATATTTCTCTCATGTTGAAAGGAGCTGCTGCTTCATGCCATCGACATCCACTAATTTAACTGACCAGAGCTAATCTCACTGTTGAACGGGACATTTAAGACTTTGTCTGACTCTTTGTTAAGTGGGAAAAATTCATCCAAAACTAAACCAAGCTGTCTCTTTATGGTCAGGATCAGGATTTCTATCTAAACTGGCTTCTTCTATTAAATGCCAGTGTTGCAAAGCCAATGGAACAAAAACTGGTTTGTTTGACTCTTGTTTCCAGAGAAAGTCAGAAATGTGAGTCTGTCATCCAAGTTGCAGATTTTCTTTCCCATTGTTCCACCAAAAATAAGATTTTAGGGCCGACCTCAAGTTGAAATGACTTGTTAAGATGAGTATTTTTCACAGTACAGGTGCTGCTGCGCTGAGGAGAAGCAGTGTCTTTTCACTAGAACACTAAACCCACAGTTAAACAGATGCTCAATCACACGCTACCGTTACTAACACACAGCATGACACTGGGCTTTTTAACGAACGACACCGGGTTCAAGGTATTGTATTATGGACTAATGAGAAACTGGCTTGAATGTGATGTGGCTGATCTTCAGAACCTTTGCCAACAGTTTGAGTTCTTCGAGACTTTTACTCTGCATGAGTTTGTCCTGAAGTTCTGGCCGGGTTCTTCCATTTCAGTGTCGCCCTACAAGGCTCCCAGAAACCTCCAGACCTCAGAACCCACCAAGAACAGTTTCAGAGTCTCCTGGGATCCAGCACCCGGAGATGTTAGGGGCTACAAAGTGACCTTTCACCCCACTGGGAATGATGTTGACCTCGGGGAGCTCCTGGTTGGTCCATATGATAGCACAGTGGTTCTAGAGGAACTCAGGTAATCTTAACTAACTCTTACATATTTTAGTATTGTGAAGAATTTCATGCCTTAATCAGAGAGTTTACCATAGATAAAATATTAGAGGGAGAAGAAAGAACAAGCAAAAGGAACAACTTAAAATGATGAATCAGTCATCACATGGGAGTTTTCTTGAAAACATTTAGTCTAAGTTATCGTTAACAATTTGTTTTGCTGCTTTCTGAATTGTGTCAACTATAATTTTACATTAAGGCCAAGCTATACTTATTTTTCCTAGTCTGCTTTTTTGAAGGAACCTTTTTGAAACTGTTGATGTCTAACTTTGGATTGAAGGTCAAGGAAAAATCATTACCTGCAGTGGAGATCTAGTAAAGTTTTTTACAACTTAAGGACAGTAATTTTAAAGACCAGGAGCTACTTTTTCCAAATTGTGAATTTCTCGTTAAAGTCTTCTATTTGAGATTTTAAAAAACTCACGTATGGTTATGTCATTTCCTTTTTCCCCCAGGGCAGAAACAAAGTACTCGGTTGCTGTGTTTGGGATGTTTGACGGAGGGGAGAGTATGCCTCTGGCAGGAGAGGAGAGGACGACCCTGAGCGACGGCCCTGAGCCGCCTTCTTTCGATGCCTCTGGTAAAAGCTGATAACTCCACCGCACTAGAACCCTAAAGAGCAGGCCTGCAGACCAGACACTGTCTGATCCAAGTCTATTCAGAGCAGGAGAGGTCTGACTTCGAAGAGCGCCCAGATCGGTGCCAGAACGTTGAATTATTTGTTGTCGAGGGGAATTAATGTCACTGTCTCTTTGGATTCGCAGACTGAACTTCAGCACAGATGATTATGATTAGTACAAATGATTTTGAGCTGCTTGGCTTGCGTTTCCTCACCTCCCTCGTATCTCATTTGGAGTGTGATCTGGAGCAAAATGACATGCCATTTAACAGACATGTGCTGAAGTGTTGACACTAACATTTATGAATTGCCTCACGCTCTCCATATGTGCCAGTGTGTGAGCAGCCGCTTCTCGATGTGCTGACCTTTAATGGATTCGCCATAACCATATATCTTCATTAGCTGCTTACTATTGAACTCGGTGCCTGCAGCCCAAAGGTTTTTCAGTCATGCAAAAGTAGATATTTCCCATTTTTATGTTGTGTGGAAAAGAGCTCTGGCTGCAATTACAGACTTTTTTTTTTAATCATCCAGAGTGTTATCTGCCGCCGGGATGTGTACAGTTAGGAAAATATTATGCTTGTCGTAAGACCCCGAGGAGGTGCTAATCTGGGCAGTAACTCCTGCTTTAATGGAGAGCAGACACAGTGACCGACTGCCCACTGAGCAGAGAACCGGCCAGGATGTTCCACCGAGGTTCCACTCAGAGGTCCTCATATATTAAACTGCAGCTCTCACATGGCAGGCTGCTCAGTGGAGGCTTTCATCCAGACTTTCTGACAGCTCCACGTGGTCTGGCAGAGCTGCTCTGAGGTGTCCTTCATACGTTGTTGTTTTTTTACAGGTCATTAATAAATGTGTTCTTTAAACAAAGTGTGAAAAGCTCGACACTGAAGTGAGAAAATTCAGCTCGTTTCCATCAACATTTTATTAAATCACGTGACATTATCTGGAGTCAGGCCGTGTTAACATCATTAGAAATGTTAAAATTCAACATGATATTCTGCTGCTTGCCATCACTTTTTAAATGTATGCACTAAAAAAGACGGTCAAATAGTTTGAAGGATAGCTTGTTAAAACTGACAGATTGGATAAATATGTTTCTGCTAAATCAAACTACGACCTGAGGCATCAACAAACAAAACATCAATGCATCGTTTATTTTTAAATTGTCATTATGAAAACAAATTTTTAAAGCTCAAAGCTTATTCAACATTTAGCAAAACAGTCTCAACCCATCCATCGTACCCTGGGAACATCCCATCCAAGGTGGCCTAAAATGCCTGCCGTCACACTCGCCCTGTTGAAAGTTCTGGAAAATGCTCTGGGGTTGATTTTTGCTAAAAATGTCACAGACTCCCTTCACGTATCCCTCCAAGGTCTTTGAGTTCAGACAGACAGTAAAAGACAGTCAACAGAAGTGAATATACCCATGAAGTCAACTAGGTCATATACATCCACAGCCATTTAACACATGAGACGGATTTTAGATTGAAACGTCTTTTCATTTCAGGGTTTAAGGCAAAAGCGAAAGTCAGACCCACTGAAGGTTTCTCTATCAATGATTCAGTCAGACTGAGCTGGATATTTATTTACTGCGACTGTTACTCAGAAATACTGCATCCAGCAGTTGTCTGCAACGTATTAGATGCCTCCTAAAGCTGCCTCTGTTTATGACATCTGTTTTTATTAATGAGTGTTGGAGGGCACATGAGCATGTTGTTTATCAGCGGCGGTATAACTCAGACAGACTGCGGTCAAGCATGCGACTCAGTTCCTCTCAGCGTCAAGCATCTGTTTTTGCAGTCTGCTGAATAAGAACAAAAAAATTAAGCCGATTGTCTCCTAACCTGTTTCCAATTGCACACACAGGGTTCTTAAACGCTCGGCATCGGCCGGGCGCGTCGTCCTAGAAAAGAGGACGAGTGGCCATTTTTCAGCCCCACAGGTGCCTGGAACAGGAATGTGCAGTAACATTTGGGAACGGGAGAGCTCGTATATCACAGTGTCAGAGAGGCAGACTCCTGCTGCAGGAGGTGTCCGCCTCACTATCAGCCAGAACAGACCACAGGGCTGGTTCACCGCTGGATGTAAAAACCCACAGGACTCGCTGTGCTGGAAGAGAGAGGGAAAAAAAGGCCCAGGAGACGGAGCAGTTAATCCATAAATGACAGCTGTTACACAATGTGTTACGAGTGTGAATTATGTGTCACGTAATGTTGTGTAAAACATTCTGCTGTGTAAACGTCTTGTGATTGTGAGACTTTTGTGATGTGCTCCTGCTCCTCACTGCTCTCTTCTCTGACGTGTCCCACAAAATTTCCTCTCACTTTTTTCACACTTTCCCACACACATATCTCACACAGTTCATGTGAAACTGAGCGGACGCTCGCGGTGGGTGTCTGCGGCGTGCCAGCTGTCTCACTCATCGCCCCCCCCTCTCCCCCGCCGTCTCTCTGCAGGCCCTCAGTGTAAGACCACAGCCAAAGCCGACATCGTGCTGCTGGTCGACGGCTCCTGGAGCATCGGCCGCATCAACTTCAAAACCATCCGCAGCTTCATCGGCCGCATGGTCAGCGTGTTCGACATCGGCCCTGAACGAGTCCAGATTGGTAATACTTTCACTGCTATTCATTCCACAACTATTACTACAAGTACTCCCACTGCTGTAACTGCTACATGTAGTATTAATTCTTATTATTACTAATACTGTGTCATTTTTTTTATCGTTTGGTTTTGTTGCTTGGGGACCTTTTGAACATTGCTTGTGTCCCCTGCAGGTCTGGCTCAGTACAGTGGAGACCCGAAGACCGAGTGGTTCCTGAACGCCCACCCGACCAGCGCGTCCCTGCAGGAGGCCATCAAAAACCTGCCGTACAAAGGAGGCAACACCATGACAGGTGACTTAAAGCTCGGGTTCAAACTGAGCTCTGTCCTCATTTGGGATTCAAGTGTATTTAGCTGAAAACTGAAGCTGTTATTGCTCAAAAAGGGGCTAAATACACAACTTCTGTTTGTTGTCAACTAAGATAGATATTTACTCTTGTACTTGTACAAAGTATCTACTCTCTCTGTAAGTATTGTTGTACTACGAAGATGAATGAATGAAAGTCACTGTGATTTGAATTTAGTGTTTGTAAGATAAATCATGTTTAGTGTTTGTATGTAGCTCTGCATGTGTTGGATTTGTCCCAGAAAGGTTAGACCACAGACAGAGATTCACAGTGACTGAAAACTAAAGGAAATCGACGTGTCATTTTTCACTTGAACAGAATTGACTGTCTGAACTCTTTGTGAAACTCTTTGTCCCTGACATGCAGGACTGGCTCTGAACTTCATCCTTCAGAACAACTTCAGACCCAACGCAGGGATGCGCCCTGACTCCCGCAAAATTGGCGTCCTGATCACTGATGGAAAGTCCCAGGACGAAATCGTCGTCAATTCTCAGAACCTGAGAGACAACGGCATCGAGCTCTACGCAATCGGTGAGGCAATTTGTTTGATTAGCAGAGAGACTAAAGTTTGAGAGAAGTTCGTAGAGGGAGAGGCTGATTTGCAAATTATGAGCTGTGAACCTGAGAGTTGTTACTTTAGTGCATTTTGTGATATTAACATAATTTGAAAATGTGTTTTGTGTTTATCACATGAAAATATGTATTTTTTTCAAGCACAGTTGTGACGATACATTTTTCTCTCAGGTGTGAAGAACGCAGATGAAAACGAGCTGAGGTCCATCGCCTCCGACCCCGACGAAATTCACATGTACAACGTCAACGACTTCCAGTTCCTGCTGGACATCGTCGACGACCTCACCGTCAACCTGTGTAACAGTGTCAAGGGTTCAGGTAGGAAAAGCCTCATCAGACTGCTCTCGCTGGTTTTTGGAGTATCATAAAGAAACGCAGTTCAAGGTTTCGAAGGGCAGCAACAAGGAGTCGGTTCATTTTCTCCAATACATGAGAAAATATACTTTCATTTATCAAAGAAAGGACCAAATCTTCAGGTCAAACAGAACTGACATTTGGCTCATCAGTATAGACAATATTTGGGCCACAATGCTCAAAGGGTTTTCTTCCCATACTTGGCAGAAGGTCCAGCCTCATCTAAAGGACTTACAGACACATTGTCCTGATGGTGGCGCTAGAAACAGCACCTGAAATACTGAATCCCATCAGATTTCAGATTTGCCTCTTACTTACTTTGCATTTCTCAGAACTACACTGCTCAAAGGGAACGTGGCTGCTGCTGCTGGCAGCTGTAATTCCAGCTTTTTCTTTGAAAACCACTCAGTCAGATTTATCCCTTTTAGTACTTACCGGGTGTGGAGGTCAGATGGAAACTTCAGAAAGTTCTCCTTTTCCGGAATTTAAAAAGCCACAGTGCTTAGGACTGACAACCATATATTTTTGGGATTTTACTGCCGGCTTTCATTCGGCGTTACAGGTGCTCGAGGGCGTGAAAGGTGCTCTGCTTATGAAGGACGACATAAACCTTTAGTCCAAGTAAAGACTTGAATATCAGCAAAATTATGCTTCCCTGGAACAGCTGCTTTACCCCGTTTAAATAACCAAACTAATGACTGTTGACAAGTAAAAAGTACAAATTATGCCGTCACTACAATCCCTAGATGAGAGCAAAGTGTTCTGTTATTCACAAACCAGCTCTACTCTTCAAAACAGAAAAACAGAAGATCAGATCCAAGAAATGCAGAGAGATAAATTTCACTCGATTCTGCCTGACAACCTCGATCGCTTCAGACCGTCAAAAGATGTTGCGACACAGATCCAAGCGTCTGATGGAAACTTTCACATCTGAAGTGCTTTTTGTCTGTAAATCAGTTTTGAGAGGAAATACAAAATGATTTACAGCACAGCCAGAGAAAAACATTTCTTAAAGAAAGCCTTTGTCAGACGAGCTGAAATATACAGCGGCCAACAGCGTCAGTGTCAGAGGAACCAACAGGACCAGGGCAGATTTGTGGCGGCAGGGTTCACCGTGTGAAATACTTGACATACCACATCATATTCCAGCTCGTGCTCATTGCGTTTCAGGAGATGAACTGGAGTCACCCACCAACCTGGTGACCTCGGAGGTGACCCACCGCTCCTTCCGCGCCACCTGGACGGCACCCGGCGGCGCTGTTGACAAGTATCGCGTCACTTACATGACTGTGGCTGGAGGACCCACCCAGGAGGTGAGAGAGGGTTCCCTCTGTTTCCCTCCATATATCATACCCATGATTTTCTTTCTCGGAGTTCACAGGAAGTTAAACAAAAAAGAGGATAACTGTATGACCCCTCACATCTTTAACCTGGTTTGGATTTAAAGAGCTTGTTCTTTCATTATTGTTTGGGATGTGTTATACTCTTTTGGTCCAGGTATAAATGGTTAAAAGACTGAGATAATTGGTCTGTTTCAGGCTGCTTCCTGGTTCAGAAACTTTATGTCTACCATGTGTGAGTGCTGGATGAGATCCTGAATATCAAATAGCATCTTGTTTGCGTATTGATTTCCTCTGGCCCCATTAAGACCTGGCTCAGACTCTGTTGTTTGTTTGTATCTGTGAACCGTGCCATTCAGATGAGAGTTACTACTTCCTGTGAATTTGGATAATGACAGGTTGTCAGTCACACAAAAACAGACTAATTGACGCTTAAATCCCTCCTGTTGTTTAATATTCTGGTATGTGTTGTACTATGTGGCAAACCTCACAAGACAGGTTCAAAACCAACTCTTGAAAGTGTTTCCAAATACCGAGGTCTGGCTTTCATTCAAAGCTTTGTGTACTGGCCTCAGGGAGTGAAATCTGGATGCCAGTTGCTTTGGTGAACCTGTATTTAGTTTACACTTAACCTCCTGTCGGTCCCATCTTTAAAACCAGAGCGCTGCGTCTTTTCCATCCTCTGGGCTTTTATTGGCTCTTGTCAGATGGAGCCTGTGTCACTTTAATCTGACTTGTCTGAAATCAAGCAGTTTCCACTGGATCCACTTAGTTTAATGTTATAGACCTCACACTGGGCTGAGACGTCTCGCCGTGCAGCCTCTCTCTCTCCTTTCATCTGTTTACGTTGGGCTATAGGCCACTCGTGAACTAACAACATGAGATATATGATATTTACACACCGGCTTTTTAGTGCAGGTTTTATCGACAGTGATTTACAACCAGAGAGAGAATTCATAAATTACAAGCAGCCAGTAAGAAGGGGGGTCGGGGTTGAGGTCATGGCCCACTGCCAAGAGCAGAAACACCCATTACTGTAAACCTGGAATATTTATGCATCAGGGAGAAATAGAAATGTGTATAATAAACAGACGTGGAAAGGTTGTGGCAGTGAGCTAAAGTGAGTGTCTCACTGTAAGCATGTAAACGTTGTCTGGATAAGTTTGAGTAGAACCCAGGAACTCCTTCAAGGAGGAAGTTTTAGTTTGTAGTAAATACAAGCAGTTTGCACCTCAGAGGTGGGACGAAGGTCTCAAGTCTTATTTGGTAGAGTGGAACATTACTGGCTGCAGTTTAATAACCAGTCCTTGGTGTTTTCAGCTGCTGGTCGACGGCTCGGTGACGACGGTGGTGCTGCAGGGTCTGACCCCTCTGACGGAGTACCTGGTCAATGTTTACGCCGTGGTCGGTGAGATGAGCAGCGAGCCTCTGAAGGGCACAGAGACCACCTGTAAGTCTGTTTCCTCTTCACAACTGTCGCTTCCTCTTCCTGTTACATCTCCTTGCTACTGACTCTCAGAAACCATTTCCTCGTTGCTGCCTTCTGAGAAAATTGCTCCTTTTCCTTGTTGAATGGCCTTTTCACAAGACACTGTGGCCCTTTGGGGACACGGATGTGATTAAAGAGGAGAGCAGCTTCTTCATTGTTGTGGGAAAGTGTTCTGTTTTTTCCATATGGTTTGTGAGATAAACAGCTTGATTTCTCTGCTCATTAACCCTGTTTCACACACGTTGATGGAACTTGTTTACTTGCTTTTTTTCCCGCTGCAAATCTGCTCCAGCATCTCTGTTTATACAACATATATTTAGCATCTGATCTGAGGCAGAAAACCGCTTAACACAAACAATGTCCCATGATGCAATGCTGAGCTGATGCTAGTCTGTGGTGGGTGAAGTGGGAATCACTTTGAGCCATAAAGACAGTTAAAAGTGATTTATAGGGGCTGCGGTCTGTGCGTGTATCTTAAATAAACTGATATAATTTAATGACGTGTTAAGTGCACGGCTCTAAGTGCTTTTATTTGCTCATTTGTCCTTTAATGTTAATTTTATTTGTTCTCAAATGTGCATTTGATTCTGACAATGAGCTGTTTCCCACTGTCATAAAACCATAACTGATTGTTCTGTCGTCGTCCTCTTGGATGGCACCAGCAGCCATTAGATCACTGTGGCCTCATGTTTTAAACTAACACTCAGGTCATAATGTCCGTCTGAAAGCACTGTCTGCAGTCTGTCAGTGTGAAGGCTGGAGGCTGCGGTGTGGGCGGGGGTGTCCTCTATTGATCTGGCATCGTGTTAGAACAGTCAGGAGATAGGACTTAATGTTCAAACCACACTGTTAAACACCAACAATCACACTTGTTTTTTCTCTTAAAACCAAAGTTTATTGATGCTCGAAATGGTTCATCCTGTTCCACAGTAAAAGTCTGATGATATTTCAGTAGCCAGCCTATTGTTCTTTCCTGCCTCTTTCACCGTCACCACATTTATGCAAACAAGAAACCAGATTATTGGGGAAAATCTACTTTATCCGGCTGTGTTTGTGATCTACAGTCGGCTGTGAAGTTGTTATTAATACACACTTGTTGTACAGATGTTTTTTTTCTCTTTAGCTTAGTAAAGGAGCACATAGTTTTTACAGTGTATTAAGGCTTTTGGATTTTAAAAATAACCTCTTCATCTGTAGAAATAAACCCATTTAGATGTATTTGTTTTAGTTTCAGATTTAGTCAGACCTTTGGATTGAATGATTTAATAGTTTTTGGAAAACACTGGAGCTTTGTGGCACAGAGGAAAAAGATATATCAGGCTTTGGATGCACATACAGTGCTGTTAGTCGGATCAGCTCATTGGATTCGTTGGACAAAAGTAAAGAGTGTTGCCAGCCTTATCCTTTAATCCTTCAACCCCATTAAAGAAACCAGGTTTCTGTGATGGCTACGAAATTAGTTTACGACAGAAAGCCAGCAGTAACCAGGTCTCTGAAGTTAATGCAAAACAACAGAGTGTGCACACAAAATATAAATAAAAACCAGAAACCAGTACTGGACATATGATACCAAGTATTCTACACATCAGAAGCACTAAACCTCACAGTCTCTTTGGGACATTATTCTAAACTATAACCTTGATGATACTTGTCTGTTTGCATCATTATTTTTACCTGTGCCAAAAACTCCTCCAAATATTAAATATTAAAAAGATCATTTCTGACCCTCTTCGTCAGTCTTTTGGTCCGAAGAATCTCCAACTGTTGCTCTTAGTCTTCTTCAAATACTGCAGATTATATCAAAGTATTGAATTCCTATTATCAAAGCAGCGAGTAGAGTCCGGCCGTGGCCTCATGTGGGAGGACTGTCGAACGCTGCTCGAGCCATTCCTCGCTCTGACCGTGTGCTTCTGTCCTCTCAGTGCCGCTGCCCGATGCGACATACATGAACGTCTATGACGAGACCTCCACCACCATGAGGGTGAGGTGGGAGGAGGCCGACGGCTCCACAGGCTACTTGATTCGGTACCAGTCCGTCAACGCCACCGAGCCCCAGCTGGAGCAGGAGGTAAAGTCAGGCTACCTTCAAGTACAACAGTTTGTTGACAGACATCTGATTAGACACCAGTCAATCAACAAAAAGAAGGTGAAGGTGTCCTCACAGGAGAATATCAGGGTGATTCAGTGGAAGGAAAACACAGTACAGAGAAGAACAAGGGAAACATTATCCACACACACAACATTAATCTTGACCAAAAAACAGAAACATTAAAATGTCTGGTTTACCTGGTGGAACCAACATTTTCTCCCTCAATGTGAGCAATGCAAGTACACTGCGACGCCAGGGATCCAGCCTCAGAATCACACACACACACACACACACACACACACACATGAACCCACTTGTTCATTTGTGTGCTCAGCATTTCCACATTGATTTTATAAGAGCGGGCTTCTGCTCGCGTCGCCTTACTGCTTCCAGATGGCGATAGGACGAACACTTTGCAGAACAGGAAGTGGACTTTAGCAGCAGAGCTCAGGCCAGGCCTACAAAAAGCAGAGCCCACAGACGCGCTGGGTAATGGCACGGATTAGCTCATGGTGTGAAGTCATCAGGATGATATAAACAGAGCAGAATCTATAGGGGTGGAACTGAACCTCTCTGTGGTGTTAACCTTCATCTGCAATTACACTGCAGAGGAAAATGTAAGGGCTGATTTAATGTACAGCACGTGGCCTTTACTGGAAAATATGCAGCTGAGGTGTGAATCAGGACCTGAAATTAAGTCGAGTATTACAGTATTTATCAAGAGTAATCATTTGACACGAAATACTGAATAAAGTGATTTAAGAGAAGAGGAAAACATTCATGAATTATGCTTTACTTTGGAAAAGGATAAACATTAAAGTATGACTGAAAGTACATAAGAATGTGTGTGTCTGTACTTTAACCTCTTAGTATACTGTGAACCATGTGTAATAAATTGGGCTAAAACCTGTAGAGACGCTGGTTTGGAGACATCACACCACACCATTATTCTGCCGTTTTCAGCTTGTGTGCAAGAAGTAGAAGTCACAAGTGTCACATCAGCAGTTTTAGTTTTATTGCACCACAGCAGAGTGTGTGTGAGGTCAGCAGTGATGAGAGTCAGGCCTGTTCACCAGGTGTTCTCTTAAAAGTACAACAACAACCAAGCAAAGACTTTCTGACAAGTCTCCTCTGTTGTCCCACCCCCACCTACATTCCTCTGTCCCCCGTCTTCCCCCCCTCCCTCCTCTTGTCTGTCCCTCTGCAGGTACGTGTTGGAGGAGATACGACCAACGTCCAGCTGGTGCAGCTGATCCCCAACACGGCCTACTCCATCTCAATCTATGCCCTGCATGGAGAGGCTGTCAGCGAGCCTCTGGAGGGGAGAGGAGTCACCTGTACGTCACACTTCATCGAGTCTGTTCTGAACCTTACATGTGTTTTAGCATAATCTGGTAGAATCAGACTTTGACAATTGACAAGGCAGAAGAACCATAGTTTTACAGGCAAGGTTTCATGGAGGAAACTGAAACACCATGAAAAACACTCCTCTGATGTCCAGATATAAGTTTGGACTGGATCATCATGCTAAGACAAGTCAGAGTTACAGTTCAGTCATGGTCTATGGAGATAGAGAATCCTGTTGGCTCCAGGGCTCTGTGGCGCCATCTGAAGGAACTAGGTCAAAGTTAATTGGACGACCCTTCAGTCGGCCAGATCTGGCCTGACATCTGCTGCTGCTGTGGCCTTCCTGTAATATCACTTGGTGTATGTTCAGTTCTCCACCGTGTCTTTGTGTTCTTGACTCCCACATCAGCCTGATTAATGGAGACTCAGCTAAACATGTATCAACCAGGTCTAAAACATCCTGTGGTTGTTGGAGCTCAGTTTCACACAGACGTTTATTTAACACTATTTGTGATTATCAAGAAATGTTAGAAAGTGTTTTAACAAATCAAATCTGTGTATTGTCTAAGCGTCATGTTGTGTTCACTGCATTATGTTCACAAGATACCAGAACTTATATCCCTTACAATATAACTTATCAGGAAAGGTAAGAGCTTTAACAGAAATTAGTTGGGTTTTATTTTCATGTCAGCAGCTATTTTGTAAGAGTTGGATCAAATCTGCCACATGCTGGAGTTTATATTTTGGATTGAGAACTTATAGATAGAAAACAGATGCTCTGAAAAACCAAATATCCAAAGCGGCAGCACTTAAAACCCGAGCTGCTGTCTGTTATTCAGCTATCCAGTAAGTTTTGGCCCCGCCGTGTCCGTCAGCATCTTTTAACGTCCTCACAAAAGTACTGATGGTGATGTCAGGCCTGTAAATGCTCCTCTGCTTAAAGGTTTAATGGATGTCCATTCCCTGTCCTCCCTCAGTGCCCATGCCTCCTGCTGGAGTCCTGAGGATCACTGATGTAACTCACAGCACCATGAGACTCAGCTGGAACGCTGCTCCCGGAGCAGTGCGCAAGTACATCATCACCTACAAGCCGGAGGACGGAGACGTGAAAGAGGTACAACTTCACAGGCTTGAAATGCACAGAATCCCCTGGTTTAAAAGTGCAGTCAGGATGGACGTGAAATGATCAGTCTGATTTGGTTCGTTGACAGGAAACTAGCAGCGCTCAGTCAGTGTAAGAGGCACATTTGCTGCCTCCATTTTGGCTCTATACAAAGCTCCATTTGCTTTTAAAGGGCGTCCGTTTTCTTTCTATTCTTCTGTCCAAGAATTTCTTTAGGTTTCATTTATTTTTGAGTGCTGGTGCAGCTCAAACACTCCATCTTTAAAAGTACTGCCTAAATGGTCCAGCAGGGATGTTCAGCTGTGACCTTTTCTATTGGCAGGTATCAGTTGTTACTCCCTCACAGTGGCTGCAAGAAAGTGTTGCTCTGCTTTGTGAGGTCGTTCAGAGGCGCCTTTAAACACTAAAACCTCACGAGAGCTTCATCAGGGTGAAGGTTTAGTCAGCAGTGATATCGGCCGCTGTGGGAGTGAAGTGAGGGAGTCAGCACCAAGTCAAGAGTTACAGCCGGGCTCTCAGCGGAGCAGCAGCTCCTCTCTGCTGGCCGGGCTTTATGAGAAAAGCAGTCTGCTGGCAGGGAAGCGCTGGCTCGGCTCGCCGGCCCAGACTGGCTGGATCGGCCCAGCACCACTCCGTCCTCATAATTTCTCACTTGGATGTCAGCGGAGGACAAACAGTCTGGGACGAGTCGGCAGCCGAGGGTGCCGGCGGTGGACACCTGCGAGACGTTTCCAGAAAGCTTTGATGGATGGCGCTGACTAGCTCGACTCCTCTGAAGGATTACAGCTGAAGGCTTCTTGTCTCTGTAGAAGAAGCTCACACGTTGGATGAATGTGCTGCTGAGCGCTGAGGGCTTCACTTGTTTACTGCTGCTAGTGATACTTCTCTCTTATGATGCCCTCGGTTGAAACGGAAAACTCGACTGAGAAGACACGTCTCAGCATTTTATACATCAAAGCTTTGCCCAGATGTTCTATACAGTTTTATTTATCTGTGCTTATCTTGGCGAACATATTATTTTCACATAAAACTATTACAGTGCTCTTTCCAGACGCCCCAGCAGGTCACGCTTTAAGGAAGAAATACGATTGAGAAGGCTTTTAAAATATGGACAGATGTTGAAATCAGGCTGCATCACATACATAAAGAGAAATTTCATGAGTCATGATTAAATTTCTTATTCTGAAAAAGACCATATTCCAACTAAGATGTGCAATATTCCCATTTATATCCTGCCAATATTCCATTTACATGAACAATTCCCATTTGTGGATTTTGGATTCTTCAGAATTTGCCGTGTGTTTTGATCCAGATTCAGAACATTTTCTATGATTAGATGAACAAAGTTGCAGTTAAGGTTTGTGTACTGATAATTAATTTCCCCCCGACAGACTGAAGTCAACGGTGACATCACCACCCTGAGCCTGTCCAGCCTCATTTCCCAGACTGAGTACGACGTGGCCGTCACCCCCATCTACGACGAGGGACCTGGAACGCCGATGCTGGGAACAGCCATCACAGGTCTGAGTCTGCCTTTCATGCAGTTTCCTCACACACATCCACACCTCAGAGCTGCTCATGTTCTGACTGAATATAAAAGACCATGATCCCACTGAGCACTGTCACAGTCTTACTGATTTCATTATATTATAGTGGAAGACAGACCTGGGTGTATGAGTAGATACGACCAGGGATTAGTGATGCTGTAAACTCAGCCTTTAACCAAATCAAACTGGAGCAGTCAGGCTGAACCTCCAGCACCTGAACAGTGTTTAGAGATGTGTCCAGTGTTAACTTCACTTCCCCTCCTGGACTGAAAACAGCCTGGAGGGGCTGGACTCTCTGTGCACCATTAAAATATCTGTGTGTGTGTGTGTGTGATTATTTACTGCATGGGCTCTGTTTATCATTAATCCCAGACGAACTGTGGAAAAACACATACACACACACACACTCTATTCTGTACTTGTGAGGACCTCCCATTGACTCTGTTGCTCCTAACGAACTGAACCTGGTTCCAAAGCATAAAACGTTTGTGTTTTAAAATGCAGTGTTAAAATGAAAATGTGTTTGTGTGGTTGTAGATTTATTTAAATATCTCTGGTGCTTATTGGCAGGACACTCAGCCAGTTACAGCTTTATAGGCAGGAGTAAGAAAAGCTATCTGACTACCCAGCGACACTCGTAAGACACTGGACAGAAAAATGTCTGAAGCATGTTTGAGATTTCTGCAGCTGTTCAGGTTGCTGCAAGTCAAATTATAGAAATAATCATTTTACTGACATATTTCTGTGGTTAACAGCATCAAAAGCTTCTGTCTTTAAATAAACCTATACACAAGAACAAACATAATACACTTACATATGATATAAGCACACACACACACACACATGTTGGTCTGGTGCTGTCAGCTACACAACTGCAGCTACAGTCAATAGTCTTCACATGATGTCACCTCGTCTCTCAGACCTCCCTCACCCACGCAGCTGTCCTCACTCTTGTTTCTCTCCGTGTGAACAGATGTGGTTCCTGCCCCCAAGAACCTGCAGTTCTCTGAGGTGGCACACACTTCGTTCAGAGCCACCTGGGAGCACGGGGCCCCGGACGTGGCCCTCTACCGCATCGGCTGGACCAAGAAGGGGGGGAGTGACTACCAGAACGTAAGACATCCAGTGTTTTCAGCTTCAGTCTGTGCTCACTGCAGGTTTCCAAAGACTGAGTCAAAACCAAGACCAGAATAGACAATAAACTATATTCATGTAATACTAGTGTATGTTATAATGTTATACATGACTACCGTATTTCCATTTCACAAAGCACAGTTTACAATACATTTTCTGGATGAGTTTAATGTTGGTACATTCAAGAATTTGGGGCCTGGGGCCACAGAAACAGTTCCATGTGGCCCAGAGCTAGTTTTCACTGGACCTAGTAAACTGAGCAGTGGATGGAAGCTCAATACTGTAAATCGAGGTGGATCCTCTTCAAGTGTTTTCTTTATGGGGAAAAACCAAGATAAAGACACGTCTCCAAAAAGTTTTAAAGAGTTTTGTAATTCCAACTCAACATGTACTACTGGATTAGACCGAGACATCTGGCGTGTTGGCTCGTATCCAGATCATATTTGCATATGTTTTGTCCACTTTGCATCTTTATTTGCTATCTAAGATGCATCTTCAGCAGCTGGATAAACGAGGCGAAACATCTGGTTTGAGTCGTCTAATCCGTACAGAATCCAACCAATGCTGCAGTATGTTCTCTGATTAAACCTGGAGCCTGGACACAAATGCAGCAGGACAGCTCTGAGTTCAGATCGCTGGAGCGCGCCTGCCTGATAACGCTCACACTCTCTGAACTGTCGACCTTCCCGGTAACGGTCCCGCCTCTCTGACATGTGGGCTGCTCTTCAAGGAGGGTCGATGAAGTTACCATTATGAAACCGGAGATGGTTTTGTTCAAGTGAAAAATGAAACAGTCATTCTGTAGCACTGTCATTTAGCATTTTTCTTATTGCTGAAGTAAAAGAGAAAATCACAAGAACGATCCATTGTGGTTTCACAGATCCCTTAAACTGACATGCCTCACAAAACTTCGTTATTGCGTTCGCCAAGACTTAAGTTAAAACATCCCGTTTAGCTGAAGCAACAATAAGGCTCTCTTTGTTTTCTCCTCGCTATGCTTTGGCCCTCCAACGTTGCTTTGGGGCCCACTTTTGCCACCCCACCCAACTTACAGTTACAAAAATCTGTGACTGAAACCTGTGCCAGGTTGTTAATTACAGTCTCATTATGAGACTTTCTTTATTGACCAATGAAAACACTGCAGAAAAGCTCTCGTCTTAGAGTTTGGATTTAAATGGAAAACAATAGGAGGGGAGATCTGTGGATGTAAATCAGTGTCACGGCCCATTATGAAAACAAGACTCCGCCCATAATGTTTGATTGACAGGTGACTTCTGTGAAAAGTAAAGTTCTATAACTAATAAAACACTGCAAAAAGTCTTGGTCTATAAATGATGAACTTTGGCTAAAGATTGACTTCAGTTCCTCCGTGTACTCCTTCTCTAATTATTGCTGAGGATTTCTTAATTGTTAATATAACTGAAGAAGCCATTTAAAGTAGAGTTTATCGTGTCCTTCCACCTGGATCACTGTGTTGACTCCACACACACATTTCCTCGTTGTTGCCACAGAACAAACTGTTAACATACGTCTTGTTGCTCTCACTCTGTCACCAGGCCATCCTGAACAGTGATGAGACCTCCCACGTTCTGCAGAACCTGGACCCCGACACCGAGTACTTCGTCACCGTCACGGCCATCTACTCCGACGAGTCCGAGAGCGAGGACCTGATGGGCAGCGAGCGCACATGTAAGGAAGCCGTCGCAGCCGCGTCGCCCGACCAGCGGCCGAAAAACAACCACCATATTTTACTCTCGCTGATATGACCCACGTTGAAATAATAATGTTGTTTTCTCAATGTTTCTCTCTAGTGTTAAAGGCTCCGGACGGTATGTGAAATGAGGAGGACTGGTTCCTTTTCATTGTAACATTCATGGTGTTGTGTGGAGCGGTCCTGTGGAGGGACAGTGTTTTCTCTTTAACTGCATGTATGTGCATTTCAGTGCTTCACTGTTGGTTCACACCACGAGCAACTGCAGGCAGAGTCAGTGGATGGACATGTGTTGATTTACTGCAGCCAAAGAAAACCTCGGTCACGGCTGCTTTTTCACCTTTTCGTCTTTCGTTGCTTCAGGAAAACTGAACAACTTTAATATTGGTTTCATGTAATCTTATGCTGTTTACACACATTTGTGTACATCTGGACCACAAAACATTGTTTTACTCAGCAGTTTATCCACCTCTTTAAATTAGTGTGTAGCCTAAGTTAAGCTGCTGTAGATAAGAAGTAGATAGTTGATTGTGGTGTGAACATAGTTCCAGAGCTTTAATGACAAAGTGTGTGACACGTTGTCCTCCACAGACCTTCATCCATCTGAATGATTGTTTTAATCAGTCACTTTCCATCATTTTGTTTTTCCCCCCATCCCTCGCCATGTTGTCATTATAACATTTCCTTTGTCACAGTTTCATTCATCTCACATTGTAATGTCATTCATCACGTCATCCATCGTCAGCGTCCAGTCATCGAAATCATATTGTCGCATGTTGTTGCATTGTTGAACATGATTGTTTCTGCTGCAGGGTTGGAGCTCAGTGAACTTCTCATTCAACCTTCTGAGACAGTTTCATTTTCTATGTTGCTCCAGTGAATTTATTTCTGATCCCTAAATCAGTTAGGTTCAGGTTTCTTTGTATAACCATGAAATGTTACTGTTATTTACGACCTGTGGTTCTGAGATGCTGAAGCTTCTGTAATGACTGTAGTAAATCCAGCTCTGCAGTTATGAAGATGAATGAGAAGTTTCTGAACTCCAGCCCTGCTCCGAACAGCTTCATTGACCATACTCCTGCTCCCTGTATCCTAATATTGACCCTTCCAGCTGTGTGACCTGCAGGATTGTGGGAGCATCACCATCACTGCCATCATCATCCTCACCATCATCATCGCTAATCAAACACAGGACGTGCTGATTTTCTCTTGATCTCACCGGAGTTGTCTTTGTGCTCTCAGTGTCTCCTGAGCCTCCTCGAAACCTGAGGGTTTTCAACGCCACCACGTCCACGCTGACGGTCAGGTGGGACCCCGCCCCCGGCACCGTGCAGAACTACAAGATCATATACAAGCCCGTCACAGGAGGCGAGCCTCTCTCCGTAAGTTCACAGCTAAAACTGCTCAACCGGAGCTCGTGAGAATAAACATCACATATCTTAGCCTTAACATGTGAATGTGAACCAAGAATTCACATAAAATACTGTCTGACACACACACACTTGGCTCTTCATTCTATGGCTCCAGTTCAGCATCTGCCTCTAAATTTGAGCTTCACCAGAAGAGAAATCCCTCTCTCCTGTCGCACACCGGCTATCCTCTGTTTGTGCAGGATGAGAGGAACAATATGAATGAATTCCTTGTTTGGGTGGATTTTCCGGCGGTGGTGCCGGCGGTGCTGCTCTCTGACCTCTGGGATCATCTCCAGCCGGCTTCGACCGCTCGATCACAAATATCTCAATGTGACCAAGAGCTTTAAATCTGTCAGACGAGTCCCAGTGCACGTATAGAAACCAATCAATTAGGAATGGTTTAATATGATGGGACGTTTTCTCTCCCTCTGGAGCCTCAGATTCAAAATAAAAAAAGACCTTAAACTAAGAAGCTAAAAGGATTAAAAGGAAAACTCTGTGTTATCATTGTACATTTTTTTAAAGATCAGTCATTTTGAGTCAGGAGAGTTTGTTTAGAGACGCCTGCAAAAGTTAAATAAATGAGGGTCCAACACTGTCAGAAGGTTTGTGTTGATGCTTCCTGTATTCATTTTCTACATATTTATAAGTGGGGGCACGAGAACACGAGTCCATTAGCTGCAAACAACTGTTAGATAAATATGTCTGAGAAAAAAACGACGGAGTGAAAGTCTCCCAAAATGAAAAAACTGAAGCCCAGAAGCAGAAGCTCAGAACTGCTCCCATTTACTGTAGAACTAGAATAAAAGGATTCTGTTACTTTACATTAAGGCAAAAACACATTTGCTGAATGGATGAACTGCGATTTGAAATCATCATCAAACGTCAGAGATCGTGATTCACAGTGAAAACAAAAAGTGCAATAAATCAGGGAGCGGCACAAACATTGCGAGTTGGATTTTGTTTCCCTCTCGAGATGCACAAAAATGCTCTGAAGGTGTTTATGGAAACGGCGCCAACGTTCTGCGAGATACATTTCTGGCCATTCTGAGCCCCTTCATCACGTTTTGACGTTTGGTTTATGAGAGCATCCTGCGGCTCGCGCGTATAGCCGGAGGAGTCCTGCGTCTGATGGCCAAGCTCACATTCCTGCTCCGTGACTCAGCAGAGATGAGCCCTGGAAATAAGTTGAAAGCAAAGCGTGGCTGTATGAAAAGAATTTCAGTGAGTTACACATTTTATTGTGTCTCTGAGATGTTATGACAGTGTTCCCCCAAACAACGTGTCAGGGTCCAATCATGATGTCAGCGTCACAGATCTGTCTAATGGAGCTCTGATCCTCGCGCGACGTCAGCTGTGTAAACCGGAGGACCGAGAGCATCTGGAGTCGTGTCGTCGTCCGCCGGCTTGTTGTTTTTAACATCAGTCATGTGAAAGTCGACAGGATGTTTGTTTGTGGAGGATGAGCTCAGGGTTTCCTCGAAAAGTACACGTCCGCTTTTTGGGAATTTCGAAATATTATGAGATGTGTGGAAAAGACCTCAACTTTTATTTGGTCCAGTTCTGAGCTGCTGCTGTAAAGTCTATTGTTCATTATAGGGTCGAATGATTCCAAACCAAACTGGACACGTGCAGAGATGAAAATGTGAAGAATCCCTGTGAGAGTGGGCGAAATGCTCCTTTATTACCATAAACACACAGACTGTCGTGGATTCATCCGCCGCTGAAAATAGTCCCCAACTCATGAACTATCTCCTCCTGTTTGAGTAACATTTGATAAAAACTACAAAAGCTGCTTTAGGAAATGACAGAGATTTTAAAAATAAAAATTATATCTGTGAGGCATTTTTAAAGATTTACGTCTTCAGTTGGAACCAATGAGCTCGGAGCTGAGAGCCTCAGACAGGAAGTCAAATTATTGAGAGCTGGACGGACATGTTTTTGTTGGTTTTGGTCTTTCCATGAGAAAAATAAAATGTGTAAACTAGCAAAGACCGTGTTCAGCTCAGTGACCTCATCATTGATAAACAAAATGTCTCACGTGTGAAACCAACAGACACTGACTCTCTGCACGTTCAGCCAAATACCTAAAATACTGATGTAAATGTGATGTGATGCTCCGTCGTTCATCTCTCTGCTAACAGTGAACTGTTTATAACGTCTGAACGTGTTTACAGTCTCGTCTCCGTCTCTTGATGCACTGCAGAGCTGTTTGCTGAGGGTTTCCCAAAGGCCCATTTGGATTCCTTTCCTCAGAAATACTTAACTTACTCCTGAGTAAATAATGTAAATAGTTTGCCGACATCGTCCTCAGAAACAGCAGATCTGTCTCCAAAACATGACGCGCTGCCGATTATTCTGCCTTTTAGACTCTGACTTCAGTTTTCAGAGGACGAGCGACGACAGCAGGGATCAGTGGTCACACATTCACAGACATTAAGATTAAGATAGATTAGTCTTTTGTGCTCATTTCACCTCTCTTCTGAGATGGTAATGTATTTTTATAATTGAATTATCTAACAACAGAATTTCCTGTGGCAACGTGACTTTGACCTCAGATAAAGTGAGAGCTGAGAGAAAAGATGAAAATGTTTGGTCGATTCAGGTCATGAGCCGTTCGCCCCTTTAATGCTTTCAAAATTTACATCATGGTGTTTGATGAACAACAGGGAGGGAAGCAGTTTTTCTTTGATGTTGAAAGAGTATTTTTCTGAATGAACTAATCTGAAAAATGAGATTTCCTGTCAGTATTAGCATTTTTAAATCCGATCATTGTCACATTGAATAACCGGAGGTTTGAGGACACTGACACAGACTCACTGTTTCCTGTGAACAGACGCAGGTTGGAGGGAAGAAGACCAACATCATCCTGCAGAAGCTGGAGCCCGACACTCAGTACTCCGTCACCGTGGCCGCCATCTATCCCACCGGCGTCAGCAGGGACATCTCTGGAGAGGGACGAACCAGTAAGAGCCGCACGCCTGGAAATCTGGCAGCTTTCAAATTTTCAGATAAAAAAAATGGTGGAAAAAGTGTCAGTTTATGGGTTTAGAACATTCTCATACTTTTAGTAGAATAAAGAGAAGTAACAAGTTCAATGTTTATCTCTGTTGTGAAGAAAAGGACCAGAGTAGATTTGACTTCAGTACAGCTCAGTAAGACAGACTTTCTCTCCTCCTCTGCTAAGTGAACACTGTGTTTGTGCTCCGTCAGAGCCTCTGGGTGGAGTGAGGAACCTGCAGGTGTTGAACCCCACCATGACCACCCTGAACGTGCGCTGGGAGCCGGCCGAGGGCCGAGTCAAGGAGTACAAAGTCATTTACGCTCCTGCCGCCGGAGGAGCCGAGAGCATGGTAGGACTGGTAGGACAACCGTCTGCTGCCTGCCGCCTGGCGCTCTGCGCCGTCAAACCTGAAGCCAAATTATTCTCCTGTGTGTTTGAACACGTCCGACGCTTTTAAATCAATCTTTCATCTTAACTCAAATATGTGTTCCATCATAAAAGTTTGAGAAGAAAGCGGCATCAGGACGTCAGCCTGATCTTTCAGACTTGTTTATGGTTTCTTGTGAAACTGAGCTCATGCTTGTTGATAACAGCGAAGGAAACATGATTTAATGAGCTATTTCACAGCAGCCTTCATTTGGCTAATACGCTCACTCTGCTCTGTCACGTAGCCTCAGACTGGCCCACATCGACCCGTCTGTTCCTGTTGGAACAGAGCTGGACGGGAGAGTTAACTGAGGCACATTCAAAGCTTCTGATGCTGCCAGTGAAACCACGAAGCAACTTTCCAGTTATTCCTCTCTGCACGCTCGTTCCTCTGTCTGGCTTTGGAAACGGCTAATTTGTGTCATTTGTTGTTGAACTCAGGAAACCGTGTCTGCAGGCACAAGCACCACCGTCCTGCGCGGCCTGCAGCCCGACACCCTCTACACCGTCTCCCTGGTGCCGGTCTACGCCGGGGGAGACGGAAAGACCATGTCTGAAAATGGAAAGACAAGTAAGACTGAACATTAACCAACACGGCAATTAAACCAGTTCAACTTTTACAGGACAAGTCGCTCAGATGCATCATCTCACGACAAGACTTTTATTGAACACAATCCAAACTAACTTTCTTAAAACCTAAACATAAGAGTAACTCAACTGTAAAATGTCATCAAACAGAAATGAGCATTATCAATATTCTAAAGACTTATTATTAGCATTGTTTGAGAGTGTTGAGACATGAGGTCTGAGTCCATCATGATGAACCGTCTCCTCTTGTTCAGGGCCTCTGGGCGGAGTGAAGAACCTGAGGGTGACGGACCCCACCATGACCTCCCTCACTGTGAACTGGGACCCGGCCGACGGAGCCGTTCGCCTCTACAAGGTCTTCTTTGTGCCCGTCGCTGGCGGCCTGGAGGAGATGGTGAGACTCATGTTTGTTTGACCTCTGTGGACGAGAAGAGATGAGGAACCTGTAGAGAAGCAGCCAGTGAGAGCGCCCATCTAAATGAGTTTCTATTCTCCGTGTGTGTAAAACAGGAGCAAGTTCCTGCAGGAACCACCTCCATCATCCTCCGCAACCTGATGCCCGACACGCCGTACACGGTGTCGGTGTTACCGCTCTACCCTGCCAGGGAGGGACGACGCCAGTCAGAGAACGGAAAGACCTGTAAGTTTCTGTGGAGCTGCAAATGAGTTTAAAATCTAATGAGACTGTAGCAGCATTCAGAGCATCACTCTCCTGCTCTCAGTGCCTCTGAGCGGCGTGGGCAACATGAAGGTGACCAACCCCACCATCACCACTCTCACCGTCACCTGGAACCCTGCGGACGGAAACGTTCAGGGCTACAAGGTCATCTACGTCCCTGCAGATGGAGGACTGGAGATAGTGGTAAGATCCTCTTTTCTGCTCTGTTTAGTTTAAAGAAAAATCTCAATCCATTGATTATAATAGAGGAAATACAGGTGATTTGAATTCAAACACCAGGTAATAAAAACCAGTCAAACTGATCTGATTATTATCCAGTCAGTGCTGACTCTGTCCTGACGACGTTCAGACTCTCAGCTCTCCCTGAAATAACACAGTTGTACAGTGTCTTTGTCAGCTGTTTCAGATCTGATTGGCTGCTGCAGTTTGTTGCTGGATGACTTTTCAATCTGATCTGGAAAAGGCTCAAGTATCACAGTGTTGTGTTGTTAACGCCGCTGCTCTGTGACGGGAGATTCCAGAGCGCAGTAAAACGTAAAAAAAGAAGCGATGTTAAACAAAATATTAAAGAAAAAAAAAACAATCCCCGTGTTGCAGCAGAAGTGAATAAAAAGCTGTCAGACTTTGTTTGAATTGTCCTTGTTCAAAAGCAACAAACCGATCAAAGCTCTCAACAGGGCTTTAGTGATGTCATGCTCTTCGACAGGATAATCCCGTCATAGAGAGACTAAATCCTTTTTTAAGAGAGCGTCCCTCATCGTTACATGCTTTGTTTGTGGGGTTAAGATTTCTGGAACTCAGCAAAGACATAAGTCAGAGTTTGACTTACGTTGTTAACTGAATTTGTAAAATCTCAGTTTTTACGCAGAAAATGGAAAAATGTTCTCACAGACAACAAATGACAGAAATCATAACTTTTAAGGTTTTTCATTTTTAAATGTGGTTTTGTTGTTTGTAATTATTCACTTGTGGTAAAACTCAAGTTAGATACATCAGTTTTTCCCTGCTGTTAATTAAATGTGGTGGAAGCTGGAAAATTGGTCTCTGTAAATCTTATGATGGTTTAAATACTGTTTTAACTCTTGTAGTTTTAGACCAAAAAATATTCAAGTATTTAGAATATTTGGAACTTCAAGAAGCCTTCACGGATTTCTGACAGTTGAACAGTAATTTCACTGCAGTAAACTGATATGAAGTTTTTGTGATTTGTGTTTGGTCTTTTAACCTGTTGGGGTCAAAGGTCACGGCTCTTGGGGCTTGTAGGAATTTAGCGTCTCAGTAGAGGGTTGTTGAGTTCACTTCCTCTGTCTTTGCAGGAGCAAGTGTCAGAGAGCACCACCAAAACCGTCCTGGAGAAGCTTCTGCCCGACACCCGCTACAGCGTCACCGTGGTCCCCGTGTACGCCGAGGGAGACGGCCCCAGCCTGTCCGACAACGGGAAGACGAGTGAGTACCTGAGCCAGGCTGTTCTCACATTAACAGTGTGATGTGTAACATTTCGTTCAGGTCCAAGTGCCTCCATGAACTCTGAGAAGCCCCCGAGTCTCCAGGAAATCATTAAACCGATTATTTCCTCTGCAAGTGTTACTGATCAAGAGTTTAGTTTATGGCAAAGAAGAAGAGAAGCAGTGAGACTGAATGTGGCTGTGTGCAGGTCGTCCTGAGGCCGTTTCAGCTCATTGTATTTTGAATGTTAATTCAGCTTTAACTTCAACAAATGTGTTTCTTATTATTGTTATTTTCCAAATAAAAACTGGTCGAAGGAGTGAGGTGTGAAAATGTATTGAACTGATAAACGTTACCAGAACCAGAAAACAGCTTCTCCAGTGTAACACAAGTCAATGATACAAACAGTATCAATGCTAACAGCAGAGTCTGAGTCAATAGACCTGAAGGAGAAGTAACCGTGAGCGACACCGGTGACCTCTGACCAGACGGCAGCTGCGTGACGCTCACATCCAAGTACTGAAGCTGACTTCCTGTTTCCTGTGTCTGCTCAGAGCCGCTGGGTTTTGTGAGGAACCTGCAGGTGACCGATCCGACCACCAGCACCCTGAACGTCCGCTGGGATCCGGCCGAGGGCAACGTGCGCGAGTACATCGTGATCTGGGTGCCGACGGCCGGAGGAGAGCAGGACGTGGTGAGACCGCCGACGCTGTCATTACTGAACACTGACACACACTGGAGGGCACCTGTCCAGCTTCGACAGGTCTACATGCTGATGTTTACCAGGAGCTGAGAACTTCATCCAGGCCTCGTTAGAATTAATAATTAATTCAAATCACTCCGACACATTTTAGCCACCTTAAAGTCAAAATGACTGATCAGTGGCAGTTAGAGACATTTTAACTTTCATTTCACTGAAGAAATAACAAAGATAATTTTCCAGCATTTATTTCCTATTCTTGTAATTGCATCTGTCTTTGATTGTGGTCAGACTTGCTTTGTGCCATTAGTCCACTGTGAATGATCCATTGTTTGGGAAAAAACAATGCAGATAAATCAAATACAAGCAACTTAAGAAACACATTTCACCAATTTCACAATGCATACGTGGCATAAATAAAAGCTGCTGCCAAGCAAAAACAGCACGGCTGCAGTTCCAACAGAACAATGGAGTCAAGTTCCAACAGCACCGACTCACCTGGGGAACATTCAGAACTCATAAATACACTAGTAAGAAGGAAAAACTAAAACTGGATTATTAGAGTTAAATAACTCTTCTGCTTCTTCTGTTCTTTTTCTTCTGCCTCCTGTCCTTCTTCTTCTTCTTCTGTTCTTCTTCTTCTTCTTCTTCTTCTGCCTCCTGTTCTTCTTCTTCTTCTGCCTCCTGTTCTTCTTCTTCTTCTTCTTCTGTTCTTCTTCTTCTGCCTCCTGTTCTTCTTCTTCTTCTTCTGTTCTTTTTCTTCTGCCTCCTGTTCATTTGCAGTAGTTGATTCTATACAGAAGTTAAATGCCTTAAAGTGATGAATACTCTTTTGCCGACCACATGACAGAGAACGTATAACTGCAGTTTTTCAGTCAGAGCAGGTTCTCTCTCTCTCTGACTCTCTGCTGTTTGACTGAAGCAGAGTTTTGGCCTCAGATCCAGGTTGTGAAGTGGAGACGTGCCAGCGGCTTGAGATGATCACACTTGTTTCCAAGGCAGAATTTTCTTTACTTGTTCTGGGAAAAGTGCAATATAAAGTTATCAAAAGCTGAAAAACCGCTGGGTAATGTTGCTGCCGTTAAAATCTACAGTTACTGACCACTAATGGAAAACACTCGACAGCGGCGTGAGTTAGTTCAACTCGTTTCAAAGGCGGTTTCAACTGTTTCCTATGAAGCAGTGACAGTATGTCGAGGGGGTCCGTTTCATTACCCTCAAGATTATATCACTTGGTTTAAGGAATCTGGTGAAATGAGATGATTGGGGTTGGAAGCTGCTGAAGTTATCTGGGCTTATTGGCAGGTTTTAGGACTTCTTCTTAGATTAAACAGACAAAGAGCACATTTATATTTGCAGCAGAAATCTGAAGGAGACGCGGAGGAAAGCATCCGCTCCTCCTCGCTGCCAGTTTGTCGATTCTGCTCGAAGGCCCAGATTTTTAAATGGGATCTTTCTGCTTAAATCTCTTTATCTCTGAGCTTCTACTGTTCCTGTTCCTGAGCTGCACAAACAGTTACTGACTGAAGCTGCATCCAAGAAAACTGAGCTCACAACACATTAAACTGTGACACGGCTCAGCCTCTCTCTGCTTCTGCCAGACTTTCTCCTTTCTCTTCTCTTTTTAATGTCTCTTCTAAGAATTCTCCAAATCCCAGAGTTCAGCCGGTTCAAAGTAGTTTCTTTTCCTCTCGACCAGGACCAGGTGTCTGGAAGCACCACCTCCACCGTCCTGAGGAACCTGGAGCCCAACACAGAGTACACCGTCACCGTCGTGCCTGTGTACCACGAGATGGAGGGAAAACCACAGTCTGAAAATGGGAGAACGAGTGAGTTCACACGAGTCTGTTGACTGATGTGTAGCAGAAGGACGTGACCTGGACACACACACACACAGAGAGAGAGAGGGAGAGAGAGAGAGAGGGAGAGAGAGAGAGAGACAGAGAGAGAGAGAGCTGAGCCAGCACTTCACTTAATGTGGAAAAGGAACAGAATGAAACATTACCTTGTTGCTCACATGGGCTAAAAAACTATATTTAACTCACCAAGATAAAGACATGTGACTTATTGATTGACAGGACAAAATAAAATATCAAAACACCAGTAAACAAGAAAAAACTCTGCAAGAACTTGAAGTCTGTGTTTACATGTGAGACATTTGTTGGAGTCTGATTAAAGACACAGAATATGTCACGATCTGTCACTTTGAGAAGTGTCCTGTAAAACACGTCTCCTTTATCATGTTGAAAGTCATGATGGTGTCACTTTCTGAGAGAGGATCAAATCTGAGTTTCAGCACCATTTATTCTGCAGCTTCGTCACAGTTTGAGTAACCTGAGCAGACGACTCGAGCTGGACGCAGCTGCTGTTTTTATCTCAGCTCTGTAACAGAACAACAGTTAATGAACTATTAATGAACCAGTTAACCAGTCCTGTCAGTCCTAACCTAACTGCTCCTCCCTCTCAGATCCTTTGGGTGGGGTGAAGAACCTGCAGGTGATCGACCCCACCATCAGCACTCTGACGGTCCGCTGGGATCCAGCTGTGGGAAACGTGCGCAGCTACAAGGTTTTCTACTCGGCCGAACCCGGAGGAGAACAGCGAATGGTACAAACTGCTTTAGTGAAGTGTGATGTTGGTTGTTTCAGTCCGGCTCCACGTCTGGTAGCCTCGAGCCTGTGGACGCTCACTGTTATCAGATGAAGTCACTGTTGTGCTGACGGAGGTTTCGCCTTGTTCTGAACAGGAGGAGGTGTCAGGAGGCACCACCACCACCACCCTGAGGAACCTGGATGCCGACACCGTCTACAACGTGGCTGTTGTTCCCGTCTACCCTGACGTGGAGGGCATTCGACAGGCGGAGAAGGGAAAGACAAGTGAGTGACTCACCGTCTGGACGTTCAGCTCTCGACCTCGTGGAGGCACGATGAGTGCAGCTCCCATTCCTGACAGCACGTGTGCATTGTTTCACACACAGTCATGTAATCAGATTGGACAACACCTCTGTGCTTTGTGTTGGATGGGTCAGGTGGTTTAGCAGACAGGACAAGACGGGAATTTTAGAGTCAGTAAAGTCAAATCTTCTTCACTCTGATGATGTGAAATAACCTGATGTGGCCTGAAGTCATGAAGTCTCACTTTACTGGAGGAAATTTACTGCTGTTTTAAAGGATTATTCTTTAAAGACCTGATGAAATCTTTACGTCACTGATGTTTTTCTCAGTGAGACACAGAGAGAGATAGAAGACAGACAGAAAAGATGTAGCTGAGGGAAATGTGGATGTAGTTAAGAGGTTTGAAATGCATCCTCCATTCACTGTCCTGGAGCATGGAGTCTGTCTTTCATTGGTCTTTAAAACTGTGTGTACCTTCCCCTTCTTTCCAAAAGATACTAACCACTTTCAGACCCGACCATCCAGGGGTGATGGTGCAGTTATTAGCTCAGACTGGTTCGGTAATCTCTCCCTGTTGGTGCATTCAAAGACCATCCAATATCCAAACAACCAGTGTTTTATTGCTACTATAAAACTCCCAGTAATATTTTCATGCCATTGATGTTTGCATGATATATTCGTTTATTGGATCTCTGTTTTCATTTGAATTTTATTTTTATTGCAAGTCAAGAAAACTTACAGGCTCAGAGGAGATGATTTTTACAGAGAACAGAAACATTTTTCAACAAAACATCAGAGGTGCTTTTAATCTGATCTCCCCAGCTGTGGATCAGCCTGGAGGAGGTCTTCATCTCTTCACAGATAGTTCTCTTCTCTGTGACAGAGAGACGAGATGACTCGAGTCAGGGATTCCAGTGTTTCCCCCAAGTTACTGGTTTAAGCTTAAAGATTCAACGTCTTTCAGAGCTGCCTTTATGCCCTTTACACTTGACTCCAGCCTGGTTCCTCTGTCCTTGCCACTGAACAACAAGTGGTGAGAAAACCAGCTTCATGCCAGGATACTGAATGAACTGAAACCACCTGATGCCCGGAGGACAGGAAGTCCACCTGACAACCTGCCAGTGATGTAAACTCCGTTTGCAGTTAATGAGCTGAAACATGTGAGGAAATCTGCTTGTTTAAGACGGAGTGAATCTGGACGTTTGTGGCTCACAAAAGAACATAATGAATGCCAGAAAGTTTAGACAACTTCTGATCCATCTGGACGCTCCTGATGTGGTGAACCCGTCCATCTGCTGCACCCTGCAGGACACAGCTCAGGATTATCTGCAGCACTTTTTTTCAACAAAAAACTTCTTAATGGGGATGTTTTTGTTCATAGAGCTCCAGAAGGTTTAGACAGTTACTGGAAAGGAAAAGACTCCTCTGTGATTGACAACCACCCTGACAGACATCTGGCCTGTCCTGATGAGGTGAACCCATAGACTGTATAAAATATGGACGTAGTGTCCGTGACGTCACCCATAGGTTTCTGAAGAGCAAAAATGAAGCAAATCGTAGTGCGTAGCCATCTTGGTAGCCTACCTCCGGTTACTCCAAATATGGACAAAGAGGTGGAGCGAGGGCGGAGCTGAGGCGGGTCGAATGAACGCTATTGGCTGAAAAAAGCCGCTTTATTTTAAATAATCAAACTAGCTACGGCTAACCAGCTAGGTTAAATGCTAAATATCGTTGCTAGCCGGCTAACCCCACGACCATCTCTTTCCCAAACTCAGTGACTAGAATTAGCCGTGGTGACGCCCTTTAGACCGTCAGTGGCTAGTTGTCAATCAAAGAGGCGCCACTTAGATTGACAGCTATGAATTGTACATAATGATGTATGCTGTATATTTTAAATGAACGCCTTATAAAAAAATCCCCCCCCCCCCCCCCC
>JBBMOC010000134.1:164735-228109 GCA_037975185.1 Centropyge bicolor
GCTAGGTTAAATGCTAAATATCGTTGCTAGCCGGCTAACCCCACGACGATCTCTTTCCCAAACTCAGTGACTAGAATTAGCCGGGGTGACGCCATTTAGACCGTCAGTGGCTAGTTGTCAATCAAAGTGACGCCACTTTGATTGACAGCTATGAATTGTGCATAATGATGTATGCTGTATATTTTAAACGAACGCCTTATAAAAAAATTCGCCTCATAAGCTCTCATAAGCTGTTTGGAGTAGAAAAACAGCTTATGAGACTAGAGCCATGTTTTGAACCAGGCTGTAAATATGTTTTTTTCTGTCGTAAAATCGGACATTTTAACATGGGACTCAAATGTAATTGACTCCCTTCTGCAGCCTGCTCTAGTGGTTATTGGAGGAACTGCAGCTTTTTTGCACGTCCGCATTGGCTTCATTTTTCAGCGCCGGAGGTTGCCGCTTGGGTGAACCCCACCCAGCCGCTGCTCCTCACAGGAAAAACTGATGTGTCCCGTCTCTTTCAGAGCCTCTGGGCGGAGTGAAGAACCTGCAGGTGACCGACCCCACCACCAACTCCCTCAGGGTCCGCTGGGAGCCGGCTGAGGGCGACGTCCGCCAGTACCAGATCATATACGTGCCCACGGCCGGAGGAACCGACAGCATGGTGGGTTCTCTACTGGGATAATAACAACCACCAGTCAGAACGTCTCCATGGCTGAGACTCTCTTACAGACATGTTATCATGTGTTTTGCAGACTCAGGTATCTGGAATGTCGACCAACACGGTGCTGAGAGACCTGCGGCCGGACACCGAGTACAGAGTGACGCTGGTGCCGATTTACTCCGACGTGGAGGGGAAACGCACGTCGGAGAACGGAAAGACGAGTGAGTTGGGCCAAAGCAGAGCAGCTGTGATCACATCTGGCTCAGACAGAGCTTCAGCAGAACATGTCGTAGTTTGTTTGAGCCTGGAGGAGACAGATCATCCACCAATCATCTCTTACCATCAAGACACTGACAATCAATATGTGATAAATCTTGATTAAACTATGTTACATGCTTTCGCTTGTTTTGAAGATGAAACATTTTAAGACTAAATGTAACATGTAAAAGTTGGTACTGATAATTTAGTGCACAGAACTGTCCATTACAAAACACCAATAAGATAATGTGGCGTGATGACAGTAGCAGGAAGTTCAGATCAAAGAAAAGGATTTTAAAAGTCAGCTCATGTCACTTACCTGCCACTGACACGTGGCTGAATCTCCCTGAAGCGGTGAACCTCACTGAACCATCTGTTGCTTTGACAAGGTCACAGACAGAAGCATTTGTAGCTGCTGGTCTCACTCCACTGAGGCTGTAACTCAAACAGGAAATTGACAATCGTGTAACGGCTCCCTGTGGTGTCGACAGAGGCTCTGGGCGGCGTGAAGAATCTGCAGGTCACTGATCCCACCACCAGCTCCCTCAAGGTGCGCTGGGAGCCGGCGGAGGGCAACGTCCGCCAGTACCGCATCTTCTACGTCCCCGCAGCAGGAGGCGCCGAGGACATGGTGAGACGTCAGACCAACTTCCTGCTCTCCATCACAGGCTGGTTACTGTGAAGCTGTTAGCATTTAGCTGAAAGCAGCAGCGAGCCAACACGGCCTCACGGAGCAGAGCGTGACTGTGGAAGCTTAGTGTTGCTGGAGTTTGGCAGAATATATGAGCTGGAAAGTAAAGAAGCTTTTTAATGCAGGGAAATTAACTTTGTTTATTGTTTATTGACAAAGTTTGATTTTGTTTACATTAGATTTTTTTTTTCAATACTCATTCTAGGTTTGGTCTCGGCAGCTCTTGTAGCTTTTAATTATCATGACTTGATCAGAATATGAGAACAGAGTCATTTTCTTCAACCAGTAATAATAATCAGTAATAACACAATACTCTGTGTGTGTGTGTGTGTGTGTGAGCAGGAGCAGGTGTCAGGCGGCACCACCAACACCGTCCTGAGGAACCTGCTGTCAGACACTCCCTACACCGTGACCGTGGTCCCAGTTTACCCCGAGGGAGAAGGTCTGCGTCAGTCTGACAACGGAAAGACGCGTAAGTCCTCCACTCTCCTCGCACTGACTGACCTCAGGTTTATATCTGACACTGGAACAATGTTCACGCTGCAGCTGATGATCGAGGCTCAGACAGACGCATCACCAGGGACTGAAGAGTCTCAGCAAACAGTCCGGGCTCCTATTTTAACTTTCTGCAGACATCAGGCCAGACGTTCAGCTGTCAGGGATTTATTTCCTCTGCGCTCACAAAAACATTACACAAGCGTCATAAAAGATTCTGGGGGTTAAACCGGACACTTTCAGGGCTGAGTAAGAAGAAACTCACTACATCAGTTTCCTTAAGGCTCAAACACTGACTCAAAGTAACAAGCTGCTCTGAGACCTGATGGTTTAAAAAAACATTTCTCCAACATCTGTTTTTAGAAAATAACTTTGTGAAAATACTAAACATTTAATCAGACTTGTCCGTCGTGGGAAAGTTTCCTAAGATGCTTTTAGTCCAAGGATGAAATCGCCTTTGAAGCTTTTCTCTCATTAAAGCGGAACGTACATCTTGTTTATTTTCTCCAAATATGTTTTCAAGTGCAGCTAATTCCTCATTCTGTCTGCGAGTCACACACAGTGTTTCTGAGCTCCCATCCTGAAGCTCTGTGACATCAGCTCTTGGCTGTCGACGGACCGTTCGGCCGGTGGTCCGTCTCTGCAGGAAAGATGTTGGGAGATGCATCTGCTTGGTTTTCTCTCGTTACGAATTTATTGTCTCTGTGGCAGTAAAACACAGATTCTTAGAAAATCGTGTAATTTAAATTGGACTTTATTTTAATTGGACTGATTGACTGTAAAAGATGCACCATAAAGAGACTGAGAGGAACGTGCTAGCCAGCAGCATTAAGGCTATAAACAACCCATAATGCAACAGGCTCCCCCTGCGGGACCAGTGCAGAGTCCATTCGAATAAAACATCCAGTCGAGTCCTTCACTATAATATGATCCAGAAAAATATCTGATGACGGAGTTTGACTCATCTGAGGCAGAAGTTCAGGTACAAAACCATCTGTGTGTGTGACGTCAGCGTGAGCTCCTGTTGGTTTTTACAGCAGCAGCCGTCCCATGACAGTGGACTTCTGCTGAGCTTCCAACAGTGGAGGTCAAAGGTCGTGGTTTTACTGAGCACCTGCCAGAGGTCAGCAGTGCGGGGCTGCAGAGACACGTTCGCTCCTTCACTCAGATAAATGTTTAAAGTTTATGCCTCTGCACTAATGAACCCACGGTAAATGTTTGGTGCTCTGTTTGTCCTCAGTCTGATTCTCCTGCACTGAAGCCGCTCATCAGTTGCAGCTTGTTTTTTGCTCTTTCTGCAAAGTTTGACATCAGAATCGTCTTTATAGACAAACAGAGTTTCCCAGGTGTGCCCTCAGCTCCAGTGGAAAAAACTGGGATTTGCCAAAACCCTAATCCGCCCTTCAGGATGAGTGGATGGAAGAGAAGAGGCCGAGGAGTTCTTTCGCTTTGATGGATGGTAGAAAATAAAACCAAGATAATGTGGAATCTTTAACCTACTGTTGGTAACTGGAGACACTGGGTTTGAGAACTGTTCGGTGGCCTGTTGATCTGCGTCCGTGTGGTTCCACGTCCTGGTGTGTGTGTGTGTGTGTGTGTGTGTGTGTGTGTGTGTGTGTTGGTTTTGTTTTCGTGCCGTGCTCGCTCAGCAGAAATGCATCCTGGTGTTTTTAATTACGAACCTGTGAGCGAGGCACAACTGTGACTGCACAGAGCTCCAGTGGGTAAACACAGGCCTGAAGATCGTGTTTCTGTCAGGAGCAGTCTGGAGGTTTCACTGAAGAGTCAGCCAGATGGAACGTGATGCACGCTGTCGAGCAGCAGCGAGGACGTTTGTGGACACTTTGTTTGGGATGAGTTATGTCGTGGAACTCGTCTCCAGTTCATCGACACTTTCACCTATCCTGCTTTTGTCAGGGTGGAGTCTGATGCTTCCTCGTCTACAGTTTGAATGTTTGCTGAATGAAGCCCAAACTCACCCCCGACCCCCCGTTGGCTCTGCGGCGTCTGACCATAAACTTACACAGGCCCGAACCTCAACCACAGAGTAATGTTACAGGGAATCAGAAAGAAAAACAGACCTCGACACAAGACCGTCGTGAGTAATGACTCCACGAGTCTGAAGGTTTAACAGACACCAACACACTGCACAGTCATCGTGGCATTTAAAGCTGGGGCTGGTCGGCCCCTCGCTGCCAGAACCTTCTCAGAGTGAGAGAGAGTCTGAATATTTCAACGCAGTGCTGTTCAACCAGAGACTCAGGCGAAATATTTCTGTGTCATTTATTAGCTGGAAGAGGTTGAGTTATAATTTCAGTCGGTGACATGTTGAGTTATGCAGAATGACAGTGAGGATGCTTCATGTTAGCGCTCACATGTCCCAGACCCCGTCGTGTCTGTGAGTCAGTCCGTCAGAGAATCTGAGCCGTGTGTGACGTGCTCCATCTTTTATTACCAGGAACTCAGTCCAGTTTTACTGTTTTTGTCCCGGGAGGAATTTGTCACATTTTGTCTGGACAAAAACAGCTTTTCAGTCCAAGAAGTGAAAGGAATGGAGCTCACTGCTATAAAACCATTAATAACACAAAATTAGATCAAGATTACATAATCTCTCCGAAGGATCGGAGGTAATTTTGTCCTTGGATGACAGAAGTAAAACATCCTGACAGACTGTGTCCTCTCTATTTTCAAGGTATTAAAAGATTATTTTTTTAATGAGGTTATACAACATTAGGGAAAAGCTCTCTGAGGAGGAGGCTCCGTCTACCTACTGCATCGAGCTCGTTGGGGTTTATTGGGTAAAGCTCCAAATACCAGGGGGATATGCACATCTGGTTTGCTTTAAAATGGAAGTTAAGGGCTTTTGCATGAAGCCCAAACTGTGCTACTTCTCTCTACACATCCTCCACATAGACACTGTAAAGTGACTTTCTGCAGGAGACTTTTGCTTCACTCAGCGTTTGAGTTCAACCTCCGCTGTGATGTAGAGCGTCTCAATGCAAAGACAGTTCCCTCTGCCATGAAAGGCTGATAAACACTGAGATATTCCAACAGAAAACAGCTTGTTTGAATTCAAAAACTTTAACATTTATTCATTTATTTTCCAGATTGACTAAAAAGTTCACTGGGGCTCTGACCTTTTGTAAATTGTTTGACGGTCTGATCCTTGGCTTGACATTGGCTCCAGTTCTGTTCAGCACTTACTAACAGGCACATTTTCAGGAATGTAATCACTATTGTGTTTGTAAATCCTTCAGCACCAGCCGCCGTTTTCCTGGGTCCTAAAATGGGACATAGTTGGAATCAGCCCCTCATTTGGATGATTTGTGGCTAAATAAAAGTCTCCTCTGTCTCACTTCACTGTCTCTTCCCCTCTGTGACCCTGCAGTCCCACGAACACCCCCCAGGAACATCCAGGTGTACAACCCCACCCCCAACAGCATGAACGTGCGCTGGGAGCCGGCCACGGGTCAGGTCCAGCAGTACCGGGTGACCTACGCCTCCCTGACCGGCGTCAGACCCAGCGAGTCGGTGAGTGACCCTGTTCCAACACAAACTGTCCTGAGAGGCAGGAGCAGGTGGCTTCCCCTCAGATCATTCTCTCTACTTACAAAGATTAGAGCGACAAATGTAAAGACAGAAAACAATAACCTCTGGCAGGTTGTTTGAAACAGTTGTTAAAATCTGCTGATGAGATCAGATGATTCTGCAGCTCAGGCCTCGTTTCCAATAAGTGAAATTACTTTGGAAAAAAGCAGGATTATCTCATCGCACTGGCTCTTTGTGTCTCACTTGTTTCAAGATAAAGACGATATTATGACAGACAGGCCTGCAACTAAGGCTTATTTTCATTATTGACTAATGTGTTGATTATTTGTTCTAGTTTATTCTATTAATCGGTTGTTGATTAATCTGTAAGATGCCAAAAAATAAGGAAAATATCCCAGAGCTCAAGGCGACGTCTTCACACGTCGTGTTTTGTCCATTTTAAATGTTATAAAACAGAGAAAGCAGGTCATCCTCACACTTGACAAGACAGACAGAGTGAGAGCTCGACTTCAAACTGGACTAAATCAGAAACACCAGCGACTCTTGACTCTTGAAATAACTTGACATCTTCCTCAAGTTACAAAGTGCAGCAAATCACTTCTTCATTCCCACACATGAAACCTCAGATTATCACATTCAGATGTAAAAACTCTGTATTTGATTTGGTGGTACAGAAACACAACTGGACACGACTGGAGACTTGTAGCTCTGGACTTGGTGACTTGCCTTTTTCCTACATCTGGATTTTATAGCGGCTGTACATTGAGTGCGAACTATACAGTGTTACTAAACACAGAGCTGCATCTGCTCGTGTTTCGGTCATTACAGAGAGTCTATGTCATCTTCTTCTTCTCCACATGTGATTAAAGCAGCGCGGCGGAGGCGGGGTCACAGCTTTCAGCAGGTCGCTCTGGCTCGTGGAAACAACAGGTGGTCCTGTTTGGCCGTGTGGTTTCGCTGGGTTTTCACGTTGATGTTGCGCAGATGTTTGAGCAGCAGTTGTGACTGTGATACTTTTAAATATGGAAATTATGACTTGACAGCTTTTTGCTTTTCTCCATCGGCACTGATTTGATGCTCCAGTGCAAATATGTGGATCAGAGAGAGAAGTCTGAACTGTGTAACTGAAGTTTGTTCGAGTGCAGGCTGGACACATCTGGACCAACATCGCTGACGCTCCTATGGTTGAAGGTTTGGAGGCCATAAGTCTATAATCTAATGGGGCTGCTTAGATGATTAGGATCTGCTTTGATGATGCTTTGAAGCTAATGGTGCTTTACAGTTTATTATCCTTTGTACTTACCACTGTGATTGGTTTATTATGGTGGTCACTGTTTGCTCCATCCATGCACTACTGCTGCATTTCATCATAATGAACTGTGATGGTGTTTTGGTCTGAGAGGCCGTTGGTTTGGCAGAGACGCAGAGAAGACACAGAGATGAGCTCTGAAACACAAAGATTCACCAAATGTTGGTGACTAATTCACGTCCTCAAGCTGCCGTGAGCTTATTAATCAGCAGAGGAAGTCACAGAGAAAATTCTTGGTGGGTTTCACTGATTGAGTCAATCTGACATGAGCGGAGCCAAAGAAGACATTTTAGAGCAGAAAGCTTAGAAAATAGACACTTTATGGCCCAAAGTATGTGGAAACTGTGAGATTGCACCCACATGTGAGACGTGAACATGTGATTCCAAACCTGTGGGCATTAATGTGCTGCCGTGACGCTCGTCTGCTCTCAGTCTTTCCATCAGGTTTGGGAACCTGCCTGAAGGGATCTGCTCCCATCAAGAACATCAGTGAGGTCAAACTCTGATGTCGGGTGACAAAGTAAACTCACAAACATCCAAATCAAACAGCTGGAGGCATCGGTTCCTCTGCCAGAGCCACATTCTTCAACTCTCTTTTATTTTGAAAAGGCACAGGGGACGAGTGTAGGTTGCACTTAATCCTTGTCGGGTGGAAGGAGCCACATTAAGGCAACCAGAGGGATCAGCTCAGCTAACTGGCTAATCTCTGCATTGTTAGACAGAGCTTTTAGCATCAGGCTTCATAACTCCTCCTTTCCACTGCCATTCATCCTGATGTCGGGCTGCCTTCAAATTAAAGGGTATTTCCAGGGAAGTTCAAAATGTGCTCAACGTTCAAGTAGTTTACACAAGTTGTAAAAACATGGACAAAATGGAACATGGGAAAATAATCAGTGAAGATGCTTCTGTTCTTTCTGGACTTTTTTGAGCTGAACTTTTCTGAAGCTTTTAGAACATTTGTATATATCAGGATCATTCAGGTCAGATCTTGAACGCAGTCACCACACTGCCGGTGTTTGGCTCCAGATCTCAGCCTGTGAGTTCTGTCTCAGCCCTGGACAGCAGCTCTGCCGTCATGAAGACCAGCTCACTGTGCTGTAACAGGTCCACAGTGGAGCCATTAGCCTCAGTGTTGAGTTGACTGGAGGGATCTGACCCCAGACCAGCGACATCATCACAGAGGAACCTGTTTCATGGCCAGAAGCTTTGGGTCCAAAACCCCCCAGAACAAAAGCTGTGATGATGGGGGTGGACTCCAGCAGATGGATTTCCCATGATGTAACGGTCCAGATTTTTCTGTCGGAGGATGGATGATGTGATAATCCCAGTGACAAGAGACGCTGTGCAGTCGTCCTTGTTGTTAGACAACACGTTGAGCTGCGAGTCTGAACCTGCTGTGAGCTGCTGACAGACCCGGGTCTCCAGCCGCTTCCTACCACAGACTGTTTATCCGTCAGTCCACTCACTGAATGAAGGATCTGTTTGCCGTCTAACCTCCCAGGACGTTGTTAGTGTTTGAGGAAGACTTTGGCAGCCGAGCGTTCGGGGAGATAACTGGCTGTGGGATGAGCAGTGCGCTCATTATGTACATGATGGCTGCCAGCTCTGTGTGTCATACAGGAGGAGGCTCATTTGAATAGGCAGAGCCTCCCGCTAACGATGATGATGATGAGGATGATGATGATGTCTATATGATTCTTGACCCCTGGGCTTCTTCTCCACAAAGGTCCTGGTTCCAGGAAACACTAACAACGCTTTCCTGGACAACCTGATCCCAGACACTCCCTACTCCGTCACCGTGACGGCTCTGTACGCCGACGGAGAGGGATCGCCCGTCAAGGGCAACAGCAAAACACGTAAGTACAACAGCAGTCTCACACACTGACACTGTGTCCATACAGTGATTATGATGACCAGTGACTGACTCAAGCTGACCATGAGTTCTCTGGCCATCATCCTCACAGACAGGGTCATCAACCCAGCTGCTAACCAGCTTCTCTAAGTGCATGTTCTCACGTCATGAGTGGCATTTATTCATTTAGTGTTTAGTGGTGGTGATCATAAAACCAACAAGCAGAGAGGCTGCTGCTCCTTTTCTTCAGCTCGTCTGCTAACATCCTGTGAACGTCGTCATGTTGCTCAGAGGCTCGTCTGGTGTCAGTGTGCTGTATGATCTGATCTGATGTGTTGGTGCCGCAGTGCCACGGGCCGGTCCCAGGAACATGCGTGTGTTCGATGCCACCACCAGCACCCTGACCATCGGCTGGGACCACGCAGAGGGGCCCGTGAGGCAGTACAGGATCGCCTACGCCCCCATGACCGGAGACCCCATCACCGAGTTTGTGAGTACACCTCATGCGCCCGCTCGTCCCCTCAGTTTAAGCAATAATGAGAGATTGATTTCAGGTGATGATGTTTTGAGTTTTGGATAAACTCTCGATACACTCTCACTGTTCACCGTGATGTTCTACACAAACTATGCGGTGAAGTCACTTCCCAGGATTCCCTTGGCGCGTCCAGGTTATAAATCACCGATTAGTGAGACTAATTACAGGCTCTGTTAAACAAACACCACAATTTGGGCCATAATAACGTTATTAATAGTGGTAAATAATGAGGTGCAGCGGCGGTGGAGGGCGGAGACGGCCCAGCTGCGCTCCCTCCCCCCCGTTACCAAAGCACCTGCTCTGTGTGAGTCAGCCAGCTGAGGCCAGGGCCGGCGATGAAAGGATTCTCTCTGACTGATGTTGACGGGGAACTTCAAGCAATTATTACAATTTAGCATCTGGCTAATGAAGAAGGTTTGTGTTTGTGCTCAGCTTCCATCCACCAGCTGAGACACAGTCCTCTGCTTCAGGACACTGGCAACGTGTTTCCTTCCTGTTTATCAGCAGTGACTCTGCTGCAGGAATGGAAACCAAGTTTTCAACATTTCATCAACAACAAGTCTATTATAGTTTATATAGTTTATACTGTCGGTCATCGATTATGTTATAAAGTCATTCAAATGTAAGTTCACATTAAAGGGGAGGGGTCTCAGTGTTAAAGCCATTATTTAATTCTATATGGTAAATATATTTGTGTTTCATGAAAGATGAGGTAACAGTTAGCTCCTCCACACAACAGCGTATCGAGAACAGCTGCATCGGAGCAAAAAGAACATCTGATCAGTTCTTCAGTTCAGGACTTTGCATCAGGAAAACTCCAGCCACTTGTTTGTCCTGATCAAGAGGAAGAAAAGGCATCAAAAGGTGTCTGTAGAAACAGCCTGTCTGTTGCTCTGTGGATCATGTGAGCAGCTCTGACTCTGTGGTGCTGGATCCTCAGACTGTGGTTCCAGGGAACAGGAACAACGCCAGGCTGCAGAACCTGCTCCCCGACACCCCCTACAACATCACAGTGGAGGCCATCTACGCCGAAGGACCTGGAGGGTCCCTCAACGGGAACGGACGCACAGGTGAGGCAGCCACAGACCAACACTGGTCACATGGACAGATCACATGACAGTGTGTTCCACAGAGGCAGACACAGGACGACAGATCAGCTGATTTGAATGAACATGTTTCTGACAGTCTTAGATCTGTAATGAGCCTTTACTGCAGGAGAAGATGTTGAAAGTCACAAATTTCAAAACAAAAATGACTAGTTTTTGGTCCAATAGTAGAAAAATCACCTGTTTGAGTCCAATGTTTGTTGAAGTTGAACATTGGATCTAAAGAGGCTGCTGTGGCCTGTTGCACTTGAAGGAATAATCCACTGAAAATCCATCAATTTCAACAGCAAACCAAATTCAACTTAATGAAGAAAAGTCACACAACATCCACAGGAACATCTTCATCCACTTCTCCACCACCAGGTCACATGATCGCTCACAAACAATCGTTGTTTTGCCAAAAGATAAACACAAATACACAGTCTCCAGTGGAGCTTTTTCTATATCGTGTTAATAAAAGAAAACAAAGTGAAGAAGTTGCTTTCCAGGCTCTGACCTCTGTCTGCGACTGTGCGAGTATCTCAGGTCACTCAGCTCGTCGCAGGGATCGAACCTGTGAGCTCTGTGTTACAGCTGCTGCTGCTGAGTCACAGCTGAGCCGAGAGGAGAGGAGCACAGTGAAAATAAACACCGCGGACGTGCATTAGTCAACAGTGCCAGCACGTGTTAACGTGACACGTTCGGACCACGGAGCTCTCTCAGGAGCCGGACTGGGAGCAACAGCGTTAGTTATACAAACAGTAAAGACACTTTCAGGCCTGAGTCCAAGTCGGCAGCTCCACCAGGCCGAGCAAAGAGCCACAGCTCAACACATGTATCACATAGAATGAGTTTCATAAACACGTGTAAGGGAAAGGAACCAGCAGTGGATCAACATGTAGAAATGTTCGTCCATGTTTGATTTTGACAAAGCAAGAAAATCTGAGAAGATGTCACTTTAACAAAATGAGTTTGACAGACAGATGTCAGCTCATTCTTAAGATAAATGATATTTACCTTCCAGCTTCCTTCAACATATTCACACAATCAAGAACGTGTTGTAGTTTGAACAGTTTTATTTCTGAGGAGCAGAAATCTGAAAACTACATCATCTCAAGATTCATGGTGTTGTTTCCGGCGGCTGCTGGAACAGACCCATGTTGCTGACGTGTGCTTCCTCTCTGTCACAGTCGGCCTGCTGAGTCCCAGGAACCTGCGGGTCTCAGACGAGTGGTACACCAGGTTCAGGGTGGCCTGGGACCCGGTGCCAGCTCCCGTCCAGGGATACAGGCTCACCTACTCTCCTGCAGGTGAGACAGCACGCCACGTTCTGAACGATGGACGTGTCATCATGGATGGATGCTGAGGATTAAAAGCAGTTGTTGCTGTTGAGCCTTTAAAAGAAAACATATATTTGTTCTGTATGTTGATGATGATACAGATTGAAAGGAAAGATTATTTTACTTTTGGAACTTTTAGCTCTATGTGTAACTTTAGCTTTAACTGTTTCAACACTGTGTTATTGCTACTTTTACCTCAGTTAAAGATCTGAGTTCTCCTTCCACCTCTGGACATTAAAGAGTGATACTGTGAGTTGGAATCGTAATTTTCTGCACTCGAATGTTAAACTTGGCTCCTGCTGCGAGCGGCCATCTGTGAGCTGCTTCCAGAGAGCTGTGATCTCTGCAAACACTCTGATGTTTGTTACCTTCCTGTGAGATGTGTGTGTTGTTTGCTTACACGACAACAGGAAGCCCAGCGATTAGACCTGACTCAGTCCTGCTCCTCTCCCTCTGTTGTCTTCCAGGACAAACCTCGGGCCAGCCCATCGATTTCTTTGTGGGTGACGTGACCTCGTACACTCTGCACAACCTGCAGCCTGGAACCACCTACGATGTCAAGGTGGTGGCTCAGTACACCGGCGGCATGAGCGCCCCGCTGCCCGGCCAGGGAACCACACGTACGTACAGCCGCCGTGTGAGGAGACCGCCGCCATCTGACAGTGTGTTTGATTGGCTGACATGTGACTTCCTGTCCTCTGCAGTTTACCTGAACGTGTCCAACATCGAGACCTACAACATCGACCACGACAAGTTCTGCATCAAGTGGTCTCCTCACAGAGCGGCCACGTCCTACCGCATCAAGCTCAACCCTGTGGACCGTAAGTCTCTCACTGCTGACACACTGAGCACATCGCCCACGGCTGAACAGCTCCAGCTTCGTCTCCGTGTGACGGGAAAATCAATTCACAGACGGCCTCAACGACTCATCGGAAATTGGCAGCGATTAATTTTTTCTACGCTCCTTTAATTTCAATGAATAGATTTCAGGAGAGACGGTCTGAACGGCCAAAACTCTAATTAATGTCTAATTAAACTCAGGGTCATGTGATCACCTGCTGACGGAGGCCTGGTCCACTCACAGCCTGAGCCTGTGAGCAGATGGCTGATGAGGTCATCTGTGCAGATCGTCTGTCAGAGTTGAGCAGACTGTGTCGGCCGTCGGGATCACGTCTAGACTTCTTTCTTCCTCTGAGACTGTTTGTCTTTAAGTCTCCTCCTTGTGATTGTTACTCGAAGCAGGATGCAAGTTTTGGCCGGGACTGAAAGTGTCCGACCACCAAGCTTTCATTGTGTGTCTGTCTGCAGAGGTTACATCCTCTTCAATGACTGCAGGCTCTTTGAATCCCATCTGCTTCATATTCACACATGGACACGGGTTAAAGAGCAGAGAAAACCAGGAAGGGAGCGTCCATATTAGAATATCTGTGTGCTAGTCATTAGCTGCTCGCACCGCCGGGACGGCTTTCCAGAACTAATATGGGCCTGCTGGCATGAGGCAGATGTCGGGTTAACCACGAGCAGGGGATCGAATCGTCCGCCTGAGAACGGACCCAGTGGAAGGCAGCAGACGCTGTTTGTTCTCAGATGGAAATGCAAACAGCGGTCAGAGACGGTGGTGAGATGAGTAAGTGGAAAAAGTGCGAGCGAGGCCACAGGTCTCCTCCGCCGATATTTCCTGCATACTTTCAAAGCCACGGAAACATCAGTCAGAAGAAGAACATGTGGCTGCCAGTTTATACGACTCTGAATTATCTAATATCCAGCTGAACGTCTGGGGGATTATATTTTGTCAACATCACTCTCAGCAGATTTGTGTGTATCTTCTATCTTGATGAATGAGCGCCACTGTTCTGGAGCAGATCTGACCGAGAGGCAACAACTTCATCCATCTTCCATCACAACGTGTTGATATTACCGAGCTTTTTGTGAAAGTATTTCAACAGCGGAGCTGCTGGATTCTGTCATTTGACATCGAATGATAAAATCCTTCAAACAGAGGAGCTGTTCCATCAGGACGCTGAGGAGCAGCGACCGTCGTCTGTGGCAGCTGTGTCCGCAGTAAACAGCCTGTGTTTGTGCTCAGCAGAGCGCAGAGTGTAAATAGGAAACCTGATTATCAATATGTCACATCCAGCTGTGCACAGATGTGAGCGTTTGACTGGAAGGGTCAGTTGTTGGGTTTGTTCATCAGACGATGACAAGGACGAGTAGAATTTAAGTGGCCTTAACTAATCTTTTATTCTGAAAGAAAATCCAGCAGCAGACGTTCAAATTCAAACCCACATGACCCAAATGATGTCATTTAACTCATCAAGCCAGATTTTCACAACAAGAGTTTGTGTCTCATGTTTTTTTCTGCAAAACATTGAAATCTCTGAATATTAATTGTTGTAATCAATTGTAACTGTTGGATCCATGATGTGAGGATGAGATTAAAGCTGAGCACAGTGGAGCTTGGTCCTTCAGCAGATGAATGTGAGTCCAAACAGAGAGAGAGTCTGAGCACAGACACAGTGGAAGCTCTCTGGCCTCTGTGAAGCTGAAGAGTCCAGCATCAGGAGCCAGCAGGCCCAGCTGCTTGTGTTAAAGGCCAGACATGTGGGCACCTGGGGAAGCCATCTTTGAGTCACCAGTCATTATCATTAATGCTATCAGGCCCCTGGAGATGCTCACAGTCAACGAGTAGCTTAGTTTTCACCACTCAGATTCATTCAGAGCTACAGCGCTGTATAAAACCAGTGGGTGTGGTTTACAGCCACAGACGAACACTTCCCCTGAGTCTCAATCAAGTTCGAGCTACGACTGATTTGGCCTTTTGCTTTAGAACTATCACTGTTAGTGAACTATCTGAAGTGTGTGTTTGTTAAACTGAGAATCGTCAGAATAACGACATGTTTGTTTTCATCCTGATGAGTCTGTCACTGTGACGACTGGTGAGTGAAGAACGTTTCCTTCTCCTGCAGCCTCCAGTAAAGGGCAGCATGAGATCACCATCCCCGCCGGCCTGCCGCAGTACTGCTTCGACGGACTGTCTCCTGATGCTCTGTACACCGCCACCGTCTTCGTCCAGACCCCCAACCTGGAGGGTCCGGGAGTCAGCGCCAAGGAGAGGACATGTGAGTGTTGTTTCATCCAGCCAGATCACTGCTGGATCAGTGAGTGGACTTTGGACCTGAGACGTTCAACGTATGTTTGAATCCAATGTAAACAACAGCTGATCTGAAAGAGAGTTCCAAACACAAATGTCAGATTCTTCATTACTGTCTTTTTCTCCTGCTGTCGATCTGTGTGCTCATTGATTCACTGGACAAATAATGCAGCTGGTGTGTGTGATCATTAGAGATCCATGAGAAATGTATGTGTTTCTGGTTGAATCCAAACCAAAGTCAGACTGAAGTGAGATGTTTATGTTCCGTGTGTTTTGTTGAACATAAACCAGCAGCCTCCACATCACTGATGGAGAAACGCATCAAATCTGCAGATCCTGGCACCTCGGCCCGATTAAAGAAAACACCATGTAGTAACAAGCTGCGTCTGTCCAACACGCCCAGTCAAAATGTGAAGTGTCTGAAAGTGTGGGAGACACGAAGCAGAGTTGCATCATCTGCAGGACTGATCCAAAACAATGACCTCATCCCACGACATGTTTACTGTCAGTCTGTATTTATGACCAATATGTTGACAATTTGATTTGTGACTGTTTCTTCTCTTAGTGGTGAAGCCAACTCCGGTTCCAACGCTCCCACCGACTCCCACCCCTCCCCCCACCATCCCGCCGGCGTGGGCAGGTAGGTGTCCCACTGCTCACTTCCACATGGACACGCTGCTGACGTCAGTGTTTCACATTCAACGTTTAAGAGCTGTTGTTTGTCACAGGCTTGATTGTTCATGTAGCAGCAGTGACGGCGATGTGCTGCTGACTCTGAGACACAGACTTCCACAACTGTGCAAATAACATGAAAGAAAAATATAAGTAAATGTTAGTTGAAGCTAGAGATCAGATTTATCAACTTCAGTGGAAACTAAAAGAGACTGAGACGTAAATGAAAACATCCCAGGACTCACATTCAGAACCACCAGCTCCAACAAAGCCACTTTCCCAAAAGCCTCAAAACCTCTTTGGGGGCCACACGGACCGTCCTGGGCCTGACTGGATGGAGTCCTTTCATTCAGGCTCAGCTCTGATGGGGGACGCTCGGAGCATCCAGGTCCTGCCAGCCGGGGATTAATAGCCACCACATGTGCTGCTGGGCCTGGGGGGGACACGAGGGGGAGCACGGAACACCCAACAACAAAGGTGTTGAAAAGGGAGACAGAGGCGTCCAAAGAGTCTGTTTGTGTTCCTCAGCATTGTGTCAAACTTGTTTATGGATCTCTGTGAGGAAACAATGGAGAAGATTACAAAGTGCATCACATCAGGCAAAGATTATTCAAAGCTTTGTGCCCAATTCGCTGTTGTCTGGAGGAGCCCATTAACAAGAGCTCACTTTCAACCTTCTGGTGACCAAATGTTGCCGCTTTGTTTTGCCAGTTTTTTTTTTATCAGTGAAACCCATAATTACTATACATGGCCTCATCTCGCCGTTTTCCTGCGCCGTGTTTCGTTGCACGCTCTCAGCTGACTTGTTTTATGCGCTCCACCTTGCAAACAATAACGATGCCGTGCGACGCTGCGTTTTTCTCTGCTGGTGTTTGTGATGCTGCCCTGAGCTCCACACTCACTTGTTTTTTTTCCTGCCTCAGTTTGCAAAGGTGCCAAAGCAGATGTGGTGTTCCTCATCGACGGCTCCTGGAGCATCGGCGAGGAGAGCTTCACCAAAGTCGTGCACTTTGTCTCCGGCATGATCGGCGCCTTCGACGTGGTGGGACCCTCGGGGATGCAGGTCTGTACAGCGCCGGACTGTGACATCATGCTGCAACTGTTTTGTTTGTTTGCACAATTAAAACAGCATGGCCAAAGATATACAGTCATTAGGCTCATTGGACGCGTGCAGAGGAAGGAGGCCTCATCACAGCCCTGCCCAGTGAGAATTAAAAGATTAAATCAAGTGGGATCATCAACAGCCAACCACAAGAAAACAACAACAGAGAAAAGAAAGACGAGATGAAAACGACTGAGAGAGGAGAAAGAAAGACGATGAAAATAAAGCTTGTTTGATCCTGTCAGTTGTTACAAGGTGGATGACTTCATGTTTGATTGAATTTAATAATATCAAAACTTACACAGTAATTGTTCAGGTATTAAGTCTGTAGTAAGACAAATGTGTTATCATCACATTTCAGTCTCAGTCCGAAAGATAAAATCCTCCTCTAAAAACCTGGATAGAAACATTTTGTTTGCTTCACAATAAAAAAGAACATCTGTATGTTTGTAGCTGTTCTTGACCTGACTTAATGTCAGTGATGTGACTTTGCCATCAGGTGTCGTTTGTGCAGTACAGCGATGATGCAAAGACTGAGTTCAGGCTGAACGCCTATCAGGACAAAGGCATCGCCATGTCCTCACTGTATCACATCCGCTACAGAGGAGGAAACACCAAGACAGGTGGGCTCACACGCCGCACGCCACCGAGACAGGAAGTCCACCTGCTGCTGTTCTCACTCTGTTTCCCTCTGCCGGGCAGGCGTGGCGCTCAAACACACCTACGACAAGGCCTTCTCTCTGGAGAACGGCATGAGGAGAAACGTCCCCAAGGTGGTCGTGGCCATCACCGACGGACGCTCCCAGGACGAGGTGAAGAAGAACGCAGCCAAGCTGCAGCACGCAGGTAAGACTGAGGGCGCCGCGCTGCCCCCTGCTGGGACTCCACCTGACACCTACAGCAGCTCCACTGGCTTCTACAGGACAGATTCAGCTCGTGTTTCCCTGAACCAAGAGTTCAGTGACCACAGTTAGAAAAGAGGAATGTGAACTTTTAGCTGAGACACTTCCAACTTTTTGTTGGTCAGCAACTTTCTGCAAACATCATGTGATCATGTGACGGACGTTGACACCAGAAACCATCCAGTCTGTGAGTTGGTCTTCTGACTGTGTTTCTGCCTCCCGTCTCCAGGTTACAGTGTTTTTGCCATCGGTGTCGCCGACGTGGATTTCGTGGAGTTGCAGGCGATCGCCAGCAAACCCAGCGAGAGGCACGTCTTCGTCGTAGACGACTTCGATGCTTTTGACACCATCAAAGAAAACCTGATCACCTTCATCTGTGAAACCGCGTCATCTTGTAAGTTTGTGTAGCTTCTCCTGCAGCCGGGAAACTGTTGAAAGTTCTGATCACAGCTGGTGAATCAATGGTGAAATGTCTTAATGTCCTCTCTCTTGTTCCACAGCTTGTCCCCTTATTTTCCTGAATGGATTCACTTCACCTGGTGAGTGATAACGATGCAGGACACTCTGAACTTCATCCTTTACCAAAAACAGAAGCTGAACTCGCTCCTTTAAATTTCCCCTCAATGAGAAGTCAGAGTCCTCTGATCTGCTGTGTTCCAGGCTTCAGGATGCTGGAGGCCTTCAACCTGACAGAGAAGACGTACAGCTCAGTGAAGGGCGTCTCCATGGAGCCGGGCTCCTTCAACAGCTTCACAGCTTACAGACTCCACAAGAACGCCTTCCTCACTCAGCCCACAACGTGAGTTCACACTCGTCACGTCGACACTCTGAGCATGACTTCGACATGTTTGGATGGAAAACGGCCTCATTGCAACTTACATCTCAGTCATGAGGTCATGAACAGGACAGGTTCTTCAACTTTGCTGTTTATCAGACTCTGTTTGAATGACTCAATCATTTATGTACTGATTAATTGCTACTATTGTTGTTATCATTACACATCTCATTACACTGAAATGTTCTCACAACTGAAACCACTTCAACATCAGACACAGTTTGTTCTTGATGTTCTTTAAGAAACGTCTGCAGACCTGAACCTCAAAACTCCAAACAATTTGTTGTCATTTATCCTTTGAACACGTCGGGGTTGTTCCTGTTTCGAACATGTAGCGTCCAGACGCTTTGAGCTCATTCTCACAAACTGGGTCAATGGATTTCTGACGCTGTGTGAGGTGAGACAGGACAGACTGAACTGTGTGAGGTGAGACAGGACAGACTAGGGCTGTGTGAGGTGAGACAGGACGGACTGAGCCGTGTGAGGTGAGACAGGATGTGTGAGGTGAGACAGGACGGACTGAGCCGTGTGAGGTGAGACAGCACAGACTGAGCTGTGTGAGGTGAGACAGGACGGACTGAGCTGTGTGAGGTGAGACAGGACAGACTGAGCTGTGTGAGGTGAGACAGGATGTGTGAGGTGAGACAGGATGTGTGAGGTGAGACAGGACAGGCTGAGCTGCAGGTCGTGACAGAGCACAGGCTGCGGGTTAGAACAGCGTTTCAGTTTGTGAGGCTGTTTTCACACAACAGGCCTCCGTCAGGCCACCGAGTGCAAACCCAGCCACAGACTCCACTGTGAACTGTGGCTGAGAGCCAACACAGGCGTCTCATATCCAGAACAACCAGGCAGCACCACGGCGGTGGAAAACAGACTCCTGACTGCTGACCAAGTCTGACTTTCCAAAACGTGTCGTGACATCAGAGGGACAAATGAGAAACATCCATCAGTAAAATCCTTTCTCATGTACAAACAGCAACACACAAAAAAAATGTTTCATTCCAAGTCAGAAAGTCTAACAGTTAAAATATGGTTCAGCCTGAAAGTAACAGGACTCATAACATCCCTGATGTGTGAGCATGTGAGCAGTGGACTGAGGTCTGATCTGCTGATCGGGCTTCCACTCGTCTCATCTGGACTTGGTCCTGACGGTCTGAATCAGAGCGACTCAGCATGTTTCCAGTGACTCTAACATGTGCTCTCTCTCTCTCTGTCTGGTGCACAGAGAGATCCACCCTGACGGCCTGCCCCACGCCTACACCATCATCCTGATGTTCCGCCTCCTGCCCGACTCGCCCAAGGACGCCTTCGACCTCTGGCAGGTGTCGAGCAAAGACCACAAGCCGGAGACCGGCGTCACTCTGGACCGTAAGTGTCCTCCTCTGTTCTGTGTGGTGGGGGGGAGGGGGGAGGGTGCTGGCACAGAGCCACGGCCTGCTCGTGTGTGAGGGGCTGTGCAGCTGTGTCTCATCGTGTCCTATCTGTGCATGAAAAGACTTGAGTGGGCTGTAATGAGCCCCCGTGCCCCCCGGCAGCCTCGGCCTCCGTCCATAACTGAGCCGCCTCTCTGGTGTCGTCGAGCTCAGCTGGCTCTCGTAAAGCTTCAGTTTCTCTTGTTCTGGTTCAAACCTTAGACGAGGCTGAGGTTCAGATCCTCGACACAGAGAAGCAAACGACATCACTGAAGGAACAGTCTGACATTTTGGGAAGTCATCTGCTTTGCAAAGCAGGAAACATTTCTGCTCAAACATCTTTGACACCATTAGATTAAAACAGTAAAGTCATGTTCTTTCAGGGCAGATTCTCTGAACACTGACCTCCACAGAGAAAAGGAGCTGGATGTGTAACACGTGCTCTTGTGTCTCTGCTCAGCCTCCAGCCAGACGGTGTCCTTCTACAACAAGGACGAGCGCGGGGAGATCCAGAGGGTCACGTTCGACACGGAGCCAGTGAAGCGGATCTTCCACGGAAGCTTCCACAAGGTAATGGATCCATGACACTGAAGACAGAACTGAAGCTGCTGCATGAGGTCACACATGGTGCAGAGAAAACAAATATTTGCAGCCTGAGAATTTGGGTTTCAGTCATATTTAAGTTGAACTGAACGAAGCAGTGAATTCCACCCATAGACTGTATAAAATATGGACGTAGTGTCCGTGACGTCACCCATAGGATTCTGAAGAGCAAAAATGAAGCAAATCGTAGTGCGCAGCCATCTTGGTAGCCTACCTCCGGTTACTCCAAATATGGACAAAGAGGTGGAGCGAGGGCGGAGTTGAGGCGGGTCGAATGAACGCTATTGGCTGAAAAAAGCCGCTTTATTGGAAATAATCAAACTAGCTACGGCTAACCAGCTAGGTTAAATGCTAAATATCGTTGCTAGCCGGCTAACCCCACGACGATCTCTTTCCCAAACTCAGTGACTAGAATTAGCCGGGGTGACGCCCTTTAGACCGTCAGTGGCTAGTTGTCAATCAAAGTGGCGCCACTTAGATTGACAGCTATGAATTGTGCATAATGATGTATGCTGTATATTTTAAACCAACGCCTTATAAAAAAATTGTTTTGTTTTGAACCAGGCTGTAAATATGTTTTTTTCTGTGGTAAAATCGGACATTTTAACATGGGGCTCAAATGTAATTGACTCCCTTCTGCAGCCTGCTCTAGTGGTTATTGGAGGAACTGCAGCTTTTTTGCACTTCCACATTGGCTTCATTTTTCAGTGCCGGAGGTTGCCGCTTGAGTCAAATGTGTCAGTTGAATTATACAACAGTGTTTTAGTTGGAGGTGTGACTCATTGATCCAATCACTGCGCTTGGTTCTGGCTGGACGTCCCGAGCTCATCCAGACCTGCAGAGGCCTGAGGTTCCAAGACACAGACGTGTTCCTGACGAGCAGATGCTCCTGTGCAGGTTGTAAAGGGCCGGATGCAACGTGAGGCCGTGTTGTCTTCTTCCTGATTACACACGGCTTCAGCCTGTGTGACGCACTGATGAGGGAACATCTGCATCTGCTGATGTTATACAATGATCAAAAGACGCTCGGACGCACGTTGAACTGATTTGGTTCAGACGTCCATCCAGAGGTGGAGCGATGGACGGCGATGCTGCTGATTTACTGAGTGAAGCTTCAGGTCACTTCTGAGCTGCCTGTTGATCAGCGGCTCCAGTTTGTGCCTCTGCTGTAATCATCATTATACATGAGGCTTTTCATGATCACATGAGTTACAGTTACAGTCAAACCAAACATCTGACGATACGGACCTGATTGGTTCTGACATTTCAAAGCTCGCGCTGATGTCAACAATATTTTATCCGTTGCACAATACAACAGATTTTGAGTCCGTTTCAAAAGATGAAACTCATTAAGTGAAACTCTCTGAAAGTGTCATGAGCCGCCTACGAAATAATGTGAAGAGACTTGTTTGTCTGAAGGAATAACTCTCTGTTCGCAGCAGAGACGCTTGATGAAGAGTGTCGTCCAAACAGCTGCCAAACCACCAAGTTTGGATTTTATTGATCTGTGAGAACAACAGTGGTTCAGACTGAATCTGTAACGACAAATGTAAAGTCAGATCTTATCCTTTATTTGCTCACATGAAAATGGCAGCGCAGCCTGAACAGAGCTTCAGGATCCATAAGCTCTTCTGAGGGGGAGGCCGTTCAAACTGCACTGCAGCCCCCGCTGGAACGCTCGGCTGGAAAATACTGGGTCACTGCTGTTAAACAATGACATCAGAGCGGCTGCGCAGCGCCAGCAGGGGGGGGGGGGGGGGGGGCGGAGCTGCTCCTCCATCCGTCTCTCTCTGCTCTGATGGCGGGCGCTCGCTCTCACCTCTGGTAGCCGACCACAGGGGAGTTCTTCTGCGCTGTGGTTTTACCTCCCAGCATGCCTCTGTCCGCGGCGTCTGCTGCAGGACGGCGAGGCTTCCAACTCTGTCTGTCACTGAACAGTTTGTAACACTGGGAGAGAGTCAGTGATTTCGTTCACCTACTGTCCGCTGGTGACAGCCCCTCTGATCAAACTGCTCCAGAACTGATTTTAGACACAGAAAGACTTTTTTTCCCATCTTTTTCTTCCCTCAGGCAGAAATGTGAAGGCAGTTGTGGAATGTAAAGGATGTTTGAGTAAAGTTTTACTTGAGACATGAAAATGAGTCCATTTGTAAAATCCAGATGGGCTGAAAATGTAAATTTAAAAAAGGCTTTTTCAGAAGGATTTTTCTTACAGAATCCTCGTGAGCTTCACACAGGAAGAGAGAGAGATGCAGAACTGATCCCTGAGGCTGAAATTCTTCCTGTTTCTGCCTGCACTCAGAGGTCAGAGGTCAGAGGTCAGAGTTGGCCGTAAACCTGGAAGCTGCCAGCAGCTCAGGGTCAAGGCTGCTGCTGCTGCTGCTGCAGGCGGACACATGAACCTCTGACACTTCCACTCAGGACTCTCTCTCTTTCTGTCGCTGAACCCTCCAGCAGTAATAAAACCAAGTGCACTTTGCAAACGTAAAGATTTAGCGCCCTGTCAGTGGGTGGGACGGAGGAAGCTTCACAGCTGACTGGGACGTGGTGAACTTGCTGTCAACGTGTTGCAGAAACAGAGGTGATTCCGAGGGTCTGCTCAGACCTGAGGCAGCCTCCCTGTCACCTGATGTCTGGCTGTGTTTCTGTGCCAGACGGTGAGAGATGTCAGGCTCGGCCACATCACCAAGTCTGACTCTCTAATCCTCCTCCCTCGCAGCGTTCTACCAACCAGCTCACTCTCTGGACGCTGGCTGAGCTGCTCCTGTAGATGGCTTTAACAGCAGACAGCCGTCAGATGTGCAGATGTGTTGTTGATACCTGGAGGGATTCTGAGCGTCTCGGCGCTCCAACGGGACTAAACAAGGATTAGAGCAGAGATCCTCCCCGCGAGCTCTGTGTTAACTATCAGCTGCTGCAGGACGATCCGCGCCAACGGCAGAGAGAGAGATCAACAGTCCTGCCAGTAACTCTCCACTCAGACCAGAGCAAAAACAACAACACAAAGATGGAAACAAAGAGTCTCTGACTAATGAGAGCGTTTGGAAATGTTTCAGCAAGAAGGAGATTCAGAGCAAAGCTGAAAGTTTAAGAAGAGAATTTGTCTTAAATCAGGAGATTCAGATGATTTTACAGGTTAATGACACAGACAGACAGACAGAGTACTTTATTAATCCCTTTGGGAGGTTCCCTCCAGGAAATTGACATCTCCATCGTTTCTCCTATATTGCACTGTTTAGAATACAAAATATAAAGTAGAATATAAAAAGTAGAAAAAATAGAAAATCTAAGAATAGACACAATAAATTAGGCAGTAGAGATAACAGAAGTTTGAATATGTATACCTGAGTGTGTACAAGGTACAATAGCAGCAGTGGTAATGCTAATACTATAGTGCATTATGGTAAATATAATCTAGTAATATGGTACTACAGTACTATGATAATAATAATACAATATAAAATAATACAATATAGCATATAGTAGTAGTAGTAAATATAGCCTATAATGATATAGTAATGTAATGTTATATATACTACACTCAACTACATATAACTATAATAGTAGTAATATACTACTAATAATAATAATATTAATATGTGGTATATAATAATATATTATACTGCCCTGTACTATATAGCATCAATATCAACAACAGCAGTGACAGAAATACTAGTAGTAGTACAGTAATAGTAGCAATAGTGATAATAATAACAAAATAGTAATATATAATATACAAGTATATAACCTACATGTATAACAGGTCACATGAGGAGAGGAGATAGGAAGTGTGAGGACTGAAGGAGACAGATCTTCAGATTGAGAGTCAGCTTCACTCATCATGTCGGCTCTTCCTTGACTGTGTCAGACTTGGTGTCAACAGCTGTCAGATACATATTCTACATCTACAGTATCTAGTCTAGCACTGAACTCTGTATCTGCAGCCAGTGTTAAGAAGCTGTCACCTTTTTCCCAAACAGCAGATCTCAGACTCCGTCGTCACAGAGCTGCATGAAGTGAAAGTTGAACTTCCACATCAAATCAAAATCCAAAGTCAGGCTCAAAAGATTCCAAAACTGGAAGAAGGCTTGTAGAGTGAATGGAGTTGGGTTGAGCAGCGCCTGTGTTTTGGCAGGTCTGGTGCCAGTAATAGCTGATAATATCCACGAGAGAAGGAGCCTCAGGAGACGAGAGACATCACTCTGTGTTTTACAGGAATGATGCATCAGAGTTTCCTCTAAACCTCAGAGGATTTTCCAGCCTGACCAAAGTGAAACTGAGTTTTTTTCACTTTTGGCCTGGATCTGATCACAATTAAATGTTGGCAGCTCCGGTCTGACCGTATCAGTGCACAGATGAGTGTGCAGCGAGCCGGAGCTCCACCGGTACCTGCTGCCTCTGCAGAGCACGTGGAGACGCCGCCGTGTTTCCTCCCTGGACTCTGTCAGCGTCTCTCTGCGGTCACTGCAACAAGCCTCTGACTGGCTACGAGCAGCGAGCGCCGGCTGCCAGCTCGAGGCTCGAGGCTTCACAGAGCACAGATCGACTCTGACCTGGTGGTTGTAAAGGCGGCGCTCATGGCTCACCACAAGATGACATCATGAGGAGATGTGGCGAGGCAGATCTGACTGCTGGAGTGTGTTTCACAGATAAACCCACCGCTGCCTCACTTATTTCACTGTAAAGAGCTAAGTGGTGTCAGATGCCTCCAGTGAGCTGGGAGCAAGGAATTCTGGGAGATTTAGCTTCCAAAACGTGACACATTTTCAGCTGAAACAGAGATTTTTAGGGCAAAAGTGAGGAATCTTTGAGCGGGAGATGATGATGATGATGAAGAAGCTGCTGGTGATGTTGAATCAGTATCTGCCTGATAATCAGATATCAGATGTGACAAATCCACAGAAAACAGTTTTTTTTGCTCCACATAATCTGCTGCAGTGAACTAATTGATACATGTAACTGCTCTTAATACTATGACATCACTTCCTGCGTGTGCTTCAAGCAGGAAGTGATGTCTGTGCTTGTCTATTAGACAAACAGAGCATTGATCAGTGTTCAGGTGTTTGATCTGACAGAAAACGTTTGATCCCTCCTTTGACAGAATGAAGCAGCAGTAATAAGAGTTTCAGTTTTGAGGGCGTCTGGTATCTTTGAACAGGAGCGAACAACATCATGGAAGCTGAGGATGTTTCCAGGCTGAAGCACATTGTAAAGTTCTTTACAATCCAGCGTCTGGTCCAAGCCTCGTCCCTCCTCCTGTTTTCTTCTGAATGAACTGAGAGAAGCGCTGCGTTTCCTCTCTTACATTCCAGCAGTGTCTTAAACAAACAGAAGTAGAGCAGAGAGAATGGAGCACATCCACCCGAGCTCAGGCTCCACCGGCAGACTCAGCACAAGCTAATGATTCACAGGCCATCAGGATGAAAACCAGACACAAGACCAGGTCTCAGAACAAAGAACGTACCAATAAACTCTATTCTCCTTTCCTCCCTTTCCTCCTCTTTCCTCCTCTTTCCTCTCTCTCTGAAGCTCCATATCCTGGTTTCATCCACCGGCGTCAAGCTCAACATCGACTGCCAAGAGGTGGCTGAGAAGGAGATCAAGGCGGCCGGAAACACGTCCAGCGACGGCTACCAGGTCCTGGGCAAGATGTCCAAGTCCATCGGCTCCAGAGGAGAGTCAGCAACTGTGAGTCATGGTGAAAGGGTTAACTCTGACTCCACCAGGTGATTTGTACTGTCAGTGTCTGGATGTTCTGATGCCCACAGGAGGATTGTGTTCAGCGGTCTGCAAATATTACACAAGCTCAAACACAGCAGTTAGATGATCGCTGGCTCAGCGTCAGCTTCCACAGCCTCAACAACTGATTCTCAGCTCCACAGTTTTCAGGGTTAGGGTCATTACACAGTGTTAATACAGAGATATGATCACTGGACATCGTCCTCAGAGCAGATTTAACTCAGAATATGGAGGAAGAACTGACGAGCTTTATCTCATCAGAAAGAGCTAAACATGTAGAATATGTTTCACTCTGCTGTTTGTCCTGGCTTCAGTCTCCTGATGAAACTGATTCTCTAAAGTCAGTCAAGTTGTTCCTTCATGGTCCTCATTTGAAAGGAAGACTTCCTGTTTGAAGCTGAGCTCAGATCAGTTTCAGGATTGAGGGACAGGATCATGGGCTGAGCTGGATTAAAGTGGACACTGCAGCGAACACATTCTGTACATTAAACCTTCAATATGGTTGCAATATGAGCCACTTCCTGTGTTTCCCGGGGCTGATGGGACTTGGCGGCGTGCCCGCTGTCCTCGGGGAGCTGTGAAGGGCGTATCACAGACACATGTAGCACAACACCATTTCCATGTTTTCTCTCTCTCTGCGTTTCCTCTGCACAGTTCCAGCTCCAGATGTTCGATATCGTCTGCAGCTTGGGTTGGACCAGCAGGGACAGATGTTGTGACCTCCCGTCTACGGTAAGGGAACCCCCGACACCAGGCCTTTTAACTGCACACGTTTCAGGTGTTCACACTGGACCAGCAGCTCCACTCACCTGTCTCACCTGCAGTCTGTCACAGCCACACGAGCAGCTTCTCCCCTTCAAATCTGTCTGTGAATGTAGAAAAGGCTGATGGAGGTTTTGGCCTGTAGATTAAAGATTTTCTCCCCAGATATTATTTTGGATTTTCAAGGCCTGACTGGACTCAGGCTTTCAGTGTAAATCTGGTTTGTTTGGGGAATAAAAACAGCTCCAAAGTCTCTAAAACTCACATCTGTTTGTGTGTAAATGCTTTTCTCCTATTCATACACGTGTGGAGCATCGTGACATCGTTGACTGATCATCCTATAGAAAACAGTGTCCAGACACTGGGACAATGTGAAAAAGCTTAATGACAGATTCAGGTGCAGTTTCTTCAGAGCAGCAGTGATGAAGCCTCCTGATGAGTGTTGGTGCTCAGAGCAGAGGATCAGTCAGAAAATACACAGGCTCTTCGGCCGTTCGGCCTGAATCTCTTCATTTAAAGAGAAGAATGAAAATGTAAAAGTCTGAGTCTGTTTGTTTGTTTCAGTTTCAGAGAATTCGGTTTGTTAACAAGGTGCAGATCTGAAGCTTTAGTGTGAGCAGATTCTCTCATCCTCCACCTTTTAACCGAATTTGCTTGAAAGAAAGATGAAGTTAAATCTGCATATTTCCGGCCATTTGGGGGCAAAACAAGCAGCTGTAAACATCTGGAGAAGGTGGAACAAACAGCTCTGAAGCTCTGCATGTAGAGGAGAAGGACAATTAGAGACAGTGAATAGATGGTGATAATTCATCAGCAGTGAAGAAAACAAGAACAAACATGATGAACATTTTAAAACATGTTTCTCTGTCCTTCATCTTTCACACATCAGTTCTGCTGTTCCTCCAGAGAGCAGGAGCTGTTGTTAGCGAGCGGTGCCACATTTGGCGGCCGGCAGCAGCTCCGCTCTCAGCCTGACCGTGCAGCACAGAGCAGCCTGTTGTTGAGCCGCTGGACTCTGGACTCCGGACTCGGGCCTCGGTCCCAGCAGAGATCTCCGGAGACGGCGGAACAAATGAGGCTTTGTGTGAGCGCAGCATGTCTGCTGCAGGACGTCCAGGAGAGTTTGAAAAGGATTCAACTGAACTGGATTATTATCTAAATGACTGTGGAGCGAGGACAGCTGCCTGATTGGGCTGTTTTACTGACATGATTAGATCCACAGTGAAGCCGTCAGTCTGCTAATAGCTTCACATCCAGGTGGAAGCAACTATCCTGCCTGAGCTGACGTGTCCCCACAGAGTTCACTGTGCTTCACCCGCCTCCTCAGACCCTCAGCTCTGACGCTCAGTCAGCTGGTTAGAATATGGAACATGGAAGCTCAGATGATCAAATAACGACGTGTGACAGCAGTTTGATTGTTCACATGTTTGTTTTGAGCAGAGAATGAAGCTGGCAGTTTAGACACGGTGTCAGAGTCAGAGTAAACTGCTGATGAGAAGAAAACGCCGGAACGCTGATGGACTCAATGTGTGTTCTCTTAATGAAGTTCACACCAGGTTGAAGAAGCTGAGAATTTACACATGGAGAAACGTTTCACACTAAAGGATTTAAAGCATGAACTGAGTTTTAAAGTTGTTGCTCCTCACGGTGTCGGAGGAAGTCTGCGTTTTCTGCGTCCTCTCCTGTCGTGCTCTGATTGGCTGGTGTATCCATGACGACGGTCGTAGCCGCTCTGGTTGTCAAAGCTCTGAATCCTCAGTGTCTCAGTGTGATCCAGGACCAGTTCATGACCTCTGTATCCCTCCATGTGAACTCTTCTGGACATGTGAGCTCACTCAGTATCGGCCTCTCGTGCTCGGCCTTCTTCTCTCCAGGAGGCCGCTCTCAGATTCCTCAACAGTTTCCTTCAGGTTTCACTTACACCAGAGCTTCACTTCCTCGTCATGCTGAAACCTCTGAAGCAGAACATGCCCCCCCCCCCCTCCTGCCACTCTCAGGCGTCTTGGCTCTGCTCTTGGTCTTGAGCAACAGTTGAACCTACAGAAATGTGCTTCTCCTTCTGGATTGTGAAACATTCTCCTGAACAGAGTCAGGCAGTGTTTCTGACACCATGTTCCACACGTTGGAGAGGCCTTTTGAAAACACCCTCTGTTCATGTTTCATGTTCTAAACTGTGACCTCATGAAGCACCTGCTGCTGATGAACTGACGTGTTGGACGTTACCTTCGCTCCAACCCTCGAAGTTAAATCAGCTGAAACTCAGAATCAGTGTTTTAAGATCCGATCAGTTTGTATCCGATGTTGAACCGTGTGTTTCCTCCTCCACCAGAGAGACGAGCTGAAGTGTCCGTCTCTGCCCAACTCCTGCACCTGTACGTCCGAGGGCACCGGGGTCCCGGGCTCCCAGGGGCCAGTGGTAAGAATCACCTCCGTCACACTCAGCAGCCTCTCAATAACCTGCTGTTTTACTCCACTGTCTCCATGTTGGAGAATGTTCCTTCCAAAAGCTCGGTGGCTCAACTCCGTCTCCAACAAATGCAGTTTATAAACTAAATGTTTTCTTTCTGCCAAATGTTTCTTGAAGGAAATATTGCTGCTGCCCAGTGTCCTATTTGTAATCAGTGAGCGCTGCATTAGCTCCTGTTAAACTGTTGATCGATGCAGCAGAACCACAGATATCGTTTCATTCTGTCAGAACATACATTACCCAGAATGCAGCTCAGGCTCCAGAGCGACGTCACTCAGCAGATTCAGGTGTTTCATGTGCTGCGTAGCCTCCTTTAACAAAAGCTGCTGGTTCTGGTGAAATATTGAGTGTTGACTCTTTAAATAATTGAATCATTTCCTGAATCTTAAGCGAGCGCTTCGAGTTGCCTGAACACAAACATAAAAACATCCATCATCAGCCGCCTCCAGCAGATACCGTAAAACAAATGAAATGTGTTGGCAGCGAACGATTCGCAAATCCATTCATCAAAAACATTCCCTCGTTATGTTGATTTTACAAAACATAATCCAAACAACATTATTTCTCTTGAAGCGCTGTTGTTGTTCATTAGTGGCCGACGGGTGGGAAGCTGCCTGTCGTCACACAGCTCAGACCCACCATCACTTTCACCTTATTAAAACCATTTTGGTGAATCTGTGGAGAAGCCTGAGTTCCTCCACACCAGCTGTTTGGGGATTTTCCTGCTCTTAGTATTTGGTTATCTCTTATTTCAGGCATTTAACTTTGAGCCAGGAAACATTTCAGCACATTTCACTGTGAAGACGTACGACATTCTTCATTACTACTCCATCAGTTCTCCCTGACTCGATATATGCACTGTGTGTTGTACAAGGAGAATATGGCACCATGAAGAACATTAAGCAGGAGAAACCTCTTTGCAATGGCTCATAAAATCTTTTAAGAGCGAGGAGAAGAACGACCGGTCTGACAGATAAACCTGCAGCCTCCTCATGCACTGATGTTATTCACGAGCTCCATGAAAAGACCTGATATATAGAAATGAGAAAATATAGCATATTAATTTTTATGGCTTTAAGTAAAACTTACATCATGAAAACTGTATATATAAAATGTATCTTTCTGAAAGATTGAGACTATAAGAAACAGATTTGTTAAAGAGCAGCAGCTTCTTCCTGAGCGAGGACACGATGTCGACTGTTACTGAACCTTGTTGGGTTTTTAATGTGGCTGTCAGTCAAACCTGATCAAACCTCACAGACCAACTCCAGACTTTATTCAATTATACTTACAGATGTTTTAAGGTGGATTTTTTTTCCTCCATCTGATCAGATTAGCCAGAGCTGACATGTTGTCTTTGTTGTGTGAACCTGACCGGTGTTGCTCGTCCTCAGGGAGCCCCCGGCAGCAAAGGACCCCGAGGTGAAAGAGGAGAGGCCGGTGTTGTTGTGAGTACCTTTAATAAAAATCCCTCCTGTCGTCTGTCTCCTCTGTAAAACGTCACCGTTTTAATAGAAAGAAAAAAGCCTCCCTGACAGTTGGGAGCTGGATCAGACTCTTCAGCGATCAGCCCTGATGAAAACAAAAGATTGTTTAAAGGAGAAAAGCTTTGAAGAGCGTAACAACATCTGACTCCACTTATCGAATGCATGGTTTTTCTTCCTCTCCCTGATACGAAGGGAGGCTCGCTTCACCACCTCCTGTTGCTCTTTTCCACTGACTGCTCAAGTGTTAAACTTCACCTGGGATGAGAAACATCAGCAGATAGCAACAACAACAAATTCCTGCTGTGTTTAAATCTTTCTTATCTGACCTTCTTCCCAGGGGCCAGTGGGCCCGCGGGGAGATCTGGGACCACCGGGGCCCATGGGTCTGCCCGGCCCTCAAGGACCCAGCGGGCTGTCGATTCCAGGAGAGGCTGTGAGTGGATAAACACACCTGACAGGAACACACACTCCCGTCTCCGAGCCGCACAGGCAGACCTGTGAAATCCAGCCCTCGGCTCAGCAGACAGGGATTATTCAGGCCATTTATTATGAAGGGAATTTACAAGCTGGGGACGATCTGTGGCAGAGATTCACATTCCTTCATGTCTGAGGGGAAGAAGAGATACAAAGAGAAGTGAGAGCTCAGTATCTCTGGGTGTTAATAAATCAGAGCTGGATTTCTGTCCCTGAGACGAGCTGTACCCAGATTACACAGAAATGTTCCCTCCACTCCAGGAAGCTCTCACAGGACAGACAGAGAACCACAGTGTCACTCTGCTGGAGACTCTTCACTCCTCTGCAGTCATTGAACAGCTGCAGTGGCTGGTTTGTGAGGGGGGGCTGGGGGTCGACACAAGACTGATGGGAAGAGATAATGATGGAATAAATAATAATAATAAACAAAATACAACATGAGAGAAGTTAAATTTGAAATATATCCAGAGACACGTTCGTCACATGTTTATATATGTTGTTCTTTTTCCCTCCACTGAAGACGAATCACTACATTTCTAAAGTCTCACACTTTGATCTGAATCTGTTCATGTTGGTTTGAACAGTCATGATACTGATCTGAGTGTTGTTGTTGTTTTGTGTCTTCAGGGTCGTCCGGGACCAAAGGGAGACCCCGGTGACTCTGGCTTACCTGGACAGAAAGTAAGTGCAGCTCTGGATAAAAAAGGTTGAGGATTTGAAAGAGGAAACAGGATAATTCACAGTTTGACTACTGGTCTGGACGGGGCCTGTTTTCCAGCAGAGGAGGCTTCAGAGATTATTACTTTTAAATTAAATTTCTGAGGAGAACGAGCCAAGAACAAGTCACCTTGATTAACGGCTGTGGTGAAGTGTTGGCCTGACTCAGCCGCTTCGTCCTCCTCTTTACTCAAGATATTTTATCTGGGAATACACAAGGTCCAACCTGGATATCCAGCAAGTGTTGGCCTGAAAGTGAAGAACATCCAGGGTCAACGTCTGGAACTCAACAGGAGGAAACTGTTAGTGACGAGTTCTCTTCAGCAGCAGCATTCAGGGAAGTCAGACGAGTGTTTACAGCAGGAAATGCACAGAGCTGTAAGCTGTTTAAAGTCAGATCACATTTAAGCTCCGACTGCAGTCAACAGGAAACCATCCTGAATGTGATCCCTGTGTGGATCCATCAGGCTCCATTAAACCTGCTTATAGGTGCAGTTTCTCCGCCCTCCTCCGACCTGTGGAGAAGCTGTCTTACTTCTTTAAGCATCAGTGTGTTTGGGTGGTTGGTGAAGCGACAGTTGTTCACAGTTGGAAACCTCAGCTTCCTGCTCCGTGTTGAACGATGTTCGATGTCAAAGCTCTTCAAGTTAATTGCTTCATCCGTCATCTGGTGGTGAAATTGATAACAAGCTGCTTGATTCAAACAACCACTGATTGATCACATGTACGTTCACCTCGCAGTAATTAATCAGCAGCACATGGAGATGTTGGAGTGGAGAGAAGAAACCTTTTGATTGGGCCTTTGTTTAAATATTTGTATGAATATTATTTTGGTTGAACTGACGTCTCGTCGTCGACCAGGTGGAACCAGCATGTTTGTTGGTCGATAGGCAGAAGAGCAGGCTGCACAGAGCGTCGTCCTGTGGCCTCAGTCCTGACCCTGCAGTCCTGACCCTGCAGTCCTGACCCTGCAGTCCTGACCCTGCAGTCCTGGGGGGGTCTGATCAAGCGGCTCTTCATGGGTGGAGCGGGGGGCTGCAGGTGACCGAGCTGGAGCAGGAGCTATAGCAACATGCATTTAATGAGCTGCAGACCACGCGGGTCCTGGTTTATAATGGCCAATAAAACTGATCTGGAATATATTATGTTGCCTGTAAATGTTATGCCGAGGCATCAAAGACCAGAGAGGACTGGCAATAAAACCAGTGAGCAGGGTTTCACAGCAAATGAGCGCAAAGAAGGAGATTTCCAGTTTGACACGTTCAGATCCTGCTCACACTCAGAGCAGAGGTGACCTCCTCAGTCAGCGCAGGAGAAAGGAGGTGAAATGGGCTTTTATTAGTTTTGTCGTGTGTTTGCAGGGCTCGCCCGGTCCTCCCGGTCCTGGAGGCCCAATCGGACCAGCTGGAGTGAGGGTGAGCGCAGCCGGACTCTGAATTCTTCAACATGACCAGTACCAGTTCAGCTTCTCACTCTTCTTCTTGTGTTTCCAGGGCCCTCAAGGAAAGGAAGGCCCGGCCGGCCCCAGAGGCCCCGCAGGGCCCATGGTGAGCTCGCACACACCTGGGCAGCTCGGCACATAAACCAGCTGAAGACATTAAGAGTTTAAGTGCCTTGCTCAAGGACAGAGTGGTGTCAGCTTTCAGAGAGCAGAAAACATGACGCAGGGATTTTCTCCTCCCACATTTAACAAGCTGATGGTGTTGACTGAACTGTCCTGAACCTTTGATCAACACAGATGATTATCGAGATCTACAGAGGCTTTGACTGATCTTACTTGATCTTTCTGTTATGAAATATTTCAGAAATGAAGCTTTTTTTTTTTAGTCTCATTGATTCGATCCGAACTGCTCTGACGTCTCACTCAGCTGCTGTTGATTCTGACCTTCGAGTGGTGTCTGTGTGTCCTCGCAGGGACCTCCAGGATCTCCTGGAATACCAGGGGCTGCAGGAAAACCAGGGAACCCCGGAGACTCCGGTTCTCCTGTAAGTGTCCTCAGTGTCGTGGCTGTTCTCGAGCAGCAGATCTGAGCTGCAGCTCATCTCCTCTGATTCTCTCTTTCCAGGGCGCCGTGGGTCCGAAGGGAGACAAGGGAGAGAGAGTGAGTAAACCTGAACATGTCCGAGCGCCTGAGAAGCTCAAACACTTCAGGAAATGTTTCCATCCAAAGTGACGACGCCTTTTTGAAGAAGATGCAGGAAAACATTTCAGATAATAAAATACCGTTCAAGCACAAACACGACAAAACAAACAAGGCGTTGTTTTCCAATGAGGCAGCTACGTTTGTTCCCAGTTCAGTTTCCTGAGTGTCAGGATTATTGAAGTAATTGTTTTGACCTAGTTTAAGAAAATATGATTTTAGGACTGAGAGAAACTTGTCAGGACATTTTCATGGTGCAGTTTGCTCAATGTGTCAGAGGCCAACATCAGATTTTCTACCTGATAACAGGAAACAGCTGAAGTGATCAAAGCAAGGAAACAGAGTTAGCAGCATTGGTTTCTTGTGTCGGTAAAAATCATATTTTAAAGGAAACTATTTGTGATAAACCTCAGACCTTTGAAGTCCTTCATGTCTCTTCTTTGTACCCAGGGCGACTTCGCTCCTCAGAACATGATGCGATCTATTGCCAGACAAGTTTGCGAGCAGCTAGTAAACGGTAAGTCGTTTTTTTCCCTGAGCTCCATTTGGAAAAGCTTCAGACTCCAAACAGGCTCGTTCACCATCCAGCCTCTCACTGCTCTGCTCTGCTCTTTCTCCTCTTCTGTTGTTGTTGCAGCACAAATGACTCGTGTCAACACGTTACTGAACCAGATCCCCAACGGCATGTACCGCAGCAACAGCCCGGGGCCTCCGGGGCCCGCCGGGCCCCCCGGCAGACAGGGACCCCGCGGAGAGCCCGGTGCTGCCGGAAGGAACGGTTTCCCCGGAAGTCCAGGTTCACCAGGCCAGCAGGGAGAGAGAGGTACGGTCCAGAGAGGGAGGAGCTCTGTCATCTTTAGAGTTAAACCAATAAACCTGAGCTTTGAGCTGGAAGCTCTGGGAACATGGAAGCACAGAAAGCAGCACAGTGATTATTTAAACTGCACAAGGTTTATTTAACAAGCACAAAACCATCACAAGATCCTAACGAGTGTTGGCTTCATCAGTAAACCTCATCTCTGATTCTGCTTCCAGCCATTGTTGAGAATCTGCATCCTGTCTCTTTAGAATACAACAAGACAGAGCTGATAAAAGTACCAGTTCAGTTCAGAGGAGGCTCACGACAAGTCGGAGCTCTGATGAAACTGTAAACTGTATTAATCTATAACCACAGGATCCATGTGACTCTTCTGTTTCCTTCAGGTCCCTCAGGAGAGAAAGGTGAGCGAGGAGTGTCGGGAGTCGGACAGAAAGGACCCAGAGGACCTGCTGGTGAGTCTCACTCTTTACTCTGTTGTTCAGATCCTGCACTGTTTCTGGGTCTGTGGTCAAATTTAGGTCAAATGAGTCCACTTCAAAGGTCAGAGGGACAGAAATGACCACGCCGTCAGAAGATCAGAGTGTCAGCAGAAGACTGGGGAGTCTCAGAGGACGAGCAGCAGGGGGGGGACGAGGCCAAACACTCGGGTGGGCTCAGAAACCCCAGCATTCACAGTGGAGGACTGGAAAACGTCCTGTTTACTGAAGAATCCAAGTGTGAGAGTTCTGACAGACAGAAGGACGAACCCACAGTGGATCGAAGCAGCGTGAACATTCAGGTCTGCTCTGGAGCTGGAGCTGCTCCAACCTGACTCCACCTTCACTGAGAGGAACCCACTCAGACCCCTGTGGAGGTGACGCTCAGATTAGAGTGAAACCAACAGTGTGACCATAGAAACCAGAGAACAGCAGCACATGTGCTTGAAAGATTATTGAAACAATGGATCAACGTTTTGCTGAAGAACAGTTTGGGCTCCACTCACTAACTTTAACACAGAGGAACTTCCACAACATGACACGGTTAATTTAGCAAGTTTAGCTAACTAATAACAAACACTGATTACTGGCCCAGATCAGATAATCAAACAGCTTCGCCTGTGTTTCTTCACCAGCAGTGAACAAGTCAACATCAGTTCTGGCATCTTTTCTCTCTGTGGCTTCATCTTGAAAACCATTAAACCATCACTCACTGACATAAACTCACACAGTGAAGTCTGGCAGGTTTGAAACCAACATGCTCAGACCAACACGTTCAGGATGTCACTTCTCTACGACGCTCTGGAGCCGCAGCTCACACAGAGACCGCAGAGTGATGATGTCATCCTGCCCGGAGCCTGCGAGCTGCTCCGCTAATCCCACGTCCCTCCGTCCGTCCATCCGCTCTAATCCAGCTCCTCCACTGCAGCCTCACAACTGTGGGCCGAGCCGGGCCGAGGGAAGGAGCAGAGAACAAGGCCAAGTGTGTGAGCAGAGGAGGAGCGAGCAGGAAGTGGACGAGGTTCATTCACAGCACATGGCGAGGGAACGTTTCCAGCCGGCTCTGTCCGTGTCTAGACAGAAGGCAGAGGGGAAAAAGGATCAGCACATCTTCTTTTTTTCCCTCCATCGTTTCGTTTCTTCGTTTCTTCCAAACGCTGCCCGACTCTGTCAGCAGCCGATCGTTCAGAAATGGATCATGTTTCCAGCTGGAATTTGAGCCCGATGACACTGGACCATAACTCTGTTTGGTTCAGAGATCACAAAACGCCTCCTGGGGTTTTTACTTCGAGAAGTTTTACAAGAAGACAGTAAAACTCAAATTTATCTGCAGATTAACCGACATTATAAACTGTTCTCTATTGTTGGACTGATCATAAAACACATGGAGGAGAATCACCCACTCTTTCTGAGAAGCAGCATTTTAAAAGCAGAACTTGCTTCACGACACATTGCTCCAGTAAAACACTCACATGTGACGACTGAACTAAACGAGTCTGTGTTTTCCAGGTCCTCCAGGAGAAAGCAGGACAGGCTCTCCAGGCCCTACAGGCACTCCAGGACCTCGTGGTCCCGCCGGACGCCCAGGATACGCCGGGGTCCGCGGGCCTCCCGGACCCCCTGGATACTGCGACTCCTCTCACTGTGTGGGTATTCCTTACAACGGGCAAGGATACGGAGGTACGTATGGAAACCTGCAGGGGGCGCACCAGCCTGCTCTTTGAAATGAGTTTAAAATCAGGGCTTGGAACTGCTAAACGTTGCTAATAATCAGCTGGTGGGTATTTTAATTTGGGAACATTCCAACATATTGAGAGATTCTCCTTCTGAGTCAAATGAGGAAACGAGTCCAGAGCAGAGATGGTGGATCCAGGATGATTAGCCTAGCTTAGCATAAACACTGGACGTAGTGGGAAACTGTTAGCCAAGCTCCATTGGAAGACTTGAGTTTATACAAGTTAAGTTAATATTTGAACTCAGGTCTGTGGACGTGTACAGCACATACAGGTGTACTACCTGTGTGTATCTGTGTGTGTACGTCTGTGTCTCATCACGTCGTCTTCAGATTGGTGGCTCTGCTGTTTGGAGGCCTCAGACAGAAGACAAGGCTCTCTCAACATGTTGGACTGTTTAGTTCTGAGGTTTAATGCATGTGTGAACTCCACAGTCTTGAAACGTTGAGTCACTAATCATGAGAGAAAGACACATGTTGTTGATTCGCTGTCTCTCTGCTTTGACCTGACTGACACCTTCAATCCTCTTTGGCCTGTTTCAGGTTCACCATAGTAGACTTTCTATGCCGCCTGTGCTGCTTTCACTGACTTCCTGAACAAACAAAACTGAAACACTCGCTCACACACTCTAGAGCTGTTTAAAGGATAACGCCAGAGGAAACCATTAACAAACTTTCCTGAAAACAACACAACAACAAAGAGGGAAACCAGTACTAACATCGACTCACAGCCAGTAGAACAAACCCACCAGCAGCAGCGGTGATGGCACCCACCTGTTTAGTGGCCTGTTTGCATCTTGAAGCCAAAGACCAAACAAAGAAACGCTGTGTTCAGCGGAGGAGCATGCACCCAACAGCAGCAACAACCGACAACCCAAACAAATACTAACAAAGGTGGATGTGTAACAGAGAAACAACTACCGCAGCAGCAGCAGCACCAACAGCAGCAACAACTGTTAACAGCATTTCTCTCCAGGTGACATGTAAATAAACTAATTTGTGCCTTGTAAATGATGTTTGGATCCAGTCCACTAAATTTAGTCTTTAACATCTGTAGTTTTAAAGCTTGTGCCTTGCCGAACCTGCTGCTTGCCGAATGCCAACAGAAACGCCTGTGTTTTGATTTTTTTTTTTTTTTTGATTTCCTGCCCATGTGTTCGTAGCTGTTTCAAAGCGCTCAGGGTCAAACTGAATCACCCCGAGGTTTACATTCACCACTTCATGTACAGAAACCAACCATCCAGCTTTTCCTCCTCTGTTTGACTGTTCCCCCCAAACCAGCCTGTACTGTATCTGTATGATGTAGAGTACTAACAATGCAATCCCAGAGGAGTTCCTCCTGGCATGTGGTCCAAGAATCTTTATGTGGAAATGAATGACAGCGTTGAGAATCACTGAGTGATGACTGAGAGTGGACTGAGCTTCTAACATCAATGAGGGGAAAAGCTCTGAACTGTTGACCAGGGGCGTGTTGAAGGGGGTCACACCTGATCCCACCCACTACATCTGACAGCTGATTGGTTGATTGGTGGGTCAGTTATCAAAGGGTTAAAGTTAACAATAAGAAAGCTCCTCCATTTAAAAACACTATCCCAGTATATGATGGGGTCTCATGCTGATTTTCACTGTGTGACTGTAACTGATTCGTCACATCCAGTTAGTTCAACACAAAAAAAACCTGCCAGACCAAACCAAGTCGACTAAAATCAAAACCTCATCACAGAGAGTGACAGTCTGGCATCTTCAGACCAGCTCACGGACTCAGATTAGTCTGAGAGCTGCAGCTCTTTTTCCGTTTTAAACTGTCTCTGACAGACCAACACGAGACTCAGCACTGAGTGATGTAACCATGGAAACACACCCCATCAAGCAGAGAGTGACAGTGTAGCATTGACACGTCTGAACACTGACAGGCTTCAGTAAATAATAGGTACAAAAAGGTTTGGAACATTATGGAAGAGATCCCACAGAGAAGCTGGATCATTGTAAAACACACTTCAGTCAAACTTGACAGAAAAGTCAGCGAAAGCGTCCAACAGCCGGTGCAGCAGCATGCTGGGAAAAGTTAGCATACAGATGAATTAGCAAAGATCCACTAATTGAGAGCATGAACACAACGTAGCCAAGCTAATGCTAATTAACGTTTGCTAGCTCGTCTTGGTCTGTCGGTAGCTCCAGTTCTCAAACATCACTTCTCTGATGGAGCAGACTTTCACAAACTAGTGAGTGAAAATAAGGAACTGTACTGTAACACCGGCTGTATCACATGAGACCCCCCCCCCCCAGAGACACGCCCCCTGCTGGTCGCTCGCCACCTGGATCAGTGCTTCAGCAGACAGAGCCACTTTGAGCCCATTAGTTTTGTGCATGCTGAGACAAACTGAGAGAATCTGTCAACTCAACTGGCCCCAACACTATCTCCGAGCAGGCCCATTCCCTCCTGAGCCCAACAGCCGAGTAGCCCCCGTCCCCGAGGAGGAGGACGAGTCGCAAAACCAGCGTCGCAAGAGGTCGCTATCAAGAAAGGCCACATCCTAAAACAAGCCATGTTCTGCCTTCTCTTTTTTTTCCCTTGTTCAACCTGTGTTTGTTGGATTTCTGCACATTAGACACAAACAAAACGGGGTTTGACACCTCGACTCCATTGGACAACACATAAATACCTTCAAACCTGTGTGAATATGAGGAGGGTGTGGACGGACGGAGGGAGGGAGGGAGTGATTTTAAAAAAAGAAAAATGGAAGAAAAAACGTTAAGAATCCACTAAAAAAAACCTGTGAGCTTTCTTTTCCCACTCGTGTCTTTGCTTGTAACATATTTGCATCAAGTTTGTATTAACGAGCAGTGTTTGTATTAAGGAGCAGTGTTGAACAGTGCGCTCATCGTAACAAAGCTAAAGAGAAAGAAAGAAAATGTTTGTTCACAGCGTCGGGACGTCACATGTGTCACAGCTCATCCACCATGTCCGATATAACCCTGCTCATCCAGCGCCGTCTGCTACGGAGGTTCAGTTGCATTATTAAACACAGCTTTCATTTTGTATCTCTAGACTTAATATTTTCAGTTTTCCTTTATTCCGTCACAGCTAATGTTAACAAACGTGGAATTGCATGTCTGTGGTGTATATTTAGTAATGTTTTTGTTACGTTTCATTTTGTTTTAACCAGAATATAGTTGTTGTCATTCCTGTCATTTCTCTCAGTATCGAATGCAGTCGAAACCTGCAGGCAAGACTATGGAAATGGTTTGGCTGCTTCATGTTTGAACTGCAGATTGTGAATTCCACAGCCTTATTTTCTTATTTATTTCTGAAACCAGAAGAGGCATTTTTCAATAAAACTACTGAAAATCTAAACACCTGTGTGCTTCTTGTGGCTTCACACCTGGTATTCAACAGGGATCTGTATCCGGACAACAAAGGTTTTGATCTTGCCTTTGTGTTCAAACCTGATATTTTCAATACGTTCTCATTCTCCTCATTAAGATCAGATCTGTGTCCTTCAGAGCAAAACCTGTAGAGGAGTAATTTGAGGTGGCAGCAAATCAGCCCCAGACTGCCTTAAAAAAAAAAGGTTTTGTGAGTTGTTGATTTCAGGGAAACTTTATAAACTTTGTGACAAATTCATTATTCGCCCCGTCTTGTAAATTTGACGTCAGACATTAAATTATTTCTTTCTGTGGTAAAAACATTGTGTCAGTCACTAGATCAATTACACTGACACACAGTTCTTTTTCACTGTCTGTCGTTCATTTCCCACATGTACTGCTTTCAGTTTTGCTGCAGCTCTGTGGACCACCTCAGCTCTCGGCTCTGTCATAGCACAGAACAGACGTATAATCAGTGATTAGAGCCGTGGCTCGTTCTGGCTTCTTGATTTGAACGACCTCTGTTTCACAGTGGTTCAAACAAACCTCTGTATCAGTGTTGTGTTGTGAGCAGACGCCGGCATGTTGCTGGTGAGTCAGACCACCTTCAAATGTGTTCTCAGGAAAATCCGATCACATTCCGATCACGATGCATTTTACGCTTTTCCTCATCCAGAAAATGTGTTTGGACACAGGCTGCAGGTGAAGATGGGGTCAGACAGTCGGTCGATGGTTAGTAAAGGTTCAGTTTTCAGAGCATGAGACCTGCATCCTGCAGTGGAAACTTGGAGCAGCAGCAGAAGCAGAGCAGTCACTCAGTCACTCTTTCTTTACGACCATGAAGTGAGAGCTGCTGAGAATGAGCTGCCTTCTCTGGCCTGACCGACTCGCTGCTGTTTCCCTTCAGATACTTTCCCCCTGAATCACTGCCACAAACATAAAGCTTAATAGCCGGGCACACGAGTCGGCGCACTAATCATCTATAAGCTGTAAACATCACATCTGTGCCATGGAAACAGCTCATCAGCTCAGACGAGCTTCATCGCTGCTCCACGCTGACTCATCTGCAGCCACCAGCTCCGAGCTGCTGATCCTGAAACAGCTGAGATGATCAGAGCATCACGTCTGCCTTCACACTCCGCTCTCTTTAAATCCTGCACCAGTTTGTGGTTCCATTAAAACATTCCTGCTCTGACTTGAATGTTTGTATCAAACATGACAGTAAATAAAATGTTTTGCTTTTGGACGGTTCGTCGGATGAAACAAGCAAAGTGAAGACATCAAGTTTGGAAAAAACGTTTCACAGACTAAACAATTAATGGGTAATAAAAATAGCTGTTGCTTGGTGTGTGAATGGACGGCTTCCTGGAGGACGATGGTCCACAGGAAGCTTTTCAGATTCAAGACTAAACAAGAGCTGTTGCATATTTCCTCACTGGGTGAGTCAGAAGCAGAGCAGCCACCTCAGACACTGAGGCCTGACAGAAGAACAACAGGCCTGCAGAGCTGTCAGCTCAGGTGGTTTTAATGAGTCTAACTGAAGCAGGCCGAGGAGGAGGATGGCCGTGTTCCCTCTGAGGATTCAGCTTATCAGAAGCTCTGAAGTTCCTCTGACAGTGGCAGGACTCAAAACACATCGGAGCCACATGAAATGTTTGGGGCATTTTTTGCAGCAGACTGAAGGTTGTGAGGAAGAAAGCGTGCACCCAGGACATTTCCATATCACACATGATCTTTATGTTTGATCAGTGTGAACCATCTGGAGCCTCCAACACCAGAAACAACCTTCAGGATTCTACAAATTAACACCACATTTCCCATAAAGCCTCCTGTTTCCGCATGCAAAGAAGGTCTTTCCCTCTGTACTGGGAGGATTTCCTTCTTCTTACAGAGGTTAAACATGCTGAGAAGTGGGGGGGGTTTCATCCTCTGCCATGAGTAACTCAGAAAGCTGCTGGTTGTGAGACGCCTCCTCCTGTCAGGATTCACTGACAGAAAATCTCAAAATCAATTTTTCAATGATCAACGATTGATGTAACAGAACATCTGCAGGTCGGTGTCTCTCAGTTGATCGCCGCCTGTTCCTGCCAGTCACTGATCAAGAAATCGACCTATCAGAGGACTGAGAACGTCACCTTCCTAAAACCTTGTGGACAAGACTGATTGACTTATTGACAATGAAACATCAGATGATTTGTTCGATCACATGCTTCCTGTAGAGAGTCGGATCCATCTTGTGTAAACTGCCTGTTCTGCCTCAGAGCTCCTGTGAGTGCGTCGCAGCTCGTGTGCCTTCACCTCACATGAAAACCATCGACGCCTCAAGTGTCAACAGGAAACTGAGTGGAGGAGCAGTCGACCCAAACAGTGCAGCCGGGCTTCGCTCTGGGTTCAGCTGCACAGAAGGAGCCCAAACGATCCTGAACACGTGAAGTTTCATTTTTAAACAATCTTTTAATGACACCTCCGTGTGCTCGTGCTGAGAGCAGCTTTCAGCATCAGGCCGACCACTGTTTATATGTCGCTGTTAAGTGCAATAAAAACTCATCCTCCAGCTCCGTTCTTCAGGCTCTTAGCAGAACTATAAACTGGGAGAGCTCGGCCGGCCAAACATGACCTCATGGAAAGTCTGGCAGCGGCGCTGGTTTGCTCAGTTTGAGGCGTCCCACCAGCACAAACCAGAGCAGCATCACAGTAATGGAGGAGCCGTTTTCTGTCGGTGCAAACGAACATGATCACGAGTCAGCACAGGCTGCTCTTCACTGTCATGATCTGATTGGCCGATTCAGTGTCAGGTGGATCGAGGAACCGAAGTTCACTGATAACTGAATCTATGGTTTGAGTCCAGCTCCAGCTCTGTGTGGAGGACGTGTGTGGATGAGACCAGGTCGGGGGTCGGGGGGTCGAGGGTCGGACGAACTGATGATGTGTTGATCCAACTCTTCTCACAGTCGCTGTCTGACAGGAGAATCCAGGACGCATCAGACTGAAAATCCAATAAAACCTGGAGCTTTATTAGACAGTTTCATAGATTTACTTGAACTTGAGAAACAAACACTTCACCGCTCTCTTCTCCAGAACTGTTTGTGTTGAGTCTAAGTTCATTTTCTTCTGAATTCAAGTGTCTTCTCTCTGAAGGCTGACGGCTCTGGTTGGCCCAGAGTCCAACCACAGAGTCTCATGAGGAGCTGATATATGGAATAAAGAACGTGTCAGGTCTGAGGTCAGAGGAAGTGTCCTGATGGGACGAGACACCCAGAGAAGAGGTACTGCAATACCAGTACTTTAACCACACTGCAGTACTTCTCTGGCTTTAAATACAAGATTTCAGAACCATTTTCACATTGATGCAGATCAGTGATGAGTTTGAGGACGTCCTGCTCAGTTTGTCGTCTCCATGTTAATGTTACGTTCCACCAACACATCAGTATCCCACTGACTGTGATTCAGAGTCAGCGTGGGTTTCCTCTGGCTGTGATGCAGCTCAGTCAGGTCTCATTAAACATCCCGTGAGCCTGATGGAGCCTCAGTTGAGGGGGGGTCTGTTGTATGAGCCTGTGTCTTCCTGACCTCTTCTGTCACATCTGTTCCTGTTCTCTGCTTTTATTTTGTTGCATGTGTGCAAATAAAAGACTGAAAAACGTCTTAACGGACGCGTCTTGTTTTTATCAGCTGACATTTCTGCTCGGCCACTTTATTGATCTGGATCCAATATTCCTCATTCATTTCACTTCTCCCATCAACAGCAGGGAGAGAAATCCTGGGGAGAGATTCCTAGAAACTCACCAACACAAAGAGTCCACAGGCAGCAGATGTGTCAGGATGTGGAAGAACGCTGAGGAACCAAAACAACTCCATGGTCACTCTCTGTCACTGGCTCGATCTGCACAACAGTGGCTTCTTGCTCTGACACAGACATTAGCCACAGAGCAGATATGCTCTGGTCTGTGGACACACACACACACCCTGAACTGCTACTGTTGAAATGCCAGCTCTCATCTGCTCAGTTCACTGTTTACACCCAACACACGTTAACTCAGCAGCGGCGCTCCTTTGATCCATGATGTCATCAGCTCTGATCCTGACCCTGCATCATGTATACAGCAGCACCAGGATGCCCCCCCCACACCACAGCTGTCTGTTCCTGTCCTCAGCCCACAGACAGACACTCACACACACTCTGAGACTCTTCTGTGGATCTGGGATGTGTTTGAAGCTGCAGCCACACCAGAGGATCCTGCTCTGTGACCTGAGCCCCCACAGCCCCACAGCCCCCACAGCTCAGGTCAGACACCAGCCAACCTGAAGGACCTCAGAGAGACCAGAACGCCAGCTCCACCTGACAGAGGAGGTCGATCAGGTTCAGTTCTGACTCCTCAGATTCTGAACTTCGTCCTTTCACATCTTGAGTTTCAGTATTTTCAACATGATTTCTTTTTCACCGCATCATAAAAATGAGCTTAACTGTGATAAATCTGTTGTGACTTGATGGTGACTTTCTGTCTCACGGTGCCTGGACCTTTCAACCAGAATCCATGAATCAACTGATCCATTTGAAGAAGCCATGATTAGAGATTAAGGTCCATGAACAGAGCTCAGAGCTGATCCTTGATTTCAGATTCTCTTCAAACTACTTTCAATGTGGAATAATGGAAGTCGTATTGACAATAAATCACACTCTGTATATTTGGATGAAGTTAGACTCTGTCCGTCATCTTCCTCATACTCTTCAGATTTAACCTCATCAGCTCATCCCTGACAGAGTGTGGACAGTGTGACGGCCTGAGGACGCCATGGAACAGGCTGCTCCGTCACTTCACACTTTACACTTCATGTCAACAGGTGATGAGCAGAGCTTTTATGTCAGCGAACTGGAAAACTGGACGTTTTGGCTCCGATGATCATGTTAAACCTGTGTGTTTCAGAAAGCTCAGGACAGAACAGTTCAATGTGTGATCTTTCCAACAAATCCACATTATTCTTAAGCATCATGATCAGCTGCAGCTCTTCAGACCAGATTAGATCATTTTCCACACATGTATGTGTCCTGTGGTATTTCTCCGAGGCTTACGGCTGCTGAAAGCTTCACTCTGGTAATCGATCAGAGCAGTAAATCTGCCGGAGGCCTGACCCAAACAAAACGTCTCCTGGCATCCTGCTCCTCGACGACCCACCGTCTCTAACCAACTCTCACTAAATGAGCCCAATCAGCAGCTGCAGCCGCTCCAAAGAAAAGTCACATGATCTCCAGAGGAAATTTAAAATTTCAGCTCAATATTGAGATTTATTTTCACGCAAAACCAGGAGCTCCTCCAAATCTGATAACAAGGCAGAATTTACCATCACAGTCTCCTTCAAACAGAGCTGTTGTGTCTCTCTGGCTGAGACGTCGGGTACTGACGCAGAAACTGACTGTGGTGCTTCAGTCTGTGTGTGTGTCAGACTCCACATATGGTCGACATATAGAACAGATCATATCAACAAATTGTAGGCACTTTGTAATATTTTAGAGCCCCAATAAAAAATGTCTCATGTCCATATGTTACATACATGTGACGAGCTGAAGGAACGTGATGCTCTGTTATAAACTAAATAAATTACAAGAGACAAACATTAGCTCCATTTACACAAGGTTACATGTTAAAGAACGAGTGATGATATTGTGCTGGAGATGGAACTCATCCATTAGTTGGGGGGGGTTATCACAAACCTCAGCTCAGCCTGATCCTGATGTATCTGTAGTACTCGAACAGATCTCACAGAGATACATGTGGGACAATCTGGAAAACAGCTGTGTGACGGCGTCTTGCTCATGAAATACAACAAAAAGCATCATTGAAAAAAATCACTGACCACAATATGAATAATTCATATATTTTTGATCTTTTAACATTTAAAAGAAGAAATCAGATAAAGCAAAGTGAACAGGATGAAATGGAAATTGAATGCTGCCATCAGATGAAATGTTCACCCCCCCCCCCATTTTCCCTCAGGATCGACTTTATGAGTCAAAGTTCCTGAAAGTAATATATGTAATATATTGAATTACAGTTTCAAAATTCACTTTTGTTGCCGTTGGAATATGGAGGGCACTGGAAGCAGAACCAGGTGTGAAGCAGCCCAGGCTAATAGGACTCTGACTTTGTGCCTGTGGAAATGTGGCATCAGAGCGAGCGGCAGGGATCCGACTGTTGGTGAGTTTGTCTTCAGTCTGAGAGGAAGAAGGTGGACTTCATTCATCTCTGGCTTCATCACAAACACACAGGACTCATTTCCAACTGACAGGCCAGTGATTCCATTAACTGGGAGAGACTTTCAACTGATTCACTCTGAAGACAGCTCGTTGATGTGACTGTTTGTAATTAGGTCAGAGTCTGAGGGCCTTGGTCAGACTGTCTGTGTGCTACCTGTGCTGCAGATGAGCTGGCGGCTGAGAGAGGCGGGGGCTCTCAGGTGTGTGTGTCAGTACGTAGCCATAGCCCTGCTGTTTATCATGGGACCATCATCAGGGGAAAGAACGTGGTCTGGTGTTTCCAAACAGCTGCACCAAGTGGAGGTGGGCCGCCCACGTCTGATTAACATTATTTTATTGAGCCGTTTAACTGTCAGAGTGAAAAAAGTCTCCAACAGTTGACTCTTCAGGAAACAAATTTCAGTCCTGCTTTTATCCATCATTTTCATTTATTCCTGAAATTGAATCGCAGTGTCGTATCATTACAAATCCATCTGTACTGTTTATGTATGAGATGATGGACTGTGTATTAGACGAGCATCAAATAGTTGGACAGATTTGTCCCAAATCACAGAAACGCTGCTTTGAATTTAGGTTTTGAAACTGCTGAGATTTAAAACATGACAAAATTACAACCCCCCCAAAAAAACAAAGAATGCAAAACTAATCCTTCTCCCTATTTTACCCTGATGAAGTAATGAGAACGTTTTCGAGTTGAGTCACTTCATGATGGAACTTCCTGCATCATCTGGCCTTTTACCTCCTGTCTGTCCTGACTGGAAACATACCAGAGAAAACAATCATTCCCTTCATCATTGATATGTCTCAAAGTTGAGCTTCTGTTGACCAAGAAAACAAAACTAGGACATGTCAAATGTCCTAGTTTTCAGAGGCAGGCAGAGAACCGTCATTACACAGCAAATCCTATTGTGAACAGAACGTCTGTCTCCATTCCACATTCTGACTTTACCTGTTTGACAAACAGGATTTTCCATCCCCAGGAGTCAACTGAAGGAATCAAAGATCCTCTAATGGTTGCCACATGTGACGCTCCTCTCCTCTCTTTGAAGAAATTGTTTGTGTCCTGAAGAATCCAGCTGCTTTACAGACGCTCTGTAAGTGTCTGTGCATTGAAAACCAAGCTGACTCGGGGTCAGAGGTGTGTTGGTGCATACACACAGGTAAACACTGTGAACCATTTCTTAGCAGGAGGACTGATCACATACCTACATTAAAAATACATGTAACACTATCCATCTGGCAGCCAATCCTGTTTACAGTCTTTCATCTAATCTGTGGCTTTAACTGTGCTCAGGACACTTTTGTACCCTGACTTCAGCCTTCAAGGCCGAGTCACCTCTCAGGCTTCATTAACACCGCTGTGAAATGGCACCAGGCCTGTGATTAACTAAGAACAACGACTCTTCCCTGGCTGTCCATCTATAAGTTTCGAACTTCGTGGAGGCATATGAAATGGATGAGTAAAGTTTACACTCTCAGCTCGCTAAGTAGGCAACTACAACTACAGCTGTGAAGCAAACACCTGAGGACACGTTATCAAACTCTGTCCAGAAGAAAAAGAGACAAACATCTGGGAAAGATGAAACCGACACCTGTCAGGACCAACAGGAGGTTTTCAGATCCGATGATCACCACCAGGGCAATGAATTACTGGATTTACCGCTCCAACAATTAGTCGACTAATCAGTTAATCGATCGACGCATGACATCACACCTCCTCAGCTCCAGACTGGAACAACTGAGCCATGCACATGTTTCAGATGGAAAGGTGCATCCAAGGACAGCAGTACAAGGCCTTTGTAGACATGACATCATGAGCTGTATCGTGCTCATCATCACATCAATATATAATGAATGTAGTTTAGTCTGAAGAAGGTGTGGAGCAGCTCCAGCACTCAGCTCCTCCAGGTTCCACAGCACTGGAGGTAAACAGCTGGCTTCTGCTCCTGCAGTTGTGTTTATGAGTTTTAGTTTACAGCTCATATAGGATTACACGGCAGCTCCAATAAATGTTGATATTAAACAAACAGGGAGCATTTAATGGCTGTGTATTTGGCCCATTATCATTTATGGCCCCCCGTCATAATGTGAGCGAAGGCTGACAGACTCCTCACATTCCTGCCTGATCACAACACTGAGACTGTGAACGGACGTGACAAAGTGCAGGTAAACACTGCCTGTTTTATTCCCCAATAAAACCTGGTTACAGTGATTACATTAATGATTTTTTTCAGTCAAAAGTTTTACGTCTACTTTCCACAAAGAGCAACTGGCAGATTGAGTGCTCCTGCTGTAATGAAGCCACCTTTGGAAATCTGACTTCATATGGATTTGTGTTACTGCATCAGGACAGATTCACCGAGAGGAAAACAGCTTCTAACAAACCATGAAAAACTGCAACTCACCCGCTTCACATAAAGGTCCAAACCAATCTACTTTAACAACCAACAGAAAGTTATTAACAGTGGGACTGAAGCCAGGAGGACGGATTCATGTTTGTTTCACCATCTGGGGACGGAAATATCAATTAATATAACAACGACATAAACCAGAGAAAATCATCTCAAACATCTGAGAATCTGGAGCCAGAGAACGTTTGGAGATTGTTTAAAAAGAAATCTCATTAGAGAGCTAATGTGTTATGTGTTAGAATCATATCAACTTTGTCCATGTAAACATGCTAATGCCAACATTCAGCTCAAAGCAGAGCTGAGCCCAAGTTCAGCTTTCACTGACCTGACAAACTGATCTTTCCTTTAGTGACAGGACAAGAAGAATTAAAAAAAAAAAAAGTGTATTAATCAATTAGTTGATCAACAGATTGATTGTCATTTTTCAAGCAAAAATGTAAAATACTCCCTGCTTCAAATTTGACAATGTGCTACTTTCATTTATCATACGTGATAATAAAATGAATATTTGGGGTTTTTCATATTAAATCTAAAATGTTGTGAACTATAACTTCAGAGTCAGAGGTCGACTCGTCCAGTCAGTAGCCTGATATCCTGCTGCTGACTCTGCAAATGGAGAGAAAAGAAGCCAAGACACATGTTGACCATGACTAACTGAGAGAATCACTTCCCCTCTGATTAATGAGCAGTGGAAAATACCCTCCTGAGTCCAGAGCTCATTAGTGAATCACCCCTCCAAAATAAAACACACAGCTCTCCCTCTCTGACTTCACGGCCACTGGCAGCTGCTTCCTGGAACACTTGGAAATCGCAGAGTGTGAGCACGAGTCCGAGCTGACAGGGACATTCATTCTCAAGCAGAACGTTTTGGAAACACGACCAGTTGAATCCTCTGTCTGTAAAACGCTTGGTGAAAAATCACAAAAAGATTCTGCTACACTATAAATATGATATGGTGAGTGCGTGCTGAGCAGGTAGAGCCCAGTGGAGTCAGCAGAGCTGCAGTTTACATGTGGTTCAGAGGCCAAACGCTGCAGAGCTGCTGTCAAACCTCTGTCAATTCACAGTCAGAGGATTAAATATATACATACGAAAATATGTGTGCAGCTGGAAAAGAGAGAGGAACAACGATTTGTCAGTTAATCAATCATCAGGAAATTGATCAGCAACTATTCTGATAATGGAGTAATGGTATTAAGTCATCTCTGGCTGTTCCAGCTTGTGCACTGTGAGGATTCTCTGCTCTGTTTTCTATCACTGTAGAGTGAACATCTCTGGCTTCTGGACTGTTGGTGGGACAAAACAAGACATGTGAATAAATCATCACTGATTATGGGAAATTACACATTTTTACTATTATCTGTCATTTTAGAGACAAAAGGATTATTGACTAATCCACGATGAAAATAATGGCTGCAGCTCTAATGAAGAGCTGAGGCAGCAGAACAGCCAAGATGATGAACAGGACGGACTTTAATGAATCAATACTGAGAAAATATACAAGTGGAAGATTAAAGACAGAACAAGGAAGAGAAGGACTTGGCTGAACGTTCGCCAAAGCCTCTGCCAGATGTTTAATGATCCCAGCATGTGGCAAATCCTAATATTCCTAGTGATCCGAGTTCTTTTCGACGTGCAAGCGGTGAAAAGCAGAGTCATGTTAGTCAGGCTGGTTTCCCACAGTCACAGGCGATAAAACCCTGCTGTACGAGCCGTGTTCAGGCTGTGAGAAGTGGGTCAGTGGTGGGAGGTCAGCTCGGGTCAGACCGTGTTACTGATGTGGTTCAGGTCGGAGATGTCGGGGTGAGACTGTGTGTTTGTTTGAAGGAGGTGTTACATCACTCTCAGCAGATGTTTTTGGTTTGGGTCCAACGTATCTCACCCTGCAGCCACAGAAGAGCTGCTCTTCAGTTTCTTCATTTTGGAGGTTGTGGTAAACAGAGAGAAGCAGTAATTTGTAACAGACGGTGTTTTACCTGAAGTTAAGAACAGACTACTTTTCTTTCATTGTATATATTCTGAAAATTCAAAACACGTCATCTAGTGCAGAGTTTTTAGACTGAATTCAATCTCTGGAACTCATCCCCAGATCCCTGAATCAGAGAGCAGTGATCTGAACCAATGCAGCGTCTGAACCTCAGTTTTGTTTTCTGTTGCAGCCTGATCACCACCTCGCTCCTCCTGTGTGTCGTTACACCCTTTCACTGCAGCTACTGAGGTGAATGATGAGCTTCTACTCCACCATTCACAGGCTACACGTGATGACTCATGGTGACAAACTTCCACCTCCATCCAGTGAGCAGGTAGAGATCACCTGGAGTGACGAGGATTAGTCAGCTGGGATCTCAGACTCATGTCCTGCAGCGGGAGGTTAAACAGAATCTACAGGTTTTTATTGGGCTGTGTTCTTGGCTCCGGGGCGACTCTCAGCGTCTCGTGTACATTCAGTTACTGTGCATAGTGTGAGAGAAGAACAACAGTGTGGCTCCCTATCGTCCCCATTTCCTCTCCTGGACTCGCTGCCAAAGGGAAACAGCCGACCTCCCAGGAGAAGCCGGCTGCTGGGTCCCTGCAGAGGGAGCTGACGGAGTCCAGAGCAGCAGTCTGACGGGAGGCAACACCTCGTAGCCCCCCCGACGCTCCAGCTGCAGCGCGGACATGCCATGGCCTTTTGCTTTACTTTATTTAAAAGGAACAACACTGATGAGTGTTAATATCTCGTCCTGATACAGTTTTCTTTCATTTCAAAATTAAAAAGGAAATAAACCAGCTTTAAAACATAAAGTTACTTCAGTTTGGATCAACGAGCAACTTCAAGAGCAACAACCAGGACTTCAGGACGGACGGAAGTGTCTGAAAAGGTTGAGAAACTGTTTGAAAATGAGAAGACACAGGAGCAAGGACCTTTCACATAAAGTCAAACCAGAAATACTGACACTGGATCAGTTTTATCCAAAGCATGACCAGGAAAAAGAAAAAGATCAAACCATCAGAACAGAGAAAAGCAACTTCATCACAGATACAGAATTTGCCAAATAAAGAATGCAAAACTATCAGCAAACGTACTGTCCAAAGAATGACGGGAAACAAGGCCAAACACAGCTAGGAAATACCAGCATTTCACAGAGGATGACCGGAGAACAAATTCCAAGTTTGAGATTTATGGCCATAACAGAAGGCTGAATGTAAGGAGACGAGCAGGACGGAGAGAGAATGATACTACAGTGAGTCACACCCACAGTGAAACACGGTGGTGGGAATATTCAAGACTCCACTCTGCAGATGGACACCTGCACCGTCACCGAGGAGAAGAACCACTCCATCAGAGACACGCTACACTGTCTGGTCTGCACCTTTGTGGGGAGGAAGTCCTGACTGTCATTGACCTTCCTGCACACTCACCTGACCTCAAGCCCCCGCCAACAGTTACAGGCGTTACAGCAAAAGAGGGACAGAGCAAATTCCATTCAAATTCTATTCTATTCTACTAAATTCAAACTAAACGCATCAAAAATAATCACAGCAAAGATACTTCTATTTTTGCATTTTTTGGAACATTATACTAATATTTTATTGTCTGTTAAATCAGTCAGGTTCTATTCAACAATCTGCAACAGTTTCACCAAACGACAAGAGGCAAACACATGTAAACACAACGTAAACACACACACACGGTTAGAAAAATTGGTCATATGACTTTAAAAGTTTTGCTGTATTATTATCAGCATGAACTAATTTAAGCAATCAGTGCAGGATATGCAGGTCATATGAAGACAATTGGCAGCGGTCCACAGAGACGAAATCATTGACTTCATGTTCAACAGCATCAGTAAAGAGGAAAACTAAACTAATGTCAAGACATCAAAATCATGACATCTGCCAAGTCACGTTTTTTGTCATTTTTGGCATGAAACAAAATTAAATTCAAAGAAACACAACTACTGACAGAATATTTGATCATCAACATGGGTCCTAAAATATCTCTGAAAAACTTTTTCTTAATTTTTCAGCGACTCAAACAACCTTAACCATGTCATTCAAAGATATTTATGTGCTCATCTTTTGTATTTGTTTCTGTTCATCTGCACCTGGGAATGAGCCCGTGCTCTCTGTGAGCTAGAAACAAAGACCAAACGAGAGCATGACGTCCACCCATGGTCTGATTAAAGAGCAGATGTATGCAGATATCAGATCTCCTGGGAACATTTGGGTCTGACAACCTTCACTGCTGTACAGCTCTCACAGCAGTGGAAGAAAACAGCTGTGAGAGGAGGACCATAGGATAGTCATTTGGAGCGCTGCAGGAGTCACAGTAAATGCCAGATGGTGCACTTCTCTACCCAACAAGCATCGATGATTGTCTCCATGATGATGAGCTTGTACAGACGCCTCCTATTGTCTTTTTATTCCACTCAAAGTCTAAAGCTGCAGCTGGGATCAGAGGTGTTTCCACCACTCCTCCATTTGCTTCACTGCCCAAAATACACTCAGGGATACTAGAGATAGATACTAACACATAAATGGGACAGAAAAATCTCTGACAGTCGACAGATTTACAGTGTCTCATGGTACATACCATCACAATGCTCAGCCCTCTTATATCATTGGTGTAAATGTTTCATTCCTCTGGTGTAATTTAACATGAAGAGTCATCATGTAGCCTGTGGTTTCAGAGCCAGTATTACTCCTGTCACTGTCTATGTCAATGAATCTAAACTGAATATTATCACCTCCACATTTGTGCTTATGTTAGTTTGTAACTTTAGAGGGTTAAAGTCCTGCACACAACAGACTTTCATTGTTTCACAGTTCCTGTACCTGTGGTGACGTTTGGACACACATGGTCCGACTGATTAGTTCAACATGTTCACACGCTGAAATAAATCCTGCTCTGTTGTTATTTACGCAGCAGATAAACATGTTCGCTCGGCACTATGTGGCAGCTTGGGCTGCGAGCCATCAGCAGGGGGGCAGAGCGCTGGCTCACATGACCCGTGTTGATGTGGACTCACTCAAACATCATGTGAACACCTGTGTGATACCAAACACACACACTCACATATACAAAGACACATAATAACATGTCAGGTTTGGACAAACAGAGTCAGAAAACAAACTGCTAGCCACACACACACGTTTATATCGCAGTGCTTGTAAATACATTCAATCAACCTGCCTTGGCTTCTTATGTTTAACGTAGTTAATTCCTACATTTCCCAGAGGACCCATGGCAGCCCACTGAGCCTGTCAGTGGTTCAGTGTTTACAAGAAGAGCTCAATCTCATCCACACGTCACCACTTCTGGTGCCATTTCTCTGGCTCTAACACAAGACGTGTCCTGACTCCTAACCCAGCTCTGACAGACTGATGGTTCCTTCCACCGAGGAGACGGTTGTCAATGAGAACACCAGACTTATTTGAACGATCAAACAAAGCAACTAGCCCCATCCTTAAAGAAAACTCAAATCATTAAATCACTAAAGGGCCCGGTCGTGCTGGCATTAAAACAGCTGGCCAGTATTTTAGCAGATAGGTCAGTTTTATCTTCTTTTTTTGTTTTTGCCGAAGGCGAGAAGATGAGAACTGACCTGACAGTAAAGCCAGATACTAAGACTCTTAAACAGGAAGCTCCACCGCTGGCTTTCTGAGTTCAGTTCATTATGTGATTAGCATCCTTCAGAACCGATTACGCTTTAAGTGGGCGAAGTGTGAACATCCTGCTGGCCTTTTATAAACGTTCGTCTCAGGGCGACATTTGTGAGGCTGCACGCCGTTTTACTAGCTACATGCTGTACTTGTGACTTTTATTGGCCAGAACGGGCAGCGAAAAAACCACCTCCACTCCACACAACAAGGACTGCAGCCAAGTGTACGTGGATGTATGTACATGTGTGGACTGATTGGCTGATCCACCAACATCGACTGGCTGCATCAAGACACAATAATTAGACAAGTTCATCAACAGAAAATCAATCAGCAAATATTCTGATACTCAATTAGTCATTAGAGTCAATTCAGTCAATGAATCCAGAAAAAATATGGCAGATTCATTGATGATGAAAATATTAATGAGTTGCAGCCCTAAAAACACTCTGCAAGGCCTCAAGTATTACAGTTACGTATAAAACCTAATTATCAGAATATAGATCATTTACACAAACAAGAGCAAAACATTTATCAGCATTTCTCACAACAAGCAGAACTTCTGATCCGACAGTCAACAGGTGACTGAGAAATACACAACAGGGAAAATGTCAAACTAATTCAATTGAATGAAATATTGTGTTTGTGTAGACAGACGCAACAGCACTGCAATTTAACCTCCATTAAATCAAAAGCACAGAACATTTAAGGGCGACAGGAAGCGAACACACAACACACAGCAGCGTTAGCATTGGCGTTAGCATTAGCATTAGCCACGGCGGGCTGTTAAACAACAGTGAAGCACAGAAACAGAGAGATTAATTAACTGTATTTGACTCACGTTATTTGACGAGGCTCTTGTCCTTCCTTCGGAAAGGTGAAATAGTCCATATCCATTAATCCATGTTTTCATGTGCTCTTGTTTGTGGTGTTTTCAATCCAGCCTCCTGAGCTAAACAAGTTAAACAAGCTAATGCTACGTAAACGGCCATAACGGTTATTAGCAACACTCGAAACTTAGCTAACGGTTATTTCATTTAAATATTCTCACCAACCTAGTGAAGTTAAATACAGAGTTCCGAAGTCACATCTTCGACTTTACAATGACCGATAATTGTTTAAAATTAGTCTCTAATTAAAATGTCAGTTTCACCTGCGTCTCCTGAACAGGCTCAACACGATTATGTCTACTGTACCGGTGCAATACCGCGTCTCACCACTATGGCCATTACAGTCAAACCAGAGGGGCGCTATTTTACCAATTTGAAGAGAATCAATCAATTAACAGTGTTGTCTGTCTGACAGGTGTCCAGGTCCAACAAACTAATTAGAAAGATTCACATCCTTTCTTTGTCCTGTGTCTTCAGCTTTATGCATTTTCCAGCTGATCCAAGAGGCCTTTTAAAGAGTTGATTCAGCTTCAGAAGGAGAGTTTTCTCAAGACATGAAAGAAAATATTCAACATCAACACATCTGGCGATACATAGTGTACAAGGTGGGACCTGTGAGCTTTGCCTTCTGTGTGTGAGCTCAATGTCTAACACAGTTTCACTCAGTGTAATTATTATCTGTTTATCCAAGCCGTGCATCACACAGTCCAGTTGTAGTGATAATTTATGATCTCTGTACATCTCAGCAAGAGACATGAGCTCATGATGCTTAAATCTGAGTCTCCATAACTCATGTGCAAACATGTTGTTATGCTGAGGAAGAGTTAAAGGTGGAAGTATGGCAGAGGTGGCTGACTGCAGCCAAGAAGCCAACAGCTGCTTCAAATTGAGTCAGTAAGTGACGCTGAACAAACAAGATGGCCGTGGCACAGAGCGGGAGCAGATCCTCTGACTTTACACTTTGTGCTTCCAAAGTGGACATGATGTCAGTGGAAACATTTACTGGGCCTTTCTGAGAGGGGATCCCTCCTCCCCTCGGCTGGAGCCTGCTGAAATGAAGTCCCATTTGATTTGTCGCTGAGGGATTTATTAATGTGCAGCCGTGGTGAAAACGTCCCTAATCCTGCTAAACGGTTATTTGGAAAGAAGAGTTGATTGTTGTGTTGTGTTGAAGGTATTTGCACTTCTGTTATTTATCAGCAAAAAAATAAAGAGATTGAAACTGCACAGCTTTAATTAAATGGATGTGATGCAGCGCTGCATGCACCAGTTTAAACATATGACAACCATGTATGTTTTTTGTTCTCTCTGTTTTCTGATTGACAGCTGGGGCAGAGGTTGGGTGGATCGGTGGATCGGTGGAGGATCATCCTCAAACCTCTGGACTGTTTGCAGGAGAAGTCTCTCTATTTTTCGAGGGTGACAGTGATTGACAGGTCGGGGTCAGCGCCCTCACAGCATCAGTTTCAGCAGCTTTTAGCAGCTCCTTGTTAGCGCTGAAAGACAGGTCAGAGGTCAGAGTCTGTATATTTGAACCTTTATGTAGACCAGGGTGTGATGGCTGTGTGTGCTCTCTGTCAGCACCACCTCGCTTCACACACGTACAGTTACACCCATGAACTGAAATACAGCCACGCTGTTATCGTGTCTGTGCTCCGTATGTGCTTTAGTCGAGCCGGTGAACGCTTTCACTCCACATACACCACACACCGTCCAATCACAAAGCTGCATTTCTCTTACAGGAGGAGATGGTTTTTATTTTGGAATCAATAACATTTCAGCCGACACTTCACAAACAAAATTATTAATAGATAATAAGACAAACATGGATGGATATCATTGGCATGTTTAAACCAAATGTGTATCGTTATACAATATTCTGATCAAATGGTTGTGATTATGACTTTTTTTTTTTAGCAAACTCATAGAATTCACATATTTAAACCATTGGTTTTATTAAATCCTATGACATCAGTTGACCCAAACATTTTCGAGAGGCATGAGACAGAAAACTGATCAAATAAAGTACAGAAGAACAAAAGAAAATGTTCATATATAACATTAAACAATAAAACAAAGTTAAAACTTTCATTTTTAAAATCTCTCCAAAGGTTCCTCACCTGCGATGACAACAAAGCAAATTTTATCCAATGGTGTTGTTGAAATGTATAATATGGACCTTGCTGTCATGGTTAAAGTCTCTTAGTTCATTCTGGTGTTTTTTCTAGTTTTTTCTGTGCATTTTTAGTCAGATACAGTGTTTTTGGTCCAGGATTGTTTTTCTATTGTTTTGTTCAGGCATTGCTCCAGTGGCTGGGGGCGTGGTCTCAGGTGCTGGGGGCGTGGTCTCAGGTGCTGCAGCCCTCTCTGTGGTCACAGCTGCTTACAATATCACCTAATGATCCCTTTCTTTCTCTTGCAAGCGGCCAGATCGTCCCCAGTTCTCTGCTGAACTGTGGATCCTGTGCTCCCTGTCTTTCCCCCTTTCTGACAACCACGAAACAATGAATTGTAATTTTCTGGTTTGTTGGCCCCTGGGGGCCTCAAACAGTGGCTGTATTCAGTTGTGTGTCAGTCTGGGCTTCGTAAACTCAGTTCTGGACACTTTGTGCAAATAGTTAAAGTTTGAATAGATGTTGCATTTTGATATGAGACATTTACATTTACTAGATGTGAGATGATGAAATTGAATAATAGTGAAGCAGTGTGAATGAGTGAGGTTATTAGAACACCCAATAAACACACACACACACACACACACACACACACCGATCTGCCTCTGCAGCCCAAACAACATTCGACATTAGTTATAATTTCCTTGAAAGTCCATAAAGAACAATATTTGAACTGTGTGTTTTTGTGTGGGGATCTGGCAGTGGGTTTTATCAGCCGTCACTGGGAGCAGCACTTTGACCCACAGAGCAGCAAACGGTCCAATTTAAAGCACAGAAGCCAGGAGTTCATTAGGTGCAGATTAATCTGGCGGAAGAGGCCCTGAGGGGCTTTATTGGTTCTGCACGAGTGTTGGTAACACAATGGAAAACTAAAATATGGTTTACAAGCTGCACAACACTGGATACAGTCAATGGATGTTTTGAGATAATGGAACTGACTTTTACCACTTTAGTTTTTCAAGAATTCAGCGTGAAGTCTGGTGGAGACTTTCACATCATGTCCCTGTTTTCAAAGCTTGTTCACAACCTTAAAGTTTCATTCTGGACCAAATAGTGCGAACATAAGAAAAACCTTTCAGCACTTCACTGACACTATCAATATGTTTGCATTATAATATCATAATGTTGAATACACATATGGTGGTCTGATTTGTATCATGAAGAGGGCGACTGCATTCACACAAAGCTCCATGTTTAGATGGTGGTAAAACCATAGACTGTATAAAATATGAACGTAGTGTCCGTGACGTCACCCATAGGTTTCTGAAGAGCAAAAATGAAGCAAATCGTAGTGCGTAGCCATCTTGGTAGCCTACCTCCGGTTACTCCAAATATGGACAAAGAGGTGGAGCGAGGGCGGAGCTGAGGCGGGTCGAATGAACGCTATTGGCTGAAAAAAGCCGCTGAAAAAAGCCGCTTTATTCGAAATAATCAAAGTAGCTATGGCTAACCAGCTAGGTTAAATGCTAAATATCGTTGCTAGCCGGCTAACCCCACGACAATCCGTCAGTGGCTAGTTGTCAATAAAAGTGGCGCCACTTAGATTGACAGCTATGAAGTGTGCATAATGATGTATGCTGTATATTTTAAACGAACCCCCCCCCCAGAGTTGTCATGGAGTAGAAAAACAGCTTATGAGACTAGAGCCATGTTTTGAACCAGGCTGTAAATGTTTTTTCTGTTGTAAAGTCGGACATTTTAACATGGGGCTCAAATGTAATTGACTCCCTTCTGCAGCCTGCTCTAGTGGTTATTTGAGGAACTGCAGCTTTGTTGCACTTCCGCATTGGCTTCATTTTTCAGCGCCGGAGGTTGCCGCTTGGGTAAAACGTACTGCTCACATTTAAAGGAAATGAGGTTCACAGAGGTTAACAGTGTAGTTATAGAAAACCTTTGAGCAAGGCAGCCCCCCCTCCTCCTCTGTCTGCTCTGTGCAGTGTGCATGACTGTGGATGTGAGTGTTCATGGAAAGCTCTCGTGCAGCGTCAGCACTCGTCCTCTGGAAAACACATAAAACAAGGCCACAACTCAGATTAAAGGAGATTTCTAACCACGACTCGCTGCCTCGGTGTCAGCGTCTGGCCCGAGCCGCTCTCACTCTATAGAGATGTACATCAGCAGCAACTGTATTTTTAGGCATTGTTCAAGACTGATGTCACTTTTATTGCATGTGATTTTATTAGATCCAGAACTCGGGAAACAAGACAAACTGAACTTCTGCAGAAAATTCCTGAATAAAAAGGCCTGGACAGCAGGACGACCTTGATTGAAGAAGTGAGAAAAATATCTGAATTTAATTGTTCGTAAATTACTTTATATTTGTTTTTCAAGCACCATAAACTGTTTAAGGTCCTCGTTTTCCTCCACTTTTGACAAGAGATTAGTGAAACTCCACAAGTCTCCATATAACAATGTAGGAAAACCAGTTAACTTTTTATTTAACACATGTAGCGTCTTAACTAGATGTTTATATCTTTGTGAGGCCAGTTCTTACTTTTAACCATAATCTACTATGAAAACAAGGAATTTATTGCCAATTCAGTGTTAAATTGTTCAGATTACGCTACCGCATGTGGACACGTGAACCATACACCCACATGTGATCGCCGAACATGTGATCCCAGAACCGTGGGCATTAATCTGCGGCTCCAGCAGAATCCACCCGTGCGGTTTCAGTCTTTCCACCAGATGTTGAACCTGGCTGCAGAGGTTTGCTCCCGTTCAACCACCAGAGCCTGAGTGAGGTCTGACACTGATGCTGGGCGATCAGGTCGGACTCAGCGCCCCACTTCTTTCCAGTGGTGTTGGAAAACTGGGAAAATGATGAGGATGTTGGACCTGATTTTGGGCATCATCATGTTGAAACGCAAACTGTTGCAAACACACTGTCGTCTTTAAAAAATCCTAAAAAGCCAAAATCAGGAAAAACAACCAAAAATATGTAATATTAAAAAACTGTGTCCCCTGCTTTGCTGCGCTGACACTCAATTATAGCACTAATCTACTGACAACAAACTATTTACTACAAACTTCTCAGTGAATCAAGAGCTCTGTTCCAATGTGTTTTTAATTTGCTGCGAAGAAAACAAATCCATTAAGTTTTCTTTGAAACAAAGACGAAGCAGCTGGAAAAAGAATTTCATCCAGCGACGAGACGCTGGTGTGGCATCAATAGATCATCATTAAATTACTTTAAACAAAAATTATACATCTGCATTTTTTTTAAAGAAATTTCAAACACTGTTCAAACAATAAAACACTTAAAGTATCATGGATAAAAGTACTTCACTGATGTATTATCATAGCATTTATTGTTAGATTGTTGATCCTGATGCATCAGTGTCAGAGCAGCATTTTCCTGTTGGAGCCTCCAGGTGGTGCTAGTTTGGACTCCTTTGTATCCAGTCAGTCAGTCAGGGGCTCAGGCCCCTCCAAAGGTCACCAGATATCATCTCAGGGGTCGACACATGATCGATGGCTTCTGATACACAAATCTGTTTTCATTTCTGGGACTTTTCTGCAACATTTGTTTTTGTGTATATTTTAGCACTTTGAGCCTCAAACAGATGAATTAAGTGAAACCATGTGAGCGGCCGAGAGGGGAAACGTCTCAGAGACGACTGAAACCAACTAGATACAACTCGAAAAAAAACATTGAGTGATCGGAGTAAAGCAGTCAGGTGAATCAGGTCAGGTCTCTGAGCCTCCTTCATGGAGAACAGTTCCAATAAAAGCAGACTTTCCGTGGAGACCGAACCTCAGCAGCAACCTGCTCAGGAACATGTGTTTCCGACCGCTCGCTCGCTGACTCATGGTTTACTGACACTGGAAGACTTGTCAGGATTTCACCACATTCTCACCACAAACGGCATCAGTGGAATGGAGATAACGCTCAGGGGTCAGTGCGGCTGGATTCCCAGTAAAGGTCAGGAAAGATTCCCAGAAGAAGAAAGCATGTGTAAACTTCACAGAGCTAGTTTGTGAGAAAGAAAAATAAGATTTAGGAACTGAACCCCACAGAAACAATAACAATATATCTGGCTGAAAAAGGAAAAACAGCTAATTTGCATTTTCAATTTTCTCTCAACTTCCTGTTTCCATATCTCCTCTGACATTCTTCATTATAAACTGCTGAACACAAAAATTGGGTTAAAATCCGTTTCCATCTCTTCCGTCAGTTTTCGTCTCAACTGTTCCAGGCTGCACTTCGGACTCAAAAATTCTTCTTTCTGCTGGGAAATTCTCTGTTTTGAGAGAGAGTAAATAATCCCAGAGATCCGAGTCCAAACTCTTCACATGATGAAAAGATGCTCAACAACCACACCATGACCACATTGACACTGTTTCAGTCCAGGATGTAATCGTCACCATCTGACAGACCTTTCACCCAGAGTAAGGAGTGCGCTTGCCGCTGACGTCCGGCCGCCGCTCAGCCCCGTCTCTGACAGTTCGAGGGGAATTCACTGCAGGAATTTTTCCAAATGGGATAAAACAAACAAATTGTCAACATCAGTCCCCAACAAACAAACAGAGCACAGCTTCTCCTCTGAAACCCGTCGTCACTGGATGAGTAAACCTCGGTCAGGCTTCCAGCTGGCTAACCCCGTCCACATGTGCCATAGGTGAGGCCCCCGGACGCCGCAGGCCTGAGTCACCGTGTTTGACACGGGATCAGATGGGAGACGAACGGCTGGTGCAACCGTGCTAATTTGCATTAAATTGGGAAAATGAGAAAAGGAAACCGGAGCTTGGTGTTTGTTTTCCAGCAACATGTGTGAAGGAGGATAAAAGAAGATGAAACAGGCCTCGGTCGCTGTCTCTCATGTGTCGACTTAATGTGTCCATTAGCGTCTGTGGTGCCAGTCTGTCAACAGGAAGTAACCGTTTCCAGACGCCACAGACCAACACCATCCATCTTCTGTCCGCTGGATCCGACATGTTTCCCTCCTGAAATGGTTTATTTAGTCGAGAGAGTGTTGAAGTGGAAGAAGTTATTTTGGGCGTCCAGTTTTCTTCAAGGCTCCAATCAACACGAACCAACTGTGTTAGAAAATAGCTGGTTCTTTAATCATTTCAGCTCAATTCTCCTTGTTTTTAGTCTGATGAACAGATTCAGTTACCAATGGCTGAATGTAACTCAATGTTTTTATCAAAGCTCTGTAATTGAGTACAAATTTGCAGTAACTGTACTTCACTCAAGTAATTCCACTTTATGCTACTTTCTACTTCCACCCAAGCAGCAACCTCCGGCGCTGAAAAATGAAGCCAATGCGGAAGTGCAAAAAAGCTGCAGTTCCTCTAATAACCACTAGAGCAGGCTGCAGAAGGGAGTCAATTACATTTGAGCCCCATGTTAAAATGTCCGATTTTACGACAGAAAAAAAC
>JBBMOC010000134.1:237881-329829 GCA_037975185.1 Centropyge bicolor
TCATCCGTCACCAGATATGATGTCATCCAGTGAAGGTGTGACAGGAGCGGGTCAGGACTACGGAGGCTGAGCTGGTCCATAAACCCTCAGAAAGACACAGAATAATCCATAACACATGTCCATAAATGACTAAATAAAGAATCAGAGAAGTTTCTTTGAACAGCGAGGTTTCCCTCCTCGCTCTGTCCCACTCATGTGAAATGACCTGTCAGCTAAAGTCAAAGAGTTTAATAAGCAAAGACGACGAGTCCTGAACGTCCTCTGACCCTGAAAGTCAACTCACAGAAACAAGATGTTTGTGCTGTTATTGATCAAACCTCAAGGCTTCGTTTTACCAACAGAGCAATATTTCTGACAAACATAAAGCCACTGATCTGTTAAAGTGCAGTGAGTGGATGGATAAATCTGTGACGGGAGGATGTTTGTTCATCTCTGCTGTGATGGATGGGATCTCTGCAGGGATTAGGATCCAACCTTTATCTCTGCTCCTCTCTTTGTCTTAGTGAAGACAAATGTAGAGAAGATTCCAGGAGCAGCTTCTTTTAGCCTCATGTCAATTTACTGTTTAACATGAGCCTCACAGTTTGATGATGGCGTCTGTGTGGAGGTGGAGCTGATTCTGCGTGGGTCCAATGAACCTGTCTAATGTCTGGAGATTATATACAGCAGCTAAAATAAATGTTTCTAAGTTTAGTTATTTGCAGATGTTGAAAGTTGAACCACATCAGGACACTGTGGTTATAGATCATAGACGTGATGACGAGTTTTACAGTCCTTCATGATGAAGCTGATCTTGAACATAAAGTCAGATATAAAAAGAAACAGCCTCTCAAATGTCTCCTCCTGCTCACGTTCATGTGCAGGTGGAGAAACGTGTTCCGGCCTTGACTCGGTCGAACAGCGACTGGTAGCGAAGGCCTGAAGGTTTGGACCCGGATGTGTCTAGTCGTGGGTTTGACCCCCGCTCTGATGAGGATCCGTCTCCGTGCAGGTGTCCTTGTGCGAGGTTGTTTCACCGACAGCTTCCAGGTGTCGATGTGAACATTCCTGCAGCAGAAAGTGTGGATTCATGCACAAACACGAAACGCTCACAGACGAGATGAAAAACAAACACGTCCCGTCTTCAGGCCGCAGCTCGCTCCACGCCCCATCTGTCACTTTCCCTCGTTTGATGTCGTCCTCTATGAGGATACCTTTCAAATCACCCGGGACGTCACGCCAAGAGCGAGCCGTGCACATGTGCAGAAACATGCAGACGGCTCTGGCTTTGTCACGAAGGAAACGAGGACATGTGTTCGCCTGGTTTCCTTTGAAGGGAAGAAGAGAAAACAGCCGAACGTGGTACCAATTCTCAGAGTCTTTAAAGAGCTGCACAGCTGAGTTGGACGACAGTCGTGTGGATTATTGAGCAATCAGCCTGACAAAGAGAAAACTAGATTTGACAGGAGCCTTTAATGCAGGAGGACACAGATCATTAAAACGTGTTCGTGTGTCTCAGAGCTTCTGCTCTGCTGCCTCAGGTGGACTCCTTCCCTCATCGAGCCGAACTCATTGAGCCGAACTCATCGAGCCGAACTCATCGAGCCGAACTCAACGAGCCGAACTCAACGAGCCGAACTCATCGAGCCGAACTCATCGAGCCGAACTCAACGAGCCGAACTCATCGAGCCGAACTCAACGAGCCGTGTCCCATCACCGTCCGCCACACCCAGGAGGTTAACTGGCCTCACAGCCGTGACATCACGGCCCAGGAAACGTCTGTTTACTGTGACTTCCTGCTCCGAGGTTACTGATCATTTATCTGCTATTGAACACCTGCCGGCTGCAGAGCGACAGGACGCGGCTTAGGTGGAGTCGTTCAGAATCCTCCGTGATGTCGCCTGCAGGAAGTCACACAGTTCACTGTCGGTCACCGTGGGTCACCGGACCCTTCGTCCCTGCCTCTCAAATCCTGCTTGTGTCAGTAAATAAACTGTCCAGGTCTCGACTCAAACGTCCTGCTTGTTAAAGTGATGTTTGCCACAGTCGACTCTGCCCGGCTCATCCTCCAAAGCTCTGTCCATTTCTTTCCATTAGAGTCAATGTAATGACCAGTTTCCCACTTATAAAAGCATCTACATCAACATCCCAGTCAGCATCACGACCTGATGAAAACCACACAAACATGGACACGACTCGACAGCCGGAGTCTGATGCTCGAGTTAAAAACCTAATCTAACTGATATAGTGTCATATTGTTGATGCACAGATGTTTAAACCCCCACCTCTGCCACCACAGAACCATCTGGAACTGTCCAGTCTTTTCCCATCTCTAACCTCTCAGGACATGAGTGTTGTAAAATGGCTTCCCCTCTCATTTCAGAACATCTCTGACTCGACTCTCCTTCGTCTTCGCTGCATTTGAATTTGACGCATTATGGTTCAACTGGACAAACGGCTGCTTGGAAATCAGGGAATTAATCAGAAGAACTAGTAGCAGGCTTCGTAAAAGATTTAAAGAGCGATTATTTAAATGAGAGATGTGTGTTTGACTGTGGAAACTATGTGGCTGATGTTTATGAATTATACAGATCAGAAACATGTTGGACCTCAGTTTTCTACATTTTCCTGGATGTGCAGAGAACTGAGATGTGAGCTGCTGAATTTAAGCAGAAAATGGACGAGCTGGTGTCAGGTGTGAAGCACGTGTCTTTGTCTGCCTCGTCATACCGGAGCTCCTCACCTGTGTTGGGATTCCTGCCGTGTGGGCGTGCTCGTACCTGTGCACGTGCTTGCAGGGTCTGCCCGAGCGCCTGCCAGCGAACCAACCAAACGTGAGCAGGAATGAGCTGTGGCAGGTAACAGTGTCGGTTTCCAACTTGGCAGGAGATGAGTCAGACTCCGGGTCTGTTTCCCATCATCCCTCTGCTCTTTAACACTGGGCACCTTTACATCCTGGTACCTGCTGAATCTGCACTGCAGCACGAAGCCTCGAAAGGTCTCAACACATCATCTCCAGATAAAACTCGTTTTATCAATCAATAGTTTTTGGGCTCGTCGAGTGATCACATGACGATCTGTGATCAAAATAAAATTAAAGCAAAGGCAGAGAAACTAATGTCCACATTTATTTTCTGCTTCATGTAAAAAGGAGCGATAACGTTGCAATGTATGTGAGGTTCTGAAATGCAGATCTGACACAGAAAACATAATGAATGTTTAAGTTTAGGAGAAACAGTCAAAGCAGAGATATTTTATCACCTGGGCAAAGATCCATGAATATGGAGAGTCGGAGCGGAGCAGCGAGTTTGCTGTCGGGATAATTGCCTCCATTAAGTTCAGACTTTGACTCTATCTGCTCCGTCTGGGGCCGAAGCTAAAGCCTCAATTAATCTCGCTCTTTTTTTCCGACCGTAATTATATACAGCGACACTAAACTCGCTTTTCCGTGCTCCCGTCTGAGGGAGGGGCCAAAATGAGATGATTTATCTGAGTGAACTTTTCCCCCGTCAGCTCTCAGGTGCTCATTTTCCAAACTGGTGAAATTAGCTTCAGCGGAGGAATCTGTATTTTTACGACGGTTTGGCTCTGCAGAGTCTGACTGATGATGATTTTACAGCAGTAGAAATGTATTATTTTCACATAGCATGAACTCATACATGCTCCCAATCACGTCCATTTTTAGCCTGTAAAAACAGGTTTAAATCATTTCGAGTCGTCCGTATTTTGGAGCAAATGATCTTTTTTCAGATCACGTTACTTTTGACATGGACTGAAGGAAAAACTGAACTCTGCACAGACGCAGTTGAGCTTTGGATCAGGATGGAGAGAGAAGAGTTGTGAATCCTACGAGAGCAGAGTCGTCAGCTCACTTTATCCATCAGGAGCCGATTCAAGATCTCTGAAAATCCGTTTTCCATTTGCCTCCATTAGTTTCAAGTCAAGTCAGTTTTTTTTAAACAGCTTAGTATCACAAATCACAGTTTGCCTTTACAATCTGTACAACATCTGTCCTTAGAGCCTCGATTCAGGAAAAAAAAGTTATTAAAGAGAAAAAGTAAAAAGAGAAAAGAGGGAAGAGAGTGGACAGATGTGCAACCGATAAATCAGCAGATATAAGTAGATTGTAAAACATAAAACATAAAGAAAAGAGAGAGAGAGAGACAGACAGGCAGACAGACAGACAGACAGACAGAGGGAGAGAGAGAGACAGACAGACGGAGGGAGAGAGAGAGACAGACAGAGGGAGAGAGAGAGACAGACAGAGGGAGGGAGAGAGAGACAGACAGACAGACAGAGAGAGAGAGAGAGAGACAGAGAGACAGACAGACAGAGGGAGAGAGAGAGACAGACAGAGGGAGGGAGAGAGAGAGACAGAGAGACAGACAGACAGACAGACAGAGAGAGAGAGACAGAGGGAGAGAGAGATGGGGGACAGAGAGAGGGAGACAAGGAGAGAGAGAGAGACAGACAGACAGACGGAGAGAGACAGACAGAGAGAGAGAGAGACAGACAGACAGACGGAGAGAGACAGACAGAGGGACAGACAGACAGACAGAGGGAGAGAGAGAGACAGAGGGACAGACAGACAGACAGAGGGAGAGAGAGACGGGGGAGAGAGAGAGGGAGACAGAGGGAGAGACAGACAGACGGACAGATAGAGGGTGAGAGAGAGACAGGATATTATGGAAGGAGAGGAGACAGGGGGAGCGGCCCGACCTCCTGGGGGACGATGATCCGGATCCAAACGTCTGGATGAGGCAGCAGGGAGAGAGGATCCAGGACGACTGACGGTCCAGCAGAGATCGATCTGTTCGTCTGGTTGTGGGAAACAAAAGCAACACTTTTGGTTTGAGTCTGTGCACAGGGTTTAGTGTTTCCTGACATGTGATGAAAATGGCTGTTTTCTGACGGGTTGGTTTGGAGACGTGGGTCGGAGCAGCACACTGTGAGACCTGAATGCTACAGTTAAACATGTAAAGCAGGATGTGATCGGACAGTTGGATCCAGATAGAGGCGTCACCACAAACCAACACAAAGTTTCCTCACTCGTCCTGTGATAAAACACTTCGGTCCTGAACCTGAAGTCCCGTCACGTGGATTCGACGGGGAACATGGTGGTCGAGGCGTGCGCCACAGAAAAACATCAATGTTCCCAACACACTAAAGTGAGATGTAATTATGTCTCTTATTGGTCGGGAACAAGTGATATCATGAGCAATTTTGTTTATTTCAGACTGAAATTGCTCTTGTGAAAGTTTATGGCGGCACTATTTGTTTTGTCGCGTCTGTGTATGAGTTTGTGTGAGAAATAAAACTTGTTAAAAAGCAACAATAAAAATATTATCGAGTCACAATGAGTCTCCTCAACTGGGAAAAATACTTTGCTGTTATATTTGGATCCATTGTATCATGTATTTGTGCAGCTGTGTTTGTGTTTGGGCTCGTTGTGACAAACCAGCTGTGTGAAATATCTCTGAAGAATAAAGCTGAATCCATCGTCTCCGCTCACAAACATTCGTGTTTAGTTTATCGAAAATATCTGAGCTGAAAATTGAAATTATGAAATTCAAATTTAACAAAAAGTGACAAAAGTCCTAAACGTCTCAGAGGAGAGAAAACAACAGGAAATCAGCCGGATGAATTTCTTATTGTGAAGAAAAAGGAACAATAGATAAAAGTATATTTGAGTCTTAGTCGTCCATTTGAATCGAACCATGAAAGATGCTGAAGGGGAAAATGTGTTTTTGGTGCAACTGAAAACTGACACTTTGACAAGGAGACACAACGAGAGTGTTGTTTTGTCAAGTGAACATCAGATCAAAAACACATCAGGGTATCAAAAGCCGGACTGCACTGGGCTGGGTTCAGGTAGCTGGTTCCACTGTGGCTCCAGATCCAGGTCGGATCAGGAGCCAACGAATCTCTCATCAAATCCTTCATCCGTCATCTGTCTCTTTTGCCTCTTTCTGACTCTGTGAAGATAAATGAAGTGGTGACGTCCACAAACACCTGCTGACTCAGGGACACAGTTGTTTACTGGCTGACTAAACATGGCCGACTGATGAAACGACGACACAACTGTGAAATGCTGTATTCACCACGAGGAGAAAGAAGAAGTTCCTGCTCAGATATTCATCCACCGTTCGTCGTGTCGAAGTAAGAACTTTGAGAAGGACGAGACTTCTGCCGGTGTTTCGCCACATTCTGTCGCCTGTCAGAGGTAACATCGTGCCCAGGTGAGGTGAAGTGCATCGTACATGCAGAAAGTAATGCCTCATTGTTCATGTGATGGTTTGTAACACAGCTCATCCATGAGAGTAGTTCCACAGGTCAGACTGCAGTCAAAGTCCTCTGAGAGTATTTCACAGTAGAAGATCTGTTGAGAACATGGGACCTGCTGCTGTTCTGTTCCTGCACCTGTCGCGTTGCCTCAGATTCAGGGAGCTGATGTGATGAAATCTGCAGATCTGAGGAGTCACATTATTAAGAGTTGGCTGGTGTTTCTCTGGTTCTCTGTTGAGGCCTGTTAGCCTTCACCCAAACTCACTCCTCTGAGAAACAGGATGAGACGATAAGGAGCTGCTGAAAGGTTCAGAGTCAGGCCGGGTGAGGAGGAAACAGAGCAGCCTGCAGGGAAAGGTTTGGGAAGGTGGAGGAAATAAAGCCTCAGCTGATTCAGAGACCACGGCCCTGGTGGAGGTCTCTCTTCAGCTGACACCACATGATGGTGCCTCCCGGTGCCTCCAGGGGAGACTCGCTCATCAGAGCTCCACTGAAAGGAAACAAGAGGTCAAACACAAAAGGACAGACGTTGGAATTTAGGCTTTGTCTCTACTCGATGTGGCCCATAGCCTGTATAAAATATGGACGTAGTGTCCCTGACGTCACCCATAGGTTTCTGAAGAGCAAAAATGAAGCAAATCGTAGTGCGTAGCCATCTTGGTAGCCTACCTCCGGTTACTCCAAATATGGACAAAGAGGTGGAGCGAGGGCGGAGCTGAGGCGGGTCAGATGAACGCTATTGGCTGAAAAAAGCCGCTTTATTCGAAATAATCAAACTAGCTACGGCTAACCAGCTAGGTTAAATGCTAAATATCGTTGCTAGCTGGCTAACCCCACGACGATCTCTTTCCCAAACTCAGTGACTAGAATTAGCCGGGGTGACGCCCTTTAGACCGTCAGTGGCTAGCTGTCAATCAAAGTGGCGCCACTTAGATTGACAGCTATGAATTGTGCATAATGATGTATACTGTATATTTTAAACAAACGCCTTATAAAAAAATCCCCCCCAGAGTTGTCATGGAGTAGAAAAACAGCTTATGAGACTAGAGCCATGTTTTGAACCAGGCTGTAAATATGTTTTTTTCTGTCTTAAAATCGGACATTTTAACATGGGGCTCAAATGTAATTGACTCCCTTCTGCAGCCTGCTCTAGTGGTTATTCGAGGAACTGCAGTTTTTTTGCACTTCCGCATTGGCTTCATTTTTCAGCGGCGGAGGTTGCCGCTTGATGTGGCCCCAACATGGCCTCTGTTATCTGTAGTTTAACACATCGAACATGTGCTTTGATGCAGAAACATGTGTCAAACCAGTCGGGACAGGAGCAGCAACAGACTGAGAAAGTTGTGGACTGATCCAGAAACACCTGTTTGGATCCTTCCACAGGTAAACAGGTTCATTGGTAACAGGTGAGAGGATCATGATTGGGTCTGAACGGTTCATCCTGGAAAGACTCAGAGTCCAGAGTTCTTTGGAATCTTGGTTGGACAACAGAAATATTTACACACTCAACGTCGACATGTTATCAACTGTATCTCGAACATTTCAAACAGGCTGTCAGGCCTCAGCTCTCTCTCTCTCTCTCTCTCTCTCTCTCTGGCGGTGGTGGGGGAGCAGGTTTCCAGGGGCCCTGGCAGACGGGCGGCCGAGCTGGATGATGGCTGATCCTCACCTGTGCATGAAGTCATCAGGACTGAAGGACTGATCAATGACCGTGACCCAGCTGCCTCCTGCATCAGGGAAAACCACTGCCAGCTGTCGGCTGTCGTCTCCGCCTGATTGGTCCCTGCTCCTCGGGGGGTTCAGGTCCTGTCGAGGGTGAAACAGCAGGAACACAACAAGCGTCTTTTCCTTCTCTTACTATGAATATATTTGTCCTGTCAATAAAGTTGCAAATCAAGAAGGCAAATTCAGGCCTTTTTTTTTTTTTTTACCTTGCATTTCTTTTTTTTCTGTCTCCTGTTTCAGCCTCTGACGTCCCGTCATCATCGAGTCTTGGAATCATCTGGAAACAAAGCCCAGTGATACGAACGTAAACTGGCTCTCAGTCCGGTCTGGACGCTCTGTGCTTCCTGTTTCTCGGCTTCATGAGGAGCTGACTTCTCTTCAAACTCTTTGACAACATGAAAACAATCGCAGCTTTTAAAACGTTCCCTCACCTCACCTCAGCAGCAGCAACAACACAGTGAACGAGTCGATGTGAATGAGCTTCGTTGAGCTATAAAAGTTTGACTTAAGGACAAATGAGCTGAATTAATGAAAACATGTTTGAGCACTAACGAGACGACACGTTGGCAAGAACTAATCAAAAAACTTACTTTGCTCAGTTTATTTTCGTACGAACTTTTCTGCCATCTGAACCTGGATGTACTCTCCATAGTTCCGGCGTGTTGTTATTTCCTCCTCTGGAGCGAGCGTCTCCATCGACTTGCTCTCTCGGCCTCCGACCGTCGATCTCACCGAGTTCACCTCAGTTTTTCCGAGGACTCGCGCTGAGCCTGCTGAGGACTAATGAGACGCAGCCACTGTGCAGCAGCGAGCTCATTACTCGGGTCCAGCTCTCAGCTCTGTGCCCCACAGCTGTGGAGAATGAAGATAACGAGTTTCATTTGTCAGCACAGGTTTAAACAGCAGTAGCCGACACTGATGGAGAGTTTGGAAGTGAATAAACTGAATCGGTCTGAGGTCAGAGCCGACTGCCGAGCGCAAACAACCGAGACACGCTGCAGGTGTCGCAAGAGCTCGGAGCCACGGCGTCTGTCTGCGGGGGGGCGGGGGAGTTCTTCCACTGACCCGAACACCAGCAGCCATTTTACAAACGCTGCAGTACAGGAGGGAGGGGGTGGGGGGGTCTCCACGCTGCACTGGGACCTGGATCTGAAGTCAAACCAGTTCCACACTTAGAAGAACCAGAGATTTGATTCTCACTGTTGTTCCTTCATCACCATCAACTCACACACTGTAACAGACTCACCAGAGACCAAATGTGGATTCATCCGCCGCTGAAATTAGTCCCCAACACATGAACTGTTTCTGCTGTTTGAGGAAATTATTGAGATCGTTTTTAAAGATCTTCAGCAGGAACCAATGGACTCGGAGCTCAGAGCCTCAGACAGGAAGTCGGGATTCAATGTTCAGAGACGGACTTTGGTCTTTTTGTGGGATTTGTTGACGCTACAAATAGCATAAAATTTCATCAGTCTATAATGGTTTATAAATCCAAGTGAAATGGAAGAGGTCTCAGTCCATGTGTGACCGTCCTTCGATTTTCTCGACCACTCTTCATCCGACTGACTTCACACTTGGCGAGTGTTTTGCTGAGGATCCAGAGGAGGTGCTGTGTTTTCTTTGGATGAGCGTTTCTCGAGAAAGCTGCGAGAGCGAAGGCCAAACAATCGACCGGCTGCGAACAGTCTCTGCGCTGGAATCTGTACATTTCTACTGAAGAGCATATTCAATTCCTCAGCTTTTATAAATATGGATCAAATGTCTGAAACAGGAAACATCAGCGAAGGATCCTCAACCAAACGTTTCAGTCCTGCGTGAAGCTCAGAATTCAGCCGTCTGAGCACCTGTCAGTTACATAACATCTGTCAAACTGTCACGTCGGTTTGATGGAAAACAGTCTGAACTTGTTCAGAAAAGCACATTTGGTTTGTCCCTGCAGCTCCGTGATGCTGAGCTGCTGCGTCTGGGACGTCTGTTTGGCAGCTTCGCTCCCGGAGCCACAGACCAGTGACGCATTTAAATTTTCATCCTGACAACCGGCAGAAACATTTGTCCATTAAGTCGAATGAGGAGTAGTTTTTTAAAAAAAAAAATGTTTGGACGTCCCTGACGATTTCATCACTGATCAACAATTTCTGCTTATGTAATGAGTCTCCGATCCAAGACACAGGACGGAGCGAGGCTGTGTGTAGGAGGGAAGATTCATGGAGCTGTTTGACTGAAACGCAGCGTTAGATCAAGAGTTTCCTGGTCCACAGGGACGCTGCATGTTTTCACCTCCTCTGCTCTCCAGACAGGAATCACTGGCACTCTGTCGCTGGGTTCACTGTTCTTCACTCTGACTGATGACCTCTTTTTTTTGGAGATATTGTCTTTCCAGACACGGTCGCCCGGAGGTGAAATGTGGTAGTGGAAAAATCTCCTCCTCCTCCTCCTCCTCCTCCTCACCTCATCTGTTCTACTGCTGCCTGTCGGAGCGAGGAGGTAGAGGAACCCATGGAAAATGATATCACCGTGGACCACTACCCATCAGCCCCTCCACCACCCCGCTCCCTCTCTGAGGCCCTGCAGAGAGCTCTGCTGACCCCTAATGGCAGCCGGAGGAACAACAAAGACGAAATTATTCTCAAAGCCCATTTCAGAACATTTTGATGTCTTCATGCAGAGCTGTGACTTCTCTTATGCAACATGATTCAAAGCAGCAATCGATCAAATTATTGATGATGGAGTGACTTTATATTCAAACCATGTACAGGCACAAAACCAACCTTATGGTCAAGTAATCAAACGATGCACAACAAAACTCAGGGATAAATTTTAAAAACTGGAAATGGCAGCGAAACAGTACGGGAAAAATGATTCATGCAAAAGAAAGAAGAACAGAGCCTGACATGACAAAATAAAAAATATAGACATCGTTACAACAAATCAAAAACCTTCCAAGTCCAGTGAATAAAAACTTTGGAAGACGAACTCTGCAGAAGAGATGTGTGTAAAAATCTTTTTCTAAAGATCAACTTCAGGTTATTATTGTTTTGCAAAATCTGTTGATTATAGTTTGAAAATCACTTATCAGAACAGATGATTAAACCCAAATAGATGCACTGAAATATTTCTAGTAAAAGATCTGATGCCAGTTCAGAATATTTTCGAAAAAGGCTGCAGGGAGAATTCAGGCAGCAGCAGGAGGAAGAATTTTACAACTGAAATTATCTGCAAGGACATTCATCACAAAGACTCAGTTATCAAAAACTGAAATAAACAACAGCGTACATCATCTTTCTGTCGTGCTGCCTGTCAACATGACTGTTAACTAAGGAGGGTTACTGCAGATGATTGACAGCAGTTCAAGTCGGCCGGCAAATGTTTAATGATACGACTCAACATGAGGAGAAACATATTTAAAAGAAACACATTTTCTACAAGACTCCTGCATTGGAAAGAATTATCAAACCAAATGGAAACTTCACCAAGGTTTTTATGCGCTCGAGCTTCGCCCATAAAACACAGGTTGGCTCAATAAGTGCTGCTGCTCTGAGAACATAAATCAAGAGGGAGATATTCTTCAACATTATCGATGTTTGCAGTCGCACGACCCCGACGTGCTTCAGGTAGCTCCGATGAAAAAATAGATAAAATCCATAAATGCTGACTGTGATTGATGAGGGATGTGTTTCAGGCGTCTGCTGGTTGATGGAGACCAACGTCCGCCTGCAGGGAAGGAAATCAATCAGAGCATCAGGCTGAGTTTAAATTACAGAGACTGGAATCCAAACTGTTTTGACTTCGCTGCAGCAGCGAGCTCTGTGGATTACAGGCCACCAAACAGACGGGGGAGAACAAGATATGCAAGTTTCCACTGTGGTTCAGACGAGGAGAGTAAACTCTCTGACAGTCTGCTGCCTGGAGGCTGCTCAGCTGGACCGGTCCGAGCCGCTGTGACCTCTCACCTTCAGCCACCTGACGGACTCAGACTCTCCACCTACAGACACCTCTGCTGGAGCGTGTGACCTCCAGGGCTTCAAGATACACCTGTGACCTTTGACCCTGTCGACAAGTTGAGGCATCAGTGACCAGGTTGCACAGCAGTGATGAGTGTTGTCTCTTACAGGCTGTTTATCAAACAACTGAGTCTCTTTTCCTGTTTCATTAACTTCAGTCACCTGACTCCCACATCCACCTGCTCACCTGTGTGTCCTCCAACCCCCCTGCTCCTCCTCCTCCTCCGTCAGACTGAGAAGCCTCCTCTACCTGAACCTTTTACCTCACACTTCTGTTCGACCTTTGCTGCCTTCACAGAATCATTTTCCAGCTCTGAAGAGAAGAGTTGGTTTCTTTCTTTTTCAGTTCTGTGAGATGGATGATGATGGTTTCCTCTCTTCACTTACATGACCTGGTCAACACAGGTGCACTCAATCCAGGTCGAATCAATCCTGAAATCCTGTTCAAAATTAGACTGAAAACTCTCACAGACGCCCTGACGACAGGAACTTTAATCACCTCGCTGTCATTTTAACTTGTTTCCATTTCCTGAACATGAAGGCAGGAAAAATGAAGAATCACCTCATTGTATTTTCTCTGTAAAACACTTTTATTCTATGGAAAACTGAATTTGCAAAAACTTACTTACTAACAAATGTAGTTGCAGGAAAAAATGGAAAACTGAAAAAGAAGTGAATGTAAAAAAGAAATGAAAAGTTAATAAATAATAAAGAGTGATGGATGCTCGATGACTTCACAGGGATGAGAGACGTGTTGTTCCTCAGACTGACAGGTGTAATCTGACTCAAACTGTTTGACTGATTCTGGCAATAAAAGACGAAGCCACAAAAAAACCACAAAGTCTGCGTTGTCTGCTTGTATTTCGAGGTCATGGGAAAATGTACACATGGGGAAAATGTAGATGTTCCAGCAAAACAAAACCCCAAAAAGGAGCAAAGCTGTAACTGACAAACAGTGAAGTGGACGTGTGTGATCTCAGCGACAGGTTGGGCTCCGCCCTGCGCTGACGGCACCGGTTCACCCAAAGGTTCTGTTTTCCAGCATTCTCCACATTCCTCACCGTGTGTGTGTGTGTGTGTGTGTGAGCGACCTCTCCTCCTCCTCCGCCACGTCGCTGAATCACTCAGCTGAGTTTATCACGAAACCACAAACCAAAGGTTCCCATCAGCCTTTTCTTCTCTTATTTATATTAAGAGTTTTCGCCGTCCAGCAGTCGTCTCTGAGAGCAGAGCGGCTCTGACCTTTGACCTCTGGACTGTTGTTATATGAGGCCGAATCACCGCCTCATCATGGTCAAGTTTGAGGGACCATGTTGACCCTGGGAGAGCAGCTGCAGGTGGAGTCTCCGGAGGTCACATGGTCTCAGGTGAGGAGTCAGACCAGAAGAGATATTCAGGTCTCAGATTCCAGATCAGATTTGTGATCTCAAAAAGCCTTTAAAACCAGCTCAGACTCATTTTAGACTGAGACATAGATTAAAATGAGTTGGTAATTTCTGCTAATGTTATTCTCCCCGTGACGTTTCCAGACAGCTTCAGATCCATGACCACCTCCTCCTGGACTGAACCGGGGTCGACCCTGATGTAAACACGACCTTGGAAACTGTGACGGATTAATCTCAGGATCAGACCAACAGAGATGTGGCCAAGTGTAAACTGTTAATGAGGCCTTCGTATCACAGACAGCTGCTTAACTGTGGGAATTAACGGAATAATGATAATAAAAGAAGAAGAAAAAAACTCTGACCTAAAGATTTAAGTTAAAAGCTCATATGGTTTAAGTTTCGTTGTGCATTTCTACAACTGGACCCAGACGGTTCTAGAAGAGTTTGTGGCCTGACATCATCTCAAACATGCAACAAAACCCAGCTATTCTGCATGAATTCACCATGATTGACATATTATGGATCAACACAAGCCTTTATAACGAGCGAGGCTGTTGATTGGTTCGTCATCTGCAAACTACACGTGTCACAAGACGAGACGCGTCAGGATCCCGGTGGTTTACGACCTCGACTGAACACTGACAGTTTCAGCTGGATGTTTTTGTTTCACTTCAGACAATAGAACTTTAAAATTGATTGAATGAACAAACTTAAGAAGACGCTGAGATTTACAGTCACGTTCTGAACTGCTGTGCTTTTCTCAAGAAAAAGCAAAGTCAAGATTCTATTGATTAAGACTTCGCAGTGTGAGCGTCCCGGGAGAGTCGACTGGTTTGAATGTGGCTGCTCGCAGACCGCACATATTTCAACATGAAGCATCAGAGTTGAGCAGTGACAAAAGGCTCCTGTGGGAATCTTCAGCTCTCTCACTTCTCCAGTCGACACAGTGCGAACGGCTGGAGGGCAGAATTCTTTCACAGCACAGTCTCAACGGACACAAAGCTCCGACTCTTTCACATTATTCCACTGCAAAAAGTGTTTTTGACGGAGATGATAAATTATACATGAGACAAAGGGAAAGTTCCTCTGATCGATATCAGGGCCGAGCAGAGGGATATTCATGTTCGTACCTGGAGCCGGAGCCTCAGCACCTGTGCTCCAGTCTGGCCTGTCAGTCACAGCTGAACTCTGGAAATCCAAGACTAGAAAAGCTTTATTTTAATTTCCTAATGATTTCTGAGGAAGTTTCTTGGAAGGAAGAATGTCGCTGAGGACACAGTCTAGGTACTGGTTGATCTCCAGGCAAAAACATTTCAAATCTTAACAACTGGAAAAACTGATCCATTTAAACTGAGAGAAATATTCATTGATTATTGGAAAAGTTTAGCTCCATATACTTTGAATTCTACTCTCTCTGGGACTAAATTACATTGTTCTTTCTAGGGAAGCTTCGTCGAAATTTACAGCGACATATCTGCATCATCATCATCATCATCTTCATCATCATCATCATCTTCTTCATCATCATCATCATCATCATCATCTTCATCATCATCATCAGTCTGTTTCTAGGAACTTTTGAGTCAATAAAACAGGTAGAGATGCAGAGACTCACCAGCGACACTGTTTATGTGAGATATTATCAGCAGTTTGTCTTTGACAGATGAGAAACTGAGCCACATCATCCTGAAAAGTCCTGCTTGGCAAACTGGCATCAACTGTTTCTTCAGTGGAGTTTGAACCAAACGTTCAAATCCTCGAGTCACAAATCCATGAAATCAGCCAAAACATGACAAATATGTTGACGTGGAATCTGTCCCAGAATGCAACTGAACGACACAAATCAAATTTGTTTTATTGCATTTTAAGACAAGTGATTCCACTTGTTTATGTTGTTTTAATTTCGAATCCCTGAATGATATTACAGGTACACGTCCTGTGCAGAATGTGACGTCAGCGCACAGCGACAGAGCCTGACTGTGGGTCTGTGTGATTTACAGGCTGGAAAGTCATTACTGCAGCTCGGCTCACCGAGGATCCCGAGCCAGAGATAAATTCACCGCTGAGATTCAGGGGAAAATAAAAAAAAGTCTTAAACCTAAAGCGGTGAGCAGAAATTTACGAGTCTTTTTTCCGAGCAGAGCTGTGAGTGTGCAGATATCGGGGAGGCCTCGGACCACCTGCAGACTCAGACAGTCCTGCTCTCGTTCCTGTCTCTGACGCTGCTCAGGACTGCGCAGCCTGAAGCCTGCAGTCTGAGGCCGGACCACCAGTTCACCCTGCAGCCGACAACAGTGACGTCATCAGATCTGTGAGCCGAGACAGCAGATCTTTGCTTCCTCCCACAGCCTCAGATATTTAGTGTCAGAGATACTTTTAAGGGCCATTCCAACATTTCGTGAAAGTCCTTGAGCTGTTTGAACGTTGTGGTTTAGAAACAGGCTTCTGAACTTTTCTTATACTTTAACTTTGTGTCTGTTTCCTTCTTTCACTTGAAGCATTGGCTGTGCCTCACTTTGACACTTGGACAGCAGAGGCAGTATAAACATGCACCACAGGTATGATTTAACCTTGATTCACCTGTTTTTATGTCATTCAAACATCATAAGGGCCCAGAGATGAACAGGCATTGGGGTGGAACCGGGACGGGTTAGTTTGTTCTGAAGGTCTTTGATATTTGGAAAGTGAAGGTAAAGTAACATGTCATCTGCATAGAAATACATTTTGGGTCAAAGTTTCTAATATACATTCATTTTATTTTATAGCTTGATCAGATTTTTTAATCCAGTGGAGGAAAGACTCTCTGAAGCCAAATGTTTTGTAGAACAATAAAAAAAAAGGACGTTTACTTTGACGTATTTGTGTTTTGCTGTGTTGGATATTTAATACATTTAGTCTTAGAGAGACTAACAGAGTCTGACACTGTTAGTGGAGTGTTGTCCCTTGATGAAGTCACTGTGGATTAAAGATGAACATATTGTTTCTAAGTGGGATGTCAAAGCTTTGCAGATGATTTTTATGTCCATATTGTTTAAGGACAGTTAGAGAAGAGGTTTTAATAAAGCTTTATTGCTGCATTCTGAGATGAAACTGAGTCTCTGCTCTGCTCTTCTTCACTGTCTCACCTGCAGGTGGATCTGTTAACGCTGATGCACGGTGATGAAATCTTTGCTCAAACACGTTGTTTGAAATGATGAATGTTATTTAAAATTCTATTTCATGTTGAAAGCCAGACATTTCAGGCTGAAAATGATGCAAATGGAGAATATTTCCATTGGATGGAATTTGGCAAAGAAACACAGTTTGAGACTTGCTGGTGAAGAAAGAGGAACATCAGCTGCATCACCAGTCACCAAAACTGGTTTAACTACAAATCACTGATGTCATCAGGTGAATTATTTAATCCTGATATGAAAACTACATATATACTGAGCTTGATATATTGGTATTAATATCTTTGGGTTAATTGACACATGCAGAGAACAGTTGTGCAGCTCTCAGCACAGTCCTCCCCATGTGTGTTTTCCTGGGATCAGTTTGTGATGAATGGAGGGTGGGACTCTGAAATGTTTGGAAATCAACATTGTCGGGAAATAAAGACTCGCCGAGATTCCACCATATGATATGTTACTGTGGAAGTGAATCATGCACAGACCTCGAGGCTGTGAATTAAATCCCATCCTCTCGCAGCAGATGGGGCTCATCAACACGACGGCGGGAGGAAATAAATCTGGTGATGAAACATGAACACGGAGTTGACAGTTAGCATCGTATACCACAGTGCATATGTGACATATCATCAAGCAGAACTGAATCTTTAGAATTGAATGTCAAACATGGAGCATGGAAATTGAACCCAGAAATGGTTTCCAGGAATTTAACGATGGTTGCTGGTTATGTGACTGAATGTGATTTAAAATGAACGTAGCCTTTGACTCATTTTAAGATACGATTTAAAATGAAATAATCCAGTGATTCTTAACAGGAACTTGTTTAAAACTCGGGAAGTTGAGGTTGTTCCCTTCAGTTTTCAGAGCGTGATTCTTAAACGACAGAACAGGTTTATCAGGTGAGGATCAAGGATGAACTTAATGAAGGTATGTGTTTTTAAAGGACTTGGAAAAAAGCAGCAAATTTACGTTGCCTGACTGGAAACTGTTCCAACGCCTCCGGCGATTGGAAAACCCCAGCGTTAATAAGAACAGCTGGCATCAAACTCGACAGTGTTGCAGAAAGGAAAATGTTCTGTCGTGTGTATGTGTGTGAACATGTGTGATGATCACAGAGGAGGGAAGGCTGACATGTTTCTGACAGTAATGGAGATGTACAACATGGACTGATTTCAGCTTGGTCACCTGAATTTACCTGAGAAGAAACATTATGCAGAGACTTTCATCCAAAGAAGGAGGCTGCAGGAACCGTGAATGCAGCATTAAATGATTCTGTCCAGTCTCTCAGGTTATATGTAGAACTGCAGAACCTTTTTAAAGCAAAAAGACCAAAAAGATCAAATGTAGAGCTCTCTGAGCTTTTTTAAACAAACCCTCTTTGAGGTTTCTCTGTATCCCTGAATGGTTCTATTGTAACCCAGACATATATGTTAATATGTTGATTGAATTCATAAAGCGTGTTACAGTTTAAAAAGATTTAAAAGAATACATTTGTTATATATGTAAATATGAGTTAAAATTGTATTTCATCTGTGTTTTAAAATGTTTAAATACTGTTGAAAGTACCTGGTTTTGAGTTAAAAACAAGGGAGATCAGAAATGCTTTTGTTGTATTTTATTGTTGTTTTATTGTGAAGAGAGAGAGGAAGCACTGTGTCTGCATATAGCCGCTCCCAGTCATTTATTCTACTAGCTTAATGTGAGTGATAACAGGAAGTTATATACTTGAGCTTGACCACGAGAGACGGAGTTGGAGGATAACAGGTGCGCTGTGCCGCTTTTAAAGAGGTTTAGTAGTAGAAGAGTTTATTTTTAATCGCTAACTCAGTGATAAATACAGGACACGCTTAGATACTTTTGGACATTTTTTGATCAAAGTTGTCCTGCACTAGAGGGTGTTTTTAGACTCTTATTTGGATTAGCACGCCAAGGTTAGCATTCGCTAGCTAAGTGGACGCTTTGCCTGAGGAGTAGCGAAGCTAATCCAGCTCGCTACAGGGACCGCTCTTCATTATCCGGCCAGGAGGTGACGTCACTAGAGGAGTTCTACTGGACTGCTGGTGGATTATATCTCTTCCTTGACATCGCAGGCGGTCAGCCAAGGCCTGGAACAGCAGACAGGTGAGCGAGCGCCCCGCCATCTTAGCACGTGATTCCCCTTCTTCATATGAACAGCTACTTTTTTTTGGTTTTCTCAATGAGTGAAGCGGCCATTTTGTTTTGGGCCTCACAGCTCAGGCCTTCAACGGTTAAGGTTTTATAGTTAAATAAGCCAGCTGGTGTGTGTGTGTGTGTGTGTGTGTGTGTGTGTGATTGTGATATTGATGTCACTATGGCGTCTTAAGAGTGGTTGGAATTTAAGAAGCAGTAAATAGAGTTGGTGGTTGACTTTTAATTAGTCTTTAATATTACCACAAGAGCCTAGGAGGCCCTTACCTAGAACAGTGGGTAAAGGTGGGCTACACTATTAAAAGGTTTAATGTTTAATTCAAATGTTTTAGAATCATGAGACCTTGGCTCCACTGAGAACCTTTCAGCAAGGAGCTCTTTTCTACTCTTTATTAAGAGACAACAAAACACCAGTCGTTAGAACCATTTATTTCACGTTCTTTGTACAATCATTGTGCTGTTGTACCTTTCTTTCTTTCTTTCTTTCAACACCCAAAAAAAAGGTGGTTCTCCTTAGACCTTTTTGATCTATAGAAAACATTTATATAAGAGCTTTACATTACACAACTGTTTTGTGTGGAAGGATGTGAACTTCATCATAGAACCTAAAATCTTTAGAACCCAAGCTCGGGTCTGAGAACCTTTCTACCATTGCTTTTTTATTCCAGCACTAACAGGCGTTCTGGTGGATCTCTTGAGAACTGTACCAGAGATAATCTTACGATTGGCTGATGGCTCTTTAGCAGATGTCATGGTTTTGAACTGCTGTGTTTTTGTTGGTTCATTTTCAATGTATGCTGAGTTTTATATTCCAGTATTTTTGGTTTAGGATTGTTTAGTTTTTTGTTCAGTGACTGGAGGCGCGGTCTTCAGGTGTTGGGGGCGTGATCTTCAGGTACTGGGAGCGTGGTCTTCAGGTGCTGGTCGTGGTCTTCAGGTGTTGGGGGCGTGATATTCAGGTACTGGGGGCGTGGTCTTCATCTACTGGGGGCGTGGTCGTCAGGTGCTGGGCCTCTCCATTCTCACACCTGTTTACAATTTCACCTGGTCACTGGCAGCTTGAAAAGGCTCCTCTCTTTTCACCTACATGCCAGATCCTCCCTTCCCATGTCTCCTGTTTTTACCTTCCAGTGTTCCCTTTTCTCCAGCATCTCTAGTGTTTTGTCCCTCACCTGTGCTCATCTCCACCTGCATGTCTTCTGCCGTCCATCTGAACGTCCTGTGTTCAGTCACCTTCTTGTTTTCCTTTAAATGCTGGACTTTCTTTTGTTGAATGAATCCCCTCTCACCCTTCACCGTCGCCTGTGTTTGGCTCCCGGCTCCAGTTAAACGAACCCCAAACGTGACAGAAGGAGCCGAGTGGCTTTCTCTCTTTAAAGCTTCGTCATCCTGCTCTCACACATATTTCCATGTTTATGACCCATAAAGTCAAGAATTTACGGGAAAGACTGTCAGAGAACAGAGTTCTGAGGATGACGACATCAGTCACATGCGTTTATGAAATGAATGACATCATGTCAGTTCTGCTCTCTGCAGTCTGGTAACAGAGCTGTTTATGAACCATCACACTGTATCAAGATCTGTGATGAGTTTGATGTGAAGGGACAAGTGTGACACAGAGATGATGATGGCTTTTCCATGTGCAGCAGGTAGACAGTGTTCACACGCTGCCGAGCTACATGAGCACAGCTAATGCTTCTAACAGGCCGGAGCATGAGGTCACCTCGGCTGGAAATAGAGGATTATCTCATTACTCTGTCAAACTTTGAAATCTGTGCAGTAACTGAAAAAACACCTGACGTACAAGCCTGATTCTAAAACGCTGGGCTGCTGTGGAAAACGTAAACAAAACACAATGTGATAATTTGATAATCTTCTGTGACATGAACCTGATTGAAATTAGATTTTTGTAAATACATGGTGGCGTCACCCTCCTCTGCCGACCGGCCTGCCCCCATCACAGTCCACACAAGACACAACCGGGTCACAACCTGCTCCAGCTTCCCTCCTCTAGTTGGCGCTACAGAGCTCAACAAGCACAGCGGTTTGTTCCCTCAGGTCGTCACTCGCCCACCTGACCTCCATCGTTACACCTGCCATGTTGCCAGGAATGAACGTTCATCAATACCTGAGTGACTGAAACGTTCCTGTTCCCTCTAATAACCCTCAGATGAGCCGACACGTGCTTGTTAAGGTGCGCTCGTTGCGAGGCATTACTCACCAGTCGGCTGCTCACACGCTCACATCAGCTGCTGTTTCGCTGCCGGCGGCACCGAGCTCTGCTGATGACAGGAGAGACAAACCACGAGAAACCCAGGCTGTGATTTTTCATCCTCCGACATTTAGGTGCTGATAGTTTATCATGTCAGAGGTCTGTGTTTTCTACGTGTGTGTTTTCCTCCCAGAACTTGACCTTTTGTGTTGGAACCTGGGCGGCTGCGAGCTTGCTGACTCATCGGCCCTGAAAGAAAAGGTCAAAACATCGGAGGAGTAATTTGCACGTTGGCGAATGTTTATATCAAAGTGAGGAAAAGTATGTAGCCTCATCCATCACCTCGAAACCACAGCAGACTTTTAAAGACGGAGCACATTTTCTCCCACTGTGCTTTACTGAGTTTGATTCAACGCTTCTTCTTCTTTGGTAAAACAACAGTGTTGGTCTCAGTGACTTTAATGAAGCCTGTGGTTTCTCATGATAAACTCAGTCAGTCTGCTTGTTTCATGTATGTTTACATGTGTTGAAGCCTTCCAGAGGCAGCGCCGGTGCCGTGGACTCTGTGGACACCTGCTTCATTCACAGTCTGCTGAGTGTAAACAGCAGGATCTACGTTATAACACATGCAGCCACTGACAGAGACGAGCAGGAGGGTTCATGTGTCAGTGTGGAACAAAAGAAACTGAAGACGACGTTGACTTGTTTCCTCTGTGAAGAAATACAATCAGTACGTTTTCAGGAAGTCGAGCAGTTGTTTTCTCTTGACACAAATAATCCGTGTTGACTGATGTTGGCTACATGCAAACACATGAACACGCCAGGGAACACGCCAGAGAACACGGCAGGGAACACGCCAGAGAACACGGCAGGGAACACGCCAGAGAACACGGCAGGGAACACGCCGAGGAAAACAGCAGGGAACACGCCGAGGAACACGGCAGGGAACACGCCGAGGAACACGGCAGGGAACACGCCAGGGAACACGGTAGGGAACACGTCGAGGAACACAGCAGAGAACACAGCAGAGAACACGGCAGGGAACACGCCAGGGAACACAGCAGAGAACACGGCAGGGAACACGCCGAGGAACACGGCAGGGAACACGCCGAGGAACACGGCAGGGAACACAGAAGAGAACACAGCAGGGAACACAGCAGGGAACACAGAAGAGAACATGCCAGGGAACACGACAGGGAACACGGCAGTCCCATGAAGAAGCTGGCCTTTCTGCTGTCAGCATCAGTTCCCTGTGATCCCTGGTTCGCCCTCTGCAGACGGCTCCTTCCACGTGGAGCTCAGATGTTTGAAACCAGCCATCGAATGGAAATTCACTGCTGCATGTGGCACCTGGTGGAACGTCGCTGCTTGGAAAATGAGCTGGTCCAATTTTCTGTCTTTGAGAATTTCTGACACACAATAATCTCCCCCCACCCCCCGAGTCAGAGGGGGCAGCTGATGGATGTTTGCGGAGCCATCCAGATGTAACAAATCATCTTAAACCTCTCATAAATACAAAGTGAGGCCGATGGTTCAACCTCGGGACGGATCTGTCCGCGGAGCCCAGCAGCTCGTTGGTGTGGGCCACATGAGAGAGTTTGTGTTTAAAGGAAAATCTCTGCAAACAGAGGCAGCAACATGACGGAGTTGTTTTGTGGAGTAACAGGATATTTTTCCTGTTATGGATCATGGAGACCAAAATGTGCAGGATGGTTTTCAGTGGCACGGCTGCAGTCCAGATCTGAACTTCACCTGGAGTCCGACAGCAGCGTCTTCGCCTCCTGATCCTCCTGATCAGCACGGACTGAAAGTAACAGTCCTGTTCCTACGAGTGTGGCTTGTTTGTCTCTATGTTCAAGTAAAAACAGCTGAGTCGAAGACGAAGCCCCGTCTGTGTCAGCTGCTTCAAGGCATTCTGGGAAATGCATTAAATCCCAAACTACAAAGAAAAAGGGGGAGTTGAAAAAAAGAGTGAATTGCATCAGTATGTTTGTTAAAGCGACTTAAAGGCCGAACGAGGTTTTGGTTTTTACAGCAACATTCAAACATCGGACCGTCCTCCTCCCAGCTCCTCCTCTCAGGTGTGCTGTGATCTGTTACCTGGTCTTTACAAAGCCCCGCCCTCACACCCTGAACGCGTTCATTGGCTGGAGGTTGACGCCCAGGAACACGCGGCTCAGAGAAGGCTCATTTCCATCTGTCGTCTCTGATCAGATGTTGAAGGACAAGTCTTGTTATGTTCTATAGTTTTATTAGTGTCATCAGTGATAATAATAATAATAACAGTGATTCTTGATCTTAAATGTGGTTGAATGACAATAAGGAAAATATAGAATATTGGCAGAAAACATGATGTAAAGTCCTTCAGAGAGTCTCTGCCGGCTCCTGTTTGCTGCTCAGTTCACCTCGTGCTGCGTGGACAGAAAGGCCTGTTTTACGGCCACAAATTATCCGACTAATATTTGATTAAAAGCATAAAGCTTTCATGCGTTCTCTCAGATGTGCCGTTTGATGTAGAGCAGCACTTACAGTAAATCCGCCTGATAAACGTCACTGCTTCGCTTTAACGTCCACACATCATCTATATGAGATTTACCTGATCTGCACTTGGCGGCACGGTCGAACACGTGGATCCAGTTTTTGCTCAGACGGCTGCTGATGGACAAAAAGCATGTCGAGTAGATTCAGAGAGCGAGTCCGTGGAGCTGCAGGAGAACCATCCTTCCAAACACCGCGCACGTGTTTCTGAAATTAGCTTCGTGGCTCCGGCGGCCGTGACGCTCACTCGGCACGGCGATGACCCGATCATTTTTCAGTTTAAGTGAGCAGAAGAAAAACATGGCAGCGAAGCGGTTTCTGTTCAGCAGCAGCTCCCAGATTAACAGATCAGGGGAAAGGCTGAAGTGAAAACGAACAGAGCTGGATGACATGTTCTGTGCGTCAGCGTGTTTCACTCTCTGCTTTTCCTGCTACCTCAGCAGCTCAGCTCTGAATCTGATGCAGCAACATGTGTCAAACAAGTGAAAGCTGATCCAGAAACACCTGTTTGGATCCTTCCACAGGTAAACAGGTTCATTGGTAACAGGTGAGAGAATCATGACTGGGTCTGAAAGGTTCGTCCTGGAAAGACTCAGTCGTTCACATAAGAGGATGGAGAGAGGGTCAACACTTTGTGAACACATGACTGGATGAAGGACAAATGCAGTTAGAGCAGCTATGAATAAAGTTGCAGCTTTTAAATGAAGCTCTAGCGAAAGTTCAGCCAGGAAGACATCTATGCTTCTAACCCACAACCTATTTCTCATCTTCCTACTGCGCATGCTCATTTCCCGCTGCAAGTGTTCAGGGCGGTCACTCGCAATCAGCTGACTCTCCAGCTGTTCTCTCCCATCCAATAGCACGGTGACACTCCCTCATTGCTAACCAATCATTCTTGTGCTCTCCTTTTAAATTACGTTTGCTTTCTGCCCTAGCACTCGCCAATGATCCGCGCATCCCTCCACCTCCCCATCACCACCTTGCCTTGGCAGTGTCGTCATCCTCTCCACCCTCTCCCATGGAATCAGATCCCGGTCTGGGTTCAGGAGGAAGTCACCCTTTCCACATCTAAGAGTCCGTGCATCACCGGAGCTGCAGAGTCCGGACCCCTGTTTGCAGACCTCCGACTGCACACGTCTTCGTTCAATTTCTTTGAGCTTGGTTCTGTCCGAGGTTTCTGCCTGTTAAAAGGGAGTTTTTCCTCGCCACTGTCGCCAAGTGCTGCTCGTGATGAGAACTGTTGGGCCTCTATCAGTCTTTTTAAAGAGGATAGTCTAGACCCGCCTTGTTTGTAAAGTGCTTGAGTTGACTTTCATTGTGATTTGACGCTATTTCAAATAAGATTGAATTGAAATTGTATCTCCCATCCGGCTTCTCAGCCTCCATTTGCCACCACCACCAGTGCAGGACTCTGGGGGGGTTCTCTTGCGCTGGCTCAGATTGTATTTCTTCAATCATGTTGTCTCCCCCCAGAGTCCAAAACTCGTCTCTCCTGGTTGAAATGCAGTTTAATGCCTGATATATCTCATGTGCTGCTTCCCTGGTGTTCATCATTGCACCAAGTTCATTTAGTTAATTTGTTAGTATGAATTTTAAAGACAGATGAGTCAAGGGCCTTTTAAGGTTTATACATATTATCTGATCATCTTTTCTCTCTTTGCTTCTTTCAGTCATATCACCTTTCTCTCCTTCCTCACTTCCTTTGATTTCTCACTTCCTTCCTACTTCCTGTCATCCTCCCTTTACCTTTTCCTTCCAGTTGTTTGACAACATGCAAGTGACCAATACTGTTTTCTTCTCGTCTTTCACGGAGCGTCCTCATGGTTTTGTTTCTTCTTCTTCTGCTCAGCCTCTTAAAAGCATAAACAACAACAGAACATGTGTCTCCTCATTGATCCCATTTGCTGAAGGCGCTGGTTCAATTACGGCTTTTAAAAGGTCACACATTCCCAATGAAAGCTAATTGCTCTTACAGCATGTTTGTTCAAACGAGGAGCTCGTTGCCGCAAATTTATTTTGGAGAAACAGTCGTTGCCTGAGGTTCATCATTCAATATCCACATTTATTTCACATTTGTGAAGTCAGCGACTGAATCCGCTCTGTTCCTGGCAGAAACAGACAGCGAGCAGGTCGTGAAGCTTCAGTTACCTGAGAGAGCGCAGTGTGTTCTCTGGAATCACTCATTTGATGTTTACACAATCACAGAGCTGAAGATGTCACATGAAAAGAATCCATTTGCGTTATTTTGTAAGAAATTTGTGTTTCATAAAAGTCGTCTGTTAAATGTCTCCTAGTGGGAAAACTAGGACCGAGCTGATGTGATCACATGACAGCTGTGTGTGGATTCTGATCCGACCCAAACATGTGACCACCTGAGGGTCAGAGGTCATTTCAACATTCACACTGAGACTCTTCAGATCTGGTCCTGATGACGAGTGTAACGTCGTGGACACGTGACCTCTGCTGCGGCGAACAGGACGCAGCTCGTGTCAGAGTGAATCTTCATGAACAGTGTTTTTATCTGCAGCAGCGATCAGGAGCCACTGACGTTCAGCTTCTTGGCTCCGTGAGCACTGTTCCACAGAGTCAGAGCAGCTGCCGTCGCTGACTCCTGGATTCTGTTCTCGGCTTCACGTTTTTTCCCTCTTGTGCCACACAGAAGCCGAGCAGGAAGGTGGACACGAGGCCGAGCTCAGCATGTGGCAGCGCTTAGGCTACTGAAGCACTTTGACTCAGAGTGAAGAGGAAGCAAACATGTCTCAGTGATGGGAAGTAACGAAGTACACCGACAAAGGTTTACTGCAGTATTTCCATTCTCTGCTACTTTACTGTACTTTTACTTCACTGCTGGAGTTCAACTTCTTCGATGAATATTTAGCATCAACGTCATTAAACATGTTTCTTCTCTTTGACCTGCGACCTCTGGTCTGGACTGTGAGGTGTTCGCAGTTCAACCAAATAGATTTTTCCTCTCATGGTGTTGTTTTAAAAAACAGTCTGAAGCCTGAAGACGTGTAATTCTGCAATATTTGACAACAAAATGGCCGCCACAGTAAAATTCAAGTTTAACAATTAATAAGTACCTAAACTTTTTTTTACTTTAAATACATTTTGATACTTAAACTTTCACACTTTTACCTAGGTGACATTTTGACTTCATTGTTTATACGTGCATTCATATTTAAAACCTTCACTGTTTCCCTCCTCTCCTATTATGAAATCCACTGATGTATTTCTGCGTCTGCAGGCATTTTTCCGACGTGATGAGACGACAATCAGACGTGATTTACTGCTGTAGGTTTGTGTGGTTGTCAGCACCGGCAGAACCGAACCAGGCCTTCACTTCCACCTCTGGGCTGTGAACTGAGGCTCTGGGCAGAGGCCGGTGGGAGCCATGATGGAAGCAGTTATCTTTTAATGCAGGTTCTGGGAACCAGGAGCTAATATTGTGTCACCTTGGCAAAGCCCTGCATATTTATTGCTGCCTGTTATTAATGATTCAGGCCTTAATCCCCAGACAACAGCTTTAATTTCCTCTCTCCTACTTTCTCCACGTTTGCTCATTAGAAGACACCGAAGCTGACGAGATGAGCTTAATTCAGCAGAATTTCCTCGATTCACTTTTTCCATGTTTGTCCATTTGTTTTCACACTCACATGTGCGCCGGTGAAACGTGACTGAGAGTAAACACGGCTGTTTCTCATTACTCTAATTGCTGATTTAGTGAGTCTGTGGCAGCTGCCTGCATCTGAACCCACGCTGCGTTCAGGCTCCACAGAGAGGACGGCTCTTCCGCTAATAGGAATCTGGTTTGAACTGGGGCTCTCCTGCAGTTTCCGCCGTCTGGCAGCGAGCGAGAACCTGACGAATGGGAGATAATCCGTCCTGAAGTCGTGTCATAAACACAGTTCTGCCTTTGAGCGGCGCTCAGGATCTGAGGTCACCGCCCTCCGTCCGCTTGGAGTCGGAGCACCAGTTATTTTTACTATTGTGCTTTTAAAATGATCAACAAATGCTGCGATGGGGAAGTTTGGCAGAACAATAATCACAATATTTACTCCTTCTTTCATTTCCTATACTTAACCAATTTCATGTCGCAGACTAAACAGTCATCGCGACGCGCAGCTCGATGTCTTGCAGGTGCTGGATGACAATAAGTGGCACAAACCGAGCCAAAGAGAGTCGCTGCTTTTTTTCCTCCAATTTCTTCGTCAGTTTTGGATTCTGACGACGTTTCGACCACAAATGTCTTCAGCAGGAAGCTCATTTAGAATAAAACCTTTTCCAAAAGCAACATGGCTCAGAAGGAAACACAGACAATGAGTTACAACAGTAAATATAACACAGTTCCAGTCCAGTATCTGCTGGTTCAACATGTGACGAACAGTGAAGGTCCTGGGTGAAAACTGCAAAGCTCATCAGCTAAAATTATTCATGTGATGTGAATGAAAGTTTAACTGGAGACTAACACTGTGATAGAAGACTGAGCTGGTGTCCATATTAAGATCAGTTTGATTCAACATGGTCAGGCCCAGAGAACTGTCTGCACAGAAGAGCAGGACACATCCAGTTAAGATACGAGAGACTTGAAGAAAATAACCTCAGACAATTATTTGTCTGCTCCTGCAGGGAAAAAGAACAAAAGCTAATTATCACAGCTCGCCAGGTTTGAAGGAAACTAAACTCTGCTCGTCAGACTCTCGTGCTGCAAACGTCTGTGTGACAAACACACTCCATCCCTCCAGTCACAGAGACGCAGAGTCACGACTGCACACGCCTGTGTCACCGGTCTCTGGCCGGCAGGCAGACGGGCAGTAAAACAGGCAGGCAGGCAGACAGTAAGACAGGCAGGCAGACAGGCAGGCGGGCAGGCAGACAGATGGGCAGACAGACAGGCAGTTAGTCAGTCAGTCAGTCAGACAGACAGTCAGTCAGTCAGTCAGTCAGACAGAGAGACAGACAGACAGGCAGACAGACAGGCAGGCGGACGGACAGACAGACAGACAGACGGGCAGACAGACAGACAGTCAGTCAGTCAGTCGGTCGGACGGACGGACAGACAGACAGACGGGCAGACAGATGGACAGACAGACAGACAGTCAGTCAGTCAGTCAGGCAGTCAGGCAGACAGACAGACAGACAGACAGACAGACAGACAGACAGACAGGCTGTATGCAGCCCGCTGCTGCCTGCAGGTACTCCCATATTAACTGCATTTTGCATTAAAGCGACTTGTTTTTCCACTTGCACTGGACTGTAAAATTGTAAATTTGCAAACTGCAAACATATGTTAATCATTAAATCCCTCAATAGTTTACATGTGTGTGAGTTCCCTGCAGCAGAGAGTCTGTGCCGATTAAAATGCAGCTTTAATTTAATGTAATGTTGACGAATGTTTTCTGTTTGATTCCGGTTAATCTGATGATTCTCGTCTGGAGGAGCAGCCTGATGAAACACAACACATTCATGTTCATTGATAACATTCATGTGGCCACTTTCGTCCTCTTTGTGTCTTTGCCCTTATTTGACCTTTGGTGTTAAGCAGTTCATCTATTTCAACACAGCGAGCATTGAAACGTTTGGACTAGAACGAAAGCTGCATCATGTGTTCAATGCACCAATGATCCATCTGTATAATATGTATAGTGGTAAAAACATTCAGCTGATAATACTTCACTTTTTACAGTTTTGGGGTTTTTGCTACTTTTAAAGAAAATGTCTGAGTCATTGTTCCACAGTGTCAGAAAAGAGAAGACAGCAGATTTATTTCCGTTGTCATGACGATATAAACACGGTGTCTGTGGAGGAAACATCAGCGCCGTGTGCTAATTAACTTTCTATAGTGTTTAAATAAAAGTCCAGAGAGGAGACAGTAAGTGTGTTCATCTGTTCACCAGCTTTCATGACGCTGCACTTTTGTCTCTGTCTGGTCACAAACTGACCTGGAAACAGCTCCTGAGGAAGCTAAAGAGTCCTGCTGTGACACGGAGGACGACGACCATCATCAGTCTTTGGCGTCGTTCCAACAGGAAGTCGACAATCTGACGTTTCTTTCCAGAGCTTCTTTCTTCATTGGAGGTTTGATCCTGTTGGTCCTCACCGGCTCCATTCACCAATCACAGCTGAGCTCTCTGCTGACATCACTGCCATCATGAACGCTCTCCTCGGGCCACGTCTCCCCCAGTTCCAAATGTTTCCTCTTCCCGGCTGTCTTCATGTGTCCCAGACTCCGGCCTCAGACGGCCGTGAGCTCGCCGCTCCGTTGCCGTGACGCTGGGATCCCGGCAGCTGCTCGAAGTGCTGCTGTCAAACTGGGTCAAAGAGGCTTCTAACTGAGAAACAGATCACAGACTATAAAGAGAGATTTTATATTAAAGTGATATAACGTGGTGCAGTTTTGTGTTAAAATGAGCATCTTTGGTTGAGTTTCTCCTTCGTTCCTCAGAAGTCAACAACAAGCCTCTGATGGATCACAGACTCCGTCCTGAGGGTCACGCCTGTGTTTACAAAACTCCATGAAAATGCATCTGATATTTGTCAGGATAACTCAGTAAACACCACGAACGTCGAGCCGCCGGTGCCGCCGGTGGAGAAGAGGAGGGATTTATCAAAGGATTTATCCTCCGTCAACGTCTGAACAAAATATCATGACAGGTCGTCAAATATAGTTGAAAGGAGATGAAGTTAGTGGAAACACAGATGAAACAGTTTCTGAGACTCAAACTGTGGATGTTTATGGGATTCTTTAACTGATATCATGAAAATAATTAAAACCTCTGGTATTTTCAATATTTGGGCTTAATGATCACAATTCCCCGAAACTCAATACAGAGAGTGGCCAGTTTATTAGGTACACCTGGCTAAAACCAATACAACAGTCCTGTAGTACATTATACTGACAGGTGTCTCTATTATTTTGTCCATCCTGTTTATAACATACAGGCTAGATAACAAAGGCCCAGACACAACTCTGTATTTCTTCTGCTGTGATATCAGGACTTTAACTTCTCCTTCCAGACAGTGAGTTCAGCGCAGTGTGAGGTGTAGTGGAAACAAAGCGGAGTGATGCGTCTGGCCTCCTTTGAATCATCGACCCCAGACACTGCTCTTCTCAGTGAGATAGCGAGCGGTGGGCCGAGCAGGCTTTCCATGACTCCTCACGATGAGACGAGCGCTTCCTGCCGGCGTCCAGACGACTCACTTTCCACTCGCGTCCGTCCGTCTGGCCGTGCTCATGACATCGCGGCTGGTCCGCCGCCAAGGCGAAGATCTTTCCGTGTGAGGTTTATTGCAGCTTTGTTAGATGTTATCACTTTAACGTCTCTTCACACAACAATGGAAACTTTGTTGTTTTGAAGTAAAGACGTGTTAATGTGATGGAATTGTGGACCACATGGACAGAAAATGTGTTTAGAGGATTTCGTTTTTGGCCACAAGTCAAAAGCTTCAGAAGGCATTTCACAAAAACACATTAAGCTCCTCTCTAAGGTATTCTGTCTGAAAGGTTTCCCAGAGAAGGATTCACACTGGAAGTCATTTCAAGGAATAAGGAGTGACGGAGGAAGAATTCAGAGCTTTTACTCAAGTCAAAGTACTGCTCTGTAAAAAGTATATAAGTGAAAGTTCTGCATGAAGTATTTAAGTATAATCAGGAAAATGTACTTAAAGTATTAAAAGTAAAAATCTGCTCTAATTACATCATTTTCCCTCCTTATTCATGTTAAAGCAGGATTTTAGTGTTGGAGCTCATCTTGAAGTATTTTCTCCACATCTGACCTCTGCAAATGTTTTTTAACTTCTTTGAAATGTTAAAGGATCAGAATTTTAAAGACGAGCTCTTTTCTTCAGACTGTTCCATCAGTTGGCTCTCGTCACTCTTTGGTTAAATGTTCTCTGGGAATACGAAAGACAAGAAGCTCAGTGCTGGTTTTTATATAAGGACCATGTGAGAGTTGTTCCAGGATCCGGACTGCTTCGTGTCCTCTGAATGTCGAGAGCCACTGCGGCGAACTTTACATCACTGAGACATAAATAGTAAAGTAATACGACCCTTCGCTGTGGTTTCTGCTCTGCAGTGATGCAATGAGGTTAACGGTCAGCCAACGTTTCACTGTGACTCAAACCATTTTCGCTGCGTGCAGACGGTCTGAAACAGTTCATAAAGCACTTTACATCCAGGAAACAGTGAGAGCTGGCTCTTTAGCTACTGGACAGCTGCCAAAAACAACCAATAAATCCTGGCTCGTCACGCTTTGATGAGGCTTATCGACAGGACCGAAACACTTCTTCAGCCAATCAGGTTGCTTCGTGTGTCCTATTACAGCACGTAGAACTGACCTGACACGAACACAAGCACCTGTGGAGTCTCAGAGTTTCTCACAGTCTGACTGACGGCACTGAGGGAGGCAAAGAAACCTGGAATTACATTTCATTCATCAAAAACTGGAACTGCACTTTCTCAATTACGTGTGAGCTAATCCTCGAGTTTTATCAATGGCTAATGGTTTGTATCATGTAGAAATGAGTGAACACAACCTGACACAAGTGCAGATCCTGATCTGTTAATGTAATCTGTGTTCAAGCGACGGAGCAGGAAGACAGAGAACAGGATGCAAGAAGCCGAGCGAGAGCAGCTCAGGAGTTCTTCACAAATACAAAAGTGAACATGCTGAGCAAGAGTCGAGACCCGTCCAACACAGGCAAAGTGAAGGAAACCAACCCTGAGCACAGCAGGAGGGAGGACGACAGGTGAAACTGATGAGTCATCACAAAGACGAGTGAACACACCTGAGCAGACAACAACCAAAACCACGACAGTTAAAGGCATCGTCAGAGTTTTGGACCATTTGTCGAACGTGATAACTCGCTTCTCTCAATCAAGTCTGTTTGTGGAGCAACTGAAGCAAACCTGTCTTTGAAAAAGACAATGGAGCTGAACACTGAACCTGTGATGTTAGTTGAAGAGGCAGGGTTTAGTTTTACGTGCACTGATCATCAGGTATTTAATCTGCTGGATTTGCCTGAAACATTTCTCAGTTTTCCAAGAAAATGTTTATGATGTATTGATACTGATATTAAAAGACCTGAGCAGCTGCTGAGACGTTCCCTTCAACAGAACATTAAATGTGCAGGTGCTGAGCTCAGCCAAACATCCAGATCCTATAATGCTCCTGTAGGTCTCACGGAGCCAACCAAAAGCACTCAGCTGTTTCTTCATGTGTTCCACCGGAGACGGCCAGGCCCGTCACCCTGAGCTTAACTGACAGGGATCAACTTTGTTTTGACTTCGGGAAACCACCAAAAACTCCGACCAGGGAGGATGATGTATGACCAAAACCTCTGTCCAATAAATAAAATATAACTTTGGTTTACAAGCCCTGGTCCACTTCTAATTGGTCAGTGTGAAGCCGAAAGTGCCAAAGAAGAAAAAAAAACTTTTCCACTCTGATTTAGACCAAAGAAAACAAACTGAAGAGTCGATCACATCCTGAGAGCCGTCAGAGCGTCGCTCAGATCCAGGCCCCGTTCAAACCGCTGACACCAGCCAGTCGAGCTGCGCCGATCTGCTGGCCGTCCCTCTGAGGTGACATCACAGCCGGCTGGTCGGAGTTTCTGTTGGCTGCCGGAGTTCGGCGCTGAAACACAAGACGAAGACTAAGGAGCCACTCGGGGGTCTGAGGTTGCAGATTTACCCCCAAACACAAAGCCAGTACTCAGAAACATGAAACTGTCAGCTGGACTGATCGTCACCGTTCGCTTGGCCTCGCAGGTTCCTTCTGTCTGTTGGAGAAATGATAACCGAGGTCACTTCTGAAGACAGACGCCAGACTTCGATTCGCAATGCTGTCTTGGTAAATCATCTGGTCGCTGTGCAGATTGGTTCTGTTCAAACACATTGAACTTCACTTCAACTTCTAGTCCAGATCCTGGAGTTCACAAAGGCATCAAATACGTCGGGTTGAACTTTAAGGAAATGAGTCGAAGGAGCCACAAAACATTTAGAATATTTTATGTTGGATCATAAAGCTGTAATGATATGTTTTAAGCAGAGCAGGTGGGTCCCAGAATATCTGACCCACTTCTCAGGAACTGAACTACACACTAAACCACACAGGACAGTTTGAAGAAGCTCAGCTCAAAACTCAACAAGAATCACAGCTGGGAGAAAAACTCAGAGTCACTTTCCTCGACTTTACAGAGCTTCACAGCTCGACAGCCAGATGTTTCCTTCAGGAGTTGGAGACAAAAAAATATGTAACAAAACTGACGGATGTGTCAGTAACTGTTTGCTAACAGCTTCGTTACATCAGTGGTGATAATATGTCGACGTGTTGTCTGCTGCCCCCAAGTGGCCGACGACGTCAGCTATTGCAGCTTTAAAGAATAAAGATCGTCAGGAATTTGCATTTTATCAGTTGCATCCATTTTGGAGGGAAAAACTCTGAAACACTCTCGTCTTCTGTCGTCCCATCGTCGTCTCAAACTGCAGGCTCCAGGCTTGTGTAACACGTTTCTGAGCTTTGACCTCATCCTCTCCGGGGGACGCTTTATGGAGCTCTGCCTTTTGAATGTGGCACAGTTAAATCCACATTCAAACTGCGAAGTCGGCCGTAAAAAAGCAGCTCGGTTTACAGACAACATCAGCTCCGCTCTGTATTATTACGGCTGTTTTTCTTGGAATCACACGTATCAAAAAAATCTGCCATAAAATGAGGCCTTTGCAAAGCGCTCGTGGTGCTCAAATGTGTTATCGCATTTTAATCTCTGGAATTTTTCTCAAGATGCTTTTTTAAAGAGCTTTTATCCAACATGAATCTTTCTTTATTCGCAGCCTCTGAATGTCTGAGCTGCTTCGCTCTGATGGATCAACTCGTCCTGAGCGACAGCGACAGACTCAAATATACAACCAGAGTTCATTGTGTTTGTGTGAAGGCTCAGTGTGAAACCTCTGATTGCTCTGATTCCATATTCCCCTCATTAGCGAGCGGCTCCAGGTCCATCTGCCTCCCATTAGCGGTGGCTCGGCTCACTCAGCTCATGTGAAAGCCTCTATAAAAAGTTTCCCGTTATTACCTTTGTGTCATGGAAAGTTGTCGTTGGAGAAGTTCATACCAGGAGGGTTTTACCCTGAGCGAGGCTGCCACCTACTGGCAGAGCTGGGAACAGCAGGGGGGTCGGTGTCCACGTGCATCAGAGGCTGAAAAATGTGAATTATGAGTCAGTTTAAAAAGGAAACAGTGACAACAATATGTACAGATCTCGGTGATCAGACTGAACTCCAGTGGTTTGAGTCACTTTTTCAAAACATCCATTCCATAAAAGCTGGGACTATGTGTAAAACTTAAAAACTCAATTCACCCGGTCACAAACTGTTTCCTCACAACAGTTTTCCAAAGTTGTTCCTGATTTCATGTGTTCATCTCCTTCATCCAGTCATGTGTTCACACAGTGGTGAACTCTGCTCACGCTGATGATTCTCTGACTTTTCATTTAGCACCATCATCAGGTCAAAAGTTCAACTTATCCAACACTTTGATTTAAAACCAAAAACCTGCAGAACACATCAGCCTCAGCTGGACTTTGTGTTTATTTCTAATTAGCAAATGTCAGCAGGAGCACGGTGAACACGGAGAACATGGAGAACACGGCTCCACCTGTTGAGCAGCTTTTCAAACTGAATGTGAGCGACGTCGTTCAGTTTGCTCTCAGGCTGATCAGAACGGCTGGCTCTGAGCGGAGGTGACCTGCAGGCCGCCGTGCACCGCGGGTGGAGGTCGGCTGTAACCAGGCAGAACGTCTGAGGCAGTAAAAAGCCAGAGGACGGATGAACGCCGGCGGCGTCGACCCCACCTGCTTCTCACGTCCACATGTGGGTCAAATATTCTCAGTTCCTCTCGACTGGAAAGTTCAAGCTGTCCATCATCAGGACCTTTGAAGTTACGGCGTTGTGTCGTTAATGTTTATTCCTCCGTCACTTTGATTGTGGATTTATCGTGCTGCTGCGCCATTAGGCCGCATACCTGCTTTATTATGCAGATTTACGGGCGGTGCTGGAGCGCCGCTCCTGCTCCTGCTTGTGTTTCACTTCGTCACAGTCACGCTCTGATTAAAGCGACTCCGAGGTTTACGTCCACAGAGTAAATCTTTTATATTGATTGTTCAGTGATGTTTGATACTGTGTCGTTATTCTGGTGAGGACGGGAACAGCTGTGGGACGGCTACTGTCCTCCGTCACAGCTGCTTCTCCGCCCTGGGGTCACGACCCCTCCGCGTGGGTGACTGGATGAACGTCCATGAAATACTGTACGTGTCTCATGTGATAATGGAGACTGTTGATTATTGTCATTCACCGAGGAGTTCCACTGTTTCTGCTACAAGTTTGAACCTGAAACAAATCCGACAAATTTGACTCAATTTAAAATTCAACAAAAAGAAGAAACTCAGAACGCATCAAGAGAAAATTCCAGAATAAGAATTTCACAGTGACATTTAATTTGTTGGCAGCAGTCTACACTGAATTCACTCACCACGTCCTACTATAAATCCTGTGCACTAAAAAACAAAATCACCATCATTTGACAACATTTTGATCAATAAACAACGAAGCATCAGGTCAATTTATTTTGTATAAAAGATTTAAAGTGGGAACCGGCTTGGATATTATCACTTCTACAAAACGCTGAGAAATGTGAACGTCTACAAAGCTGAACTAGCGGCAGTCTGATCCGTTCACAGGCCGAAGATGATGAAGAGGAGGAGCAGAGCGGGTGGTACAGCGGTCAGCAGGACGCTCCGGCTGCAGCGCCACGCGCCGGCGGTGGCGTAATAGACGTTCACTGTGCACACGTTGTAATCTTCACCACAGAAGACGATGGGCGACATGTCGTTCCTCCAGTCGGAAATATATGTCGTCTCCGTCCTCCGGCCTGGAGGAGGGGGTGACAGGTCAGTTTGCCTCTCAGAGCAGAAAACAAGTGGTTTTAGTATGAAGAGTGTGAATGAAGGTGTTTGTTAAATGGGACTCTTACTCGGTTCGTAGTAATCGTACACGACCACACTCGCTTCCTGGACTCTGGCGACCTTGTACTCGAGGACCAGAGGAATCTCCACACACACATCGGCCTCTGTCGTCACCTGGAAACACATTTGACCTGTTGGTGTTTCACTTCAGACAGAAGCAACCTTCAGATTTTCAGTGGTTCAGTGAGTCTCACAGAGTCCAGGTACAGGATCACTTTCCCCGGCTGCGTCTCCACTTTCTTGACCACCTCGTCGGTCTGGACGCCGTCCGGCTGCAGACTGAAGCCGCTCAGCAGACCCGCCTCCACGATGACCATGCCCGTCGCATTGCGCCCCAGACCCTCTGACAGACTGCAGGGGGCGACACAACAACGTCAGCGGAATATTCTGGGATGTTGAACATCGTATTTATTAGTACCCGTTAATAAGTTATTACGTTCATATTTATACCTGCACTAGAACTAAATTTCATCATACTAACTTCATTCGTTATATCTCATAAGTTATAATTGTTTTTAAAGTATTTGTATTCACACATCTACTGTTTTCAGAAACTTTAATCTTGTTCTGGTGTTTTCATTGTTCATCTCTTTGACCTACATCTGATCTACAAGTGATTCTGTTTCATCTGCGGTGACAGTGTGACAGACGTGAGCCACGAGCTGTGGTTTGTTTCGTTGCCGCCTCGGACGCGTCGTGCCGACGTCATGTGAGCAAACAGGAACATGTGTCGGAGGGTCGACCTGCTCACCTGCAGCAGATCAACAGATGTGCCCAGTTTATTACAGAGTCCAGCAGCTCGACGTGAAGATGAAAGGCCTCGTGCGTGTCTCGCCTCCTCCTCATCGGCTCCTCCTTCCTGATGTTGTAAAACACGTTCAGCTGAGGGAGGAGAAGAGGGAAAGTCACCACACAGCTGATCTCAGAGCAGGTGTCCTGATGACGGGATTATTCCACTCGGAGGAATCGAGTCTGGATTAAATTAGAGGGATATTCCAGGAAAACCACGCGAGAGGTCGGAGCAGGACAGTGGAGGTTCTTCAGGTGAACCTGTGTGTTCGACCAAAGAGCAGCTGTACAAACAAAATCACTGAATCCATTTACAAGAGCGAATCAACTTTTACAGCAACATCAGTAACATGAGACATAACGAGAGCACAGTCATCTGCAGAGGCTGTAACCACCTGACCAGGCCAAACTGAAACAGCAACTCTTGGAAAGAAGCAGAGATCGTAAACAGACGTTGAGTGGAGTCAAGCTTAAAGTTGATATTTCCAATAATCATAATATCTCTATAAAGACTCTGTCCACTGGTTTGGATGGTTTCTGTATATGTTGCATTTCTTCCATGTGTCTTATTATGTCACTGCGTCAGCTTTTACAATCATGATATAATCTTCAGTTTTTTGGAGAAAATCCAGCAGGTTTGAAAACAGCTCTCGATGAAGCGTTGAGCTGCTCGTCCCCATTCCAGGGTTTCAATCCAAAACATGAGGCAAATCATCTTTAAGTCTTTTCTTGAGCTTTTAATTTGTCTCTTATATTGATGATTTTATGTTCTTGTTTTGTTTTTGATTGATCTGGATTTGACATGTTCTCACCAGCACATCTGTTTCTGCATGTGAGCAAGCAGAAGTGGCTGACCAGCAGGAGGCGCTCTCACAGCAGTCATACACAGGTGCCATGAGAGTTAGAACATTTCTGTGGTGTTACCTGAAACAGGGCGAGTCCGCGACCTTCTGCAGTCACCTGCAGCTTCAGCTCCTCCTGTGGTTCAACCTGACGTGTCACAGGATGAAGAACATTCACAATGTTAAATCGACTGAATGTGTTGATATAATCATACTTTAAACTTTAATTTAAATCCGTTCTTTTGTCCCTGCTGATGGTTCCGTGGCGTCCATGTACCTGCTGGCTCTGGCGCAGCAGGTAGTTGCCCTGGTGGATGTGGAAGGAGGCGATGGCGGCGGAGGCGTCGTTCACGCTGACGGTGAGGTCGAAGTCGTGAGAGGAGCCCAGGGAAGCGAAGACAGACAGAGCCTGCAGAGCCACCACCGTGTCCTGACAGAGGAGACACGTCCACAGTCTGAGAACCTGGTTCACTCAGCTGGAGACGACTGTTAGTATCTGAGCCAAGCGGCAACCTCCGCCGCTGAAAAATGAAGCCAATGCGGAAGTGCAAAAAAGCTGCAGTTCCTCGAATAACCACTAGAGCAGGCTGCAGAAGGGAGTCAATTACATTTGAGCCCCATGTTAAAATGTCCGATTTTAGTACAGAAATAAACATATTTACAGCCTGGTTCAAAACATGGCTCTAGTCTCATAAGCTGTTTTACTACTCCATGACAACTCTCGGTGGGGGGGTGAATTTTTTAATGAGGAGTTCGTTTAAAATATACAGCATACATCATTATGCACACATATGCACTCATAGCTGTCAATCTAAGTGGCGCCACTTTGATTGACAACTAGCCACTGACGGTCTAAAGGGCGTCGCCCCGGCTAATTCTAGTCACTGAGTTTGGGAAAGAGATCGTCGTGCGGTTAGCCGGCTAGCAACGATATTTAGCATTTAACCTAGCTGGTTAGCCGTAGCTAGTTTGATTATTTCGAATAAAGCGGCTTTTTTCAGCGGGGTTTTTCAGCCAATAGCGTTCATTCGACCCGCCTCAGCTCCGCCCTCGCTCCACCTCTTTGTCCATATTTGGAGTAACCGGAGGTAGGCTACCAAGATGGCTACGCACTACGATTTGCTTCATTTTTGCTCTTCAGAAACCTATGGGTGACGTCACGGACACTACGTCCATATTTTATACAGTCTATGATCTGAGCGTGTTCCTGTCTGGGTTTGACTCAGGGATTAATTCCACTTTAGTCACTACAGACGGCCGCAGCCTCCGACCGATGGGACTCAGACCACAGTCTCCTGCAGCTTCTCCTTTTACAGTAAACAACAGTCTAAACTGTTCCTTGGCTTTTGTTCTGATGTTTGTGTTGTGTGTTCCAAGGATGCACATGTCTGCGCTGAGGACATTTCTGTTGTTTGGCCTTTACAACATTTTTGATTTGTAGCTGTTTTGTTGTTGTTGTTTGCTGTTGTTGTTTTGTTGTTGTCATCTCACCTGCGTGCTCCCGAATCCTCCCTTGTGGTTCCTCTGTTGGCTGAGCCACTTCATGAGGGCGAGGCCTTCTGTGATCAGACCCAGTTTGTGCTGAGTCAGCAGCACGTAGGACGCCATCTCGATGTCCACAGAGCGAGGCTGCCACGACGGAGACAGGCCGCCGTCTGGGGAGGACCAGGTCGGCACGCCGTCTGCTCGCACAGGGTCAGAGGACACACAGCAGGAGACATTTTCTCTGAATGTAAAATCCTAAATGTTAAAGTTTGAAAGCTGATGATTTCTGATTTCTTTCTGATCAGCTGATGAGGACGTCGACCTTTTTGTTGGGAACCTTAATAAAGTTCTCGTTTCCTATGAGTTCACATAGGTACAATGAATGAAGGAGCAGCAATGTTCACACACATGTTCAGAGCGTCACTGTACCTTTCATCTCGGCTCGTCCAATCAGCTCGCTGAGCGCTGCTTCGGCGCCGGAGCTGTCGGCCAGAGCCAGAGCGTAGCTGAGCAGACTGAGGCTGTAGTTACTGGTGACACCGAGAGAGCGATGAGCCTCCAGGAAAACCACGGCTCCAGACACCTGGTTCTCATACTGAACCTGACAGACAGAGAGCAGGGCAGCAGCAGCAGCACGTAACCAGTCACATCAGCTCATTGGCATTTATGAGATCAGGTCATAAACATGCAGCGTGATGAGGCAACATCTTTGGACCTGATGATGTTCGTCCAGTGTTTTCTGCTTCCTCCATCTGTGGCCACATGAGTCTGAGCAGCGTTCGCTCGCCCTGTTTTTACAGGCGGCTCATTAAGATCAAGCTTTATTTGATCCCTGTGGGGAAACAGATCTGCGTCCAACTCAGAGCCAAGACCAAGTCAGTCACTTGCACTTTTTCTGACATGTGCTTGGAGAAAGTAATTTGTCTTCTGTGGAGAAAAGAGGTCATCTGTGTCTCCTCTGAGAGACTTTTCTAGAATGTTTCATGATCTTTAAACGTGAAAATGAACCAGTGGTGAGTGGGTTTTTAATTCTTAAGCAACTGCACCCACAGCTCATGTTTGCTGAGGATAATTTAGTCCAAATATCTTTTTCCATCAAACTCCTCTTTCATCACTTCTCTACATGTGATGTCATGATTGTTTGTGTTATATTCTATTCATTATCTTCTGTCTGTTTTACTGGAACATACATTTGTATCTACTTTAAGAAAGGTGCTGCAGATGAAGAACTCTCACCCTGATGTGATGGTCCTCCAGCAGGGCGATGAGGACGTAGGCTGTGAGGGACACGGGGCCGTCCAGGCCTCCTTGGAGCTGGGTGTGGATGACCCGGCCGGGCTCTTCGAACTTCCCGTCGGGCCCCTGCTGGGCCCTCAGCCAGGCCGCCGCTCCCTGCAGCACGTTGGGGTCGATGCTGATGAAGGGCCGCGCCTGCAGGAAGCACCTCAGCACGAAGGCGGACAGCCTGCAGAGACGAGTCTCTCGTCAGCGTCGCGTTTTTTACAATTCTACAATTTCATTTAGCAGACGCTTTTGTCCAAAGCGACGTACATCTGAGAGTAAATACAACACAAGCAAGGATCTAGTCAGGAGGAAACAACCTGGATAAGTGCCAAAAAAATCAAGGTTCAAGTTAGATATGGCCTCCCTACAGGCAGTGAGGGGGGGCATACACTGCAACATACAATTAGACTTTTTTTTTTTTTTTTTTGTGTTTGTGTGTGTGTGTGTGTTCATTTTATAGGAGTTTATCAAGTGCCAAGGTGTTCAGTGAAGAGCTGAGTCTTTAGTCTTTTCTTAAAGACTGAGAGTGACTCTGCAGATCGAACAGAGTTTGGTAACTCGTTCCACCACCGGGGAACCACAGAGGAGAAGAGTCTGGCTCTCGACCTCGGGCCCTTTTGAGGTGGTTGTATCAGGCACCTTTCATTGGTCGAGCGTAGTGAGCGAGACGGAGTGTAGACCTGAATCAGGGTGTTCAGGTAGGAGGGAGCCGTTTTTGTTGTGGTTTTGAAGGCAAGTGTAAGAGCTTTGAATTTGATGCAGCAGCAACTGGAAGCCAGTGGAGTGATCTGAACAGCGGTGTGACATGTGCTGTTTTTGGCTGGTTGAAAACCAGACGTCTGTGTGTGAGTGTGTGACGTACCAGGTGCTCCCTGATGGGTCCTCCTCTCCGAAGGCGCTGAAGGAGCCGTCGTCTCTCTGATAGGACAGCTCTCGCTCATAACCTGGTGACAAAGACACCTGAGATTATAGAGACACCAGGACGTCGTTCATCATGTGCACAGTTACATTAACATGAACATGAAAGTGACAAACACTGGAGAGGTTTGTAGACTCGAGCACTGAGCTCTGTTCTTGCTTTACCCTTCATCATGAAAGCTGTAGCTCTGTCTGTGGTGTCCCGGTCGGTCTGTCCCGAGGCGCTCAGATACTGCAGGACGTAGATGTTCGGCGCAAAGTTGATCATGTTCTGTTCCCCGCAGCCAGAAGGCATCTGGATCAGAGAGTCCAGGCCGCTGATGGACGGACCCAGGATGTCACCTGTATCACATGGAAACCAGAGAGTCGGGTTTAGAGTCGACGGAGCCGACCGTCACATCAGGCTGAGTGGACGAGCTGCAAACGTCACGACAACACGGTGGAAACAGCTGAAAGTGTTTCTGCATTAATCATCTCACGCCGTCTTTCTGATGCCTTTTCAGTTTCAGAGACAGTTTCAAAGCTTGAAACCAGATGTCGTGTGTCTGTCAGGCCTGCCGTCGTCTGATTGGACGTGTTTTGAGTCGTCACCTGCGAACTCTGCAGCACAAGGCCGAGTTCAGGTCTGAGGAACTGAGGAACTACAACCAGCTGCTTCAGCACACGCTTCCTGCTCGCCGCTGACATCACACTTAACCTTCAACAGCACAGCTCTCCCTTGTCTTATAAACGTCCCTGTTCCACACCTGGAGCGAGCGGGAGAGTGCGATCTCAGCACGCTGCGGCTGGTGTCGCACACGTGTTTCGTGCCGTTCGTTCAACTTCCTGCACAGTTCGCTGTTTGAACATGTGTCTTCCACTGATCCCGAAACACGGAGAAACCACCTCTGCTTATTATAATCCATGTTGTTTAAAACATGCTGGAGTCCATGTGTGAGACGAGCGTTTCATTTCTGTCCTTGTTGGCTCTGATCTGCTTTTATCTCTCGTTGATAGACTGAATCGTCAAACTTGCAAAACAGCATCATGTTCACGTTTCTCTCTTGAATTAATTTGAAGCCACAGTTTGGTGGAGAAGTTATTAACACAGAAGGAGAATAAATTAATCCTGTGTTATTTTGTGGGATTTTATAAAAACCTTACTTGTTTGTTACATAATGAAATGAAACCTGCTATTCAGTTTTAAAAGACTGTGATTTCTGATATCTTTCATTGAAATTACAGGATGAGTCATGTACAAGTCTGAGGCCTGTGTTTGAAGGAGCCAGTGGACAGATGGATGATGTGTTGTGTTTATTGTAGACACAGTGATGTTAGTCAGAATCAGCCGCTCTGGTTTCACAGGAATCGGCCTGAGACCTCCAGGTGATCTGAGTCTGAGTCAGTGTTTATTTCCCAGCAGCTCGTGACTCGAGCGTCTCTCTCTGTTTACATACCGACGGCCGTCACGGAGACTCTCTCGCTGCCGTCCACCACATCTGCCGGGAAGGTGAACGTCACGTCTCTGGACAGGCTCAGCTCCGAGGGGGAAACCTCGAGCAGCAGCGAGACGGAGGACGACTTCTCGAGTCCCTCGGGCTGCAGAGTCCACAGCAAACACACAAACAAACAGAGAGTAATGTTTCTGGGGAAAGATGGAGAGGTGCCAGGTTTGAGTGGAGCAGATGTCTGAAGCCTGACAGATGCTCTGATAAACACAGGCTGACAGGTTCAACTCTCACTGTCGCTGATGTTTGGATGAAAAGACGCTGCAGCTCTGGCTTCTCACCTCAGAGCAGGACCACCCCCTGTGACCAACAGCTCAGGAGAGAGGAAACAAAGCAGCAACTTCTCAGCTGTTGTCTTGAGAATTACTGAAAACTGAAAACTAAGTAGGAACATCGGTGTTTGGTTGAACTGCTCACAGCTCACAGTCTGAGGCCTGTGACCAGGGTGAGAAGTGCATCGTTTGGCCACATGGAGGGTCATAAACCAGGGAGGCTGGAGACCCTGGTCTTTAAAGCCTCATGGGGGAGGAGACTGCCAATCAGCTCCTCACAGGCCGTTAATGAGGAAGCACAGCAGGAGACATGGTGGTTTACAAAGGCAGAAATAATCACTGTTTACAGATGGATCATAGAGAAGCTGTGATGTGTGTCTTCTGTATCTATCATTAATATTTTGGGTGTGATTCAATATAGTCAAATCCCTTGTATCTGAACACACACTTGGCTGATAAAGCAGACTCTGATAGGCCTAAACTGTTGGTCTAATGTTGGAACTCCTCTGTTGCAAACACATGATCTAAACCTTTCTCACAGCACCTTGACGAGCACCGTCCTGCGGACCAGGTCGGACGCCGCCGTCGACACGGCTTTCACAGAGATGGGGATCTCTCCGAGGACCAGCGGCCTGATGGGAACGAGGACGGTGGCTCCGTCCTGACTCATCACAGACACCTGATGAACGCTGGCCATGGGGAAGTCATTGTCCCCCAAGACGAACTCGAAGGTGTCGCTCTGTGCAACAATCACCATGACCTGGCAACAAAGATGGAGAGAATCCACCCGGATCACATGAAACTGGCAACACAAAGAGGGTGGAGCAGCATCAATGAGCTCTTTTATCAAGCCTTTATGCACTGAAGGACGTGGAGTTTAAAGAGAACCTGGGTCACGTCTTAATCGTGTCCTCGGGCTGAGATCACAGTTGGTTATCCAAAGTTAAAACCACTGATTGGATTGTTGCAACCTGACTCCTGAGACACCCCCATTAACCCTGCGAACCGCATTCACTCCACACAACATGTAATCCCACACCGGCTCTATTCTACTGTTAGTACACTTATATCACTCTGGAGCTGATTTACAGCAGATGGACAGGATCATCGTGATTTTTAAGACAGTTGAGTTGAAGCTGCATCTCAGCTGTTTCTGTCTCTTAACCAGGTCCATTTTATTTATATGAACAATCATGAATCTTATGCTCTGTACATCCCCTTCTATCATCCTTCAACTCAGATCAGGAAAAAGCTTTAATAGGGAAAAATTAAAGGAACCTCAGGGAAAGATTGAAGAATAGAAAAATTACAGTTTGGACAATTAGGACGAAAAAGTTATAAACAGATCGTGACATGAAGGAGGACTTTGACCAAATAGATGAGTCATGAAGCTGAAGTTAAAGATTTCACACACAGAAACCTGATGAAACATTCAGCAGTTTCAATCAGTTTGCTGTGAACAGCAGCTGAGGCTCATGGGTAACGTAGTATTTAAAGTCGCCCATCACACCCAACTGATGTAACAAAATGATTTGCAAAAGACAAAGCTCATGAAGAAATGAAACTCAAGCTGCTGTGGATGGGGACCGACCTCCAGGTCCTCGGGGAGGTAGTTGAACAGAACGACCTCCAGCAGCAGCTCCTCTCCGCGGACGATGCAGGGCGGAAGGTTCAAGGACAGGAAGAAGTCCTGGAAGACGGTGAGCTGCGGGAGGATGACACGAAACTTTACCCTGTCTCCTCAGGTGGAAATGACAGTAACAGGCCTAATTACAAGGCTCAGACTAATGACTGAAAGCAGCACCAACGTAAGTCTGACACGAGCTTTAGTCAAAGGTGTTTTCAATCAAAAGAAATGATACCGAAATTTTGAACAAAAAATAGAAAAGAGATGTGGCTCATCCTGTCAGGACGTCAGTGGGTGTTCACACCTTCGCAGGCTGATCTATGAGGCCCAGGCCCAGGTTCTCAGACATGACGAAGGCGGTGGCCGTCCAGGTGGTGATGCTGTCCGGGACGGTCAGAGTGATCTCTGTCGAGTCTGAATCACTGCGAGAACAAAGAGGAGCAACGTGATTTTTAATATGAAACAATGAGCTGTATTTACCTCATCAGTTAGTTCTGCAGTGAAACACAGGTCAGAAGACGACCAGGAAAAGAAGCTGCCTTCCACTTTCATCTCTGGCTTGTTTATCGTATTTAGCTTCAGTCTGTTGCTCTGGTTTCAGGTGGACATATGGAAGCTTCACCCTGTGTTGGTGTCCATCCAGATCCAGGTCTCTGGAAAGTTGCGGCGCTCCCGTGGCCCCGGGTGTGGCTCCACATCTGGACTGTCTGTCTGGGAGAAGAGATACATTCCCTCCCCTGCTGTTTAGCAGACGAGTGTCAGTTTCATTAGCATCACATAGTCGCAGGAGACGAGAACGTGAAGAGTGACTGAAGTTGATTATTAAAACTTACGAAATATTGGCTTGAAGGGATTGTCCATCATGTGTAAACTGGCATCAGTCAACGCCACCAGGTCACATGTCTGCACAGAGACAAAACACGTTTCTGTCCCCATTCAGATGGAAAGTTCAGAAAGGGTCGATGGACCAACAGGAGGGTTTGAGAACTGGTTCGTCACAAAGCTCTGGAGGTCAGTGTGCTTCCTGTTCATTCAGGTCTAAACTCTACAAATCTGTATGAAACAGATTGTGTTTTTTTGATCATCAATTTTCTGTTGGGTAGATTGGACTATAACAAATCATCTTATAAGTTTTTTTTGAAGCTTTTTTTTCTAAGATTTGTGTGTTAAAAAAAAAAGTAACGTGAAGTATAAAGTATAAAATTTCCCTCTGAGGCGAAGGACATTTTGTCACTTTACGAAATTGTGTCTATGAAGATTTACCAAATACTTCTGTGATGACGTATGACAGATAATTTACACTTTACTAATCATAAGTAAATATCATGAAGAACAGTGACAGAGTGAAATCAGGGAAGAACTGTGAGTCGGACCGAAGCAGGGTCAGGATGTGATGAGGCCGACCTTGAAGACGGAGTAGGGATCTCCCATCCTGAACATGTCGGAGTAGGCGTCGGACGAGGAAGCGCCGAACCCCCCCATCTCCTTCAGCACCTGTGAAAGCCACACCGACATCCTCAGGGCGGCGACTGTCACAGCCCACAAAGAGCAACAAAACAGGCCGTGACACAAAGAGAGCTCTTATTGTTTAAAACCAGTTCGGCCGAGCCGGGAGAGAAAACAGTTCACCATGTGTCAGGTGACAGTGAGGCAGAAGCAGGGCGGGGGGCTGCAGATTGGGTGTCATAGAAGAAGCAGGAGGAATATGGACATATAGCTGCTGGAACATTTTAAACTGGAGACGACCCTGGGGAGTTATGGAAGCTCCTGCTATTCACAGCTGACGGGAAGGACTGTTGGACATGACAAAGCAAGTTACATGACGAGCAACTGGCTTTAGAAAACAGGGACAGGAGCCAAGGCTTCCAGATCCCTCTGACTGAAGCTGCTTCACCTCAGTGTTTCCTGAACTGAAGCATCAAAGCAAACAGCTCAGGATCCGAGAGTGAAAGTGTTGGTCGAGCCAATGTTACAAGAAAGTACTTTATTTACTTGCTTCTTGTTTCTACAACCCTGAAATAGAGTTTGAATGCTGTAAATAAATAAATTAAATATGATAACTCGCTTATCTTTTTTGACATATGCCCAATTAAAAACAGCAAAAAGTCAATATATTTCATGTTTGATCATCAGCTTCATTGATTGATGTAAATATCGGCTTCTTCCGAATCTGATGGCAGCAACATGTTTCAAACAAAAGACAGTGAAAGTTGTCGACTGATCCAAAAACACCTGTTTGGAGATTAACACATGGACTCAGGAACACGTCACCGCCTGTGGTGTCGCATGTATGTTGATGTATTTGGTGCCATAAGTCAGTAAATCTGTGGCTGTGAACAAGCATCGATGATCCTCTCACCATCTGCCTGGTGATGTCATTGCGTGACCCCGCCCCCTGCGTCGCCTTGTCGACCACCAGGATCCCGACCAGAGAGTTGGGCTCTGCCGTCTTGACCCTCAGCGTGGCCTCCACACCGGGCCTCTCCATCGCGTTGTCCCAGCTCAGAGACACCTGCCAATCACAGGCCGGTCAGTCGCACACACGTCTCAGACAATCACGAAACATCTACGAAACACAGGTGGTCAAACCTGTGGCCGAGCTTCAACACAAACAAGTCCAGATTGAAGTCAAGCAAAAAACCAACTGAAGTATTAAATCACCTTGTTTTCTAAAGTCGGGTAGATGTGAAGCTGCGTCACGTCGTTGACGATCTCGCCGGTGGGAAGCACGCAGTAGACGACGACGCAGGCCACAGGAGCCCAGGTGACTTCTGGGACCAGAGCGAGAACACCTGAGGCTTCACCGGCAGAAACCACCCGACCTCTGGACTTGACCTGCACAAACAGGAAACAGACGCTGTTCCTCATTCTTTCACACATCTCACACTTAAAGCTACATGAATTGATTGTTTGGTCACTAGGGGGCAGCAAAAATCCAAAATCAGTTGACAGACATGTTTACAAACAAACAGCAAAATTAAAGATCAAATAAAGAATATCGCAACCGGAGATGATAAAACAATGATACAAATCTAAACTAGATAATGTGAGAAATTCAAGTTTACTCTACAGCCGCTCTAAATGAAAGCATTGAGCAAAATGTAAATCGATTAAGCACAAAATATTCAATAAATTAGGCATCTTCTTTGATTGTCACAGTATTGTACTCACGACGTAGTGAATGGCAGTCATTGGAAAGTTGCTCTCAATGTGCAGCAGGAGAGTCGAACCAACCTGAAGGACGAGAAGATTCGTGATACATTTTGAATCCTTATTTTAGAATCACAAGTGTTTTTTTTGGTGTGTTTGTATTTGGAAGTGAATCAGTGAATTAAATGCACAACGTCCCCAGACAGAAGCAGCTGTGACTCCTCGTGTTGCTCACACTGACCTCTGGAGGAAGGGAGGGTTTCTGAATCTGCAGGTAGGAGTGACTGGGGGAGTGGTAGCTCCTGTAGAGCTGCAGGGTGCTGTGACTGTCCTCGAAGGAAGCCTGGACACAAACAAACCAACCAGGTGAATATGTGAGAGAGTCTTTGTCTCCTGGTGTCAGCTGAGTCCCAGTTTGTCTGTCGGCCTGTTTAACGTCTGAGTGTGTGAAACATCTCGTCACTTCCTGTCTCGGTCAGATTCAGATGCTCTGACACAAGAACAACATCCATTAGTGTCCTGATGTCGAGTCCTGAAGTCGTGACTATTTGGTTCCACTGTTATATTCTAACTCGAAGTTGCTCTGCTCTCTGTCTATTCAGTGTCAAACCTGTTTTCAGAAATATTCCTGTGCATGTGGATAAAAGGTTTTCAGGTGATAAACAAGATCGTCTTACATCAATTGTGAGTGTTTCGGTGTCTTTCATGAGGTGGATGTGGAGGGGGATCACTCCGTCTGCAGGGACAGGAAACTCCATGTCTACAGGCGGCACGTCCTCGTGATGGGAACGAGGATTTCCCACAGGGCCTGACATGTTTGATCGGCGAGGAACCTCCCCCACCTCGTCCTTTTCCCAACTCCACGGGCTTTTCTTTGTCTGCAGCACTGACACTTGAACAGTCCTCAGCAGATCCTCCAGCGACAGCGGCTCATCGTCATAGGTCGATATTTTCAGCTACAAAACCGAGACAACGATCGACAGGATGCTTTTGAAAATTATTGCGTGTACATGACATTTTACTGAACAATCTGAATAATGTAATAAACTCTGCAGTAGATTTCCTCTCCTCACCCTGGCAGTGAAGTTCAGATCGGGTCTTAATATTTGGGGATAGCAGTCAAAGGAAACTTTATATTTGAACTTTGCCAAAGACACCTTCGCCGTGCTGTTATATGTGAGGCCTGAAAGATGAGAAGAATCAACAGTGAAGTCAAGAAGACAAAGAGCTGTAAGAAAAAAGAAGAAAAACTGAGATGCATGACAGATCGAAACATAAAGCATTGTCAGGACGGATCACAGTTTGTTTCTTCACAATCCCCATTCAAAAACTCAAAGAGTGAACTGGACTTTATCAATACACAGAGGTGATGTCATCAGGTGAGAGCTGGTTACCTGTCAGATGTTCAGTCACATGAACAATGATCGTTAGGAACTCTTCATCCACGTAGTCGTCGTAGAAGATGAGGTCGGCAGCTCTCCTGCTCAGTGGGTGGTAGTCGGGGAAGCCAAACACCAAGTCTGTGCTGCCGTGAATCTAAAGCAAAGCAGCAGAGGAGTCAGGAGGACATTTATTCAATCTGACTGAATCTGTCCATCTCAATTTAACACATGTCAAGAGGACGTCTTCAATTTTCTGTCTCCTCTCTGACCAACCGTCCGAAAAACATCGAAAGTGTTTTATTCGTACTGATATGAATGAGTCAAATAGTAGATCCTGTTTTGGTCTGTTTCCAAATCCCAATTAGGAGCTTTAAATAAAATAAGCCACCTCTCTCTCTTCATCATAAGCGTCTTCAACATCATGAAAATGATGCAGGAACGTTATGTTCATGTGTCCGTGAACAGGTTTGCCGTAAAAGTACCTGAGGATGAAAACACAACAATCTTCAACGATGCTCAGGTTCTAGATCGTTCATACACAAACATGTCAATACTCAAACAAGTCAGTGTATCGACACTGGATTGAACATGTGCAAACACAAAAACGAAGCTTCTCACTTGGCTGTGACGGAGCCTCTCAGAGTGTCCTCGTGATAAATCACATCTGGAACGTCGATCACCACTTCGAACTTTGGCAGAGCTGCAGTGGAAGGTGTATTTAGAAAATGTACTCACGTTAAAGTACCAATACAACAATGCAAAAATAGTCAAGGAGAGAAGAGGAGCTCATAATACTCAAGACAAAATCAAATATCTCATTGTGTTTTGCAAAGCCTCCTGAAACATGAGCACGTGGATATAACAGACTTTCAGAGGATGTTCATCTCGTTTTCATTCGACAGCTCAGAGAAAACATACGTACTGTAACGGGCCACGTTGAAATGCTTCTCACTGGAAACAGCCTGTGAAAGAAAATCAAACGTGTCTCTTTTATTCATCCCTTAGACAGTGTTGTTTTCTGCTGTGTTGTGAGCATTACAGCCTCCTCACATCTGCAACATCATCTAGATTCTAGTGGCTCTGGAGTCTCAGAGTCTGTGGAATAAGCCATGGGATTCCCTCAGCTGAGCTCTTCCAATGCTGCGTCAGATTTGGTTCCAACAGTGAAAACATATTTATCTTATCTCTTGAAGAAATTGTTGTTTTCTGTTTTAAAATCTTTTTAAAATTCCAGTGGAAGAATCTGGAAACAGAGCAAGTAAACTGAAATATTCCTATAGGCGACACCTTGTAAAGAATATTTTCCTGCAGACATATTTGGTTCATTCAAGTTTCCAGTGTCCAAACTGCTCTGAGGGAACCTGAGTTGGGTTCTTGTAAACGCCCGGATGTAACACACTTACATTGACTGTAGTGATGATGGTCCACTGGCCCAGAGGAGGGTTTTCAGACAGCTCAAACTCTTTGGACACGACCCCTAAGACGCTGTCGACAGCCAGCCACTGTCTGATCTGGTTCCCCCGCGGATCCTGGATCAGGTCGCAGACAGAGATATGAAGTTGTTGTAAGTGATGGAGCTGCAGCCTGGACGCTCAGACGGATCGATGATGTAAACTGTAAATTGGCGTGAGACTCACTCTGATGACGATGTCCACTGGGCTCATGTACGGTTTCCCGTCGGGGTGAACGGACACCGCTCTGATCTTCACCACCTGCCCGGGCCGATAGTTCTGTTTGTCTGTCTGAATGAAGGTGGAGAGGCCTTTGGGGTCGAAGTGCAGCTCCGTTGAGTTGGAGAAGACCTCGACGCCACCAGTGTGACCTTTGACCTCCAGGCTGTACCGGTGCCAGTAGCTGGACTCGGTCTCGTGGATCTGCAGGGGGAAGACATTTAGCTCCGCCGAGAGGGATTTAACTGTAAATCTGCACATCCAAACTGGAAACCCAAGATGCCTAAAACCTGATTGACCTTCGTAGGAATCTGTTTTTGAAGCTGCTCCAACCGGAGTTAAAAGCTTCTCAGGTGTCTGTAAACTAACGGACGGCAGATGAGAGCTGGGCCGCGGTCCAGAGGCTTCAGCTTCGGATCTGCTCAACATCTGTCTGAATTTTACTTCATCGTATCTGTTTATGTTCAAGGAAAAGCCTCCCTGCTTTGAAAACACATAAATCAGTGTTTGTTCTGGTTTCATTTAGAAAACTGACGATAAATTAGCCAAGAGTTTCCAGAGAAACGTGTTGAGGTTTTTCAGCTGTGATTCAGAAATTTAGTTCACAAACTAAAGTATTGGACAAAACAAATGTTGACCTGATGATGGAGCTACATGAAACGTGAATGGATCATCACAGTTATTACGACTCATCCTGATGGGAGCATGAATCCCTGTTGAGATATTTCAGTCTGGAGCAACAGTGTCTCCTTTGGGCTGGAAACACAAAGTACTGTGTGTCGTACTCACAGGTGGCAAAGTCAGCAGCGTGGTCGAACCTTTAAAAACAGAATTCGACAGAATTGTTGTTTAATCACACTGTGAGTCAAATCAGACTCAATCAGTTAAACCAGACTTTTGTTGATGACACTCAAAAGGCTTCACCTCCTTCAACTGCAGCAGAGCTCGAGGCCACCACCTGGTCGCCATGCAGAATGTCAGCGGATACAGTGACGGGCGACGTGGTCAGGATGCTGATGGATACCGATGTCGGGACTCCAGGGCGGACGACCCTGGGAGCCAGCAGCAGGTAGGACGGCTGAGGGCTGAAAACCAAAACACAGGAAGCAGCAGATTCTGATTTAAGGTGGAATAAACTGAATGATAGTCAATATTTTCCTTTGTGTCAACGACACACAGTCCCACATCCACCGTCCTGCTGCCACATGTCTTATTACAGAATAGTGTTGGCAGGTAATAACTTTATGTCTCATCCACTGAGCTTTCATCATGAATTAAAAATCATCCAGATGTTTGAAGAAAGAAGAAATAACTGAAAAATACTGGTAAGAGGTTGATTTGAACAACAGTGATACTTCAACTTAAACAGAGATAAAAGAAAATGAAAAAGCCACGTTGAGTGTGTTGATGACCCAAATAAGACAACAGTAACATCCCAATGATCTCAACCACACTTACAATAAATGGAAAATCCTCAATACAGAATCAAATGAATTTTGACTAATCAGTCCTCTCTGAATCTTAAGGTGTAAACTGTTCCAAACATCTGTGAAATTACAAATGATTCATGTTGCCTTGATGTAAAATATAAACAAAACCCATCTTAGAATGAAAATAAATCATCATAAATCAACTTTTTCTACAGGAAAAAACTTCAGATAGACCCTTCACTTGTCCGGATGACTTCCCCCGACTCAACCTGTACCTGTGTGTGTTTACCTGTGTGTGTTTACCTGTGTGTGGGGCTCTGGGCGGCAGTGAGAACGACGAGGCTGAAGAATCTCCACACCTGGAGACGCTCCATTTGCATGAGTGACCTTCACTTCACGGGGCTTCGCTCAGTGCTGGAAGCAGGTGATGTCAGCTGCAGCCTTCATACCTGCAGACAGTGACACACACACCCACCCCAATTCCTTCATACAGTATCACCTGATGAACTGAACCGGTGTGAGTTTACCTGAAACCCTCCAGGGAGGAATCACTTAGAGCTGAGACTGGGCGTTTCCACACAGACCACAAAGAAAATGTACCTGCGATTATTTGAGGTGTGTCCAAAAAAAGATTTGTAATATCACTGTCTCTCGCTCCTCCTGCCTCGCAGCGCCTTCATGGAGCTGGAAATAGATGAAGAAAAGAAAGAAAACCTCATGAAAAATATTTGGCATCCTGAAGAGTTTATTTAGCTTCAGCATATCACAAACATTCAACATGAACACATCCAGAGATACATGGAAAAATGAAAAATAGTCATCTGAAAAGTAACCAGTAACTAAAGCTGCAAGACAATACTCAGGTAAAGTAAACATTCATCAAATTTGTACCTAAGTACTGTACTTAAATAAATGTACTAATAATTACATTCCATTTCTGCAATACCCAAACTTAAAATACTGAAAACAAATTTAAAAGAACATTAAAAATACTTATTCCTAACATTCTTGCATGACACGCGCCTCCGGTCCAGCAGGGGGCGCTGCTCTCTCTGTGCCTTTAAGCCGATGTCTCTTCCTCTGTGAGGTGCAGGGAAACAGCAGCGAGCAGAGATGACAACATTAAGACCGTTTACCTGCGATGATTTGTTCAAATTCAACAACATGTGAGTGAAATTTCGTCACTTTTATCATATACGTTCTTTCAATGAACGAACTGTTTGTGCTTGTGCTCTGAATTTATCTGCACGTCCTGTTTTTGGTGTGTAGCGAAGTTAGCAAGCTAACTGCTGCTAAATGCTGCTCCAAACTCCATCTAAAAAATGAGAGACTATAGGAACCCCTTTGTCATGGGCAAAATATATACTTATTAATGCTTGATAGAAACACAGTGTGGGTCGTTAGTCTCTTCTGGAATAATCGGCTTTGATTTAATCAGTCAACCAACTGTCGTTTCGGTATAAATTGGAATCTGCTTGCCTTTTCGCTAGCTAACCGGTTAGCACGTTAGCCAACAGTGCAGAGCAGTTGTTTGTGTGTTTACGTTTGTGTTCATACATAACGAAATGAATGATTGAGTTTAGTTTGCTGGTGTCTTCATAAATGATAAGACCCTTCTCATAGAATAATTGTTATTGACAAAACTTGAAACCTGATGTTTGTTTGTGTTTTTTCCAACAGCAACTTGGACCCTTTGACAGAAACTGTATCCTTCACTTTAAGATGAGCATCAGCTCATGAACCTGTTGAATCTCACATCTCTCTTTCTCTTGGTTTTCAGCTGATGGCATGTAATTTAAACCCAGTTACCAGATTATCAAATTCATCTAATAGTCTGTAATTTGTTCTTCTGCTGAACTGTGTTTCTAATGTTTTATATGTAACAGAAGTCTGTGGTTTTCTTTGACCTTTGACCTCCAGTATGGGATCCCATTTTACCTCCAGTACCTGGCTCACTGGCCGGAGTACTTCATCGTCGCTGAGGCTCCTGGTGGTGAACTGATGGGCTACAGTAAGTTCTCCTGCTTTATCAGATGTGAATATTTATTGTTCAGGACGGTCAAATGATCAATGAGTTTGTTTACAAGAGAATTTCTCTTTCATACATTTATGTAACTGCCATTTGTTTTCATTTCATCTTTTAAATACAAAAATGTGCTTGAACAGACGTGAGTCCTGCTCCAGGTTTTCATTGCATCGATTTCCTCAGTTTTATTTTGGCACATATCAAAAAGGTCTTCTGTTGTGTGTATCTGTTAGTGAGAAGCTCAAATATTTGTGAAAGAAAATAAATGTCCATGTCTGTACCCATACTGTCACAACCTTCCTTTTTATCAGGATTTATCAAGGCTAATAACCAGAAAATGTAGTCAAAAATACAGGTATTGTAACAATGAATTACATCTCATGTGTGGTGGTTATGCTCAATGATCTGGCCTTGAAAATGGTTCTGTGAATGTCACCATTAAGGTGGAAAAGGAGTTTATATTTGAAATGTGCTGTACTCATCTTACATCCATCATCCACACGTCTCACTTCACTTTTCTGAAACAGACCCTCAGTGAAGCTCCTGTGAATCTTGTGGCTGACATGTTGTTTGCTTGCAGTCATGGGGAAGGCGGAGGGGTCTGTGGCCCGGGAGGAGTGGCACGGTCACGTCACTGCTCTGTCTGTGGCCCCTGAGTTCAGAAGACTGGGCCTCGCAGCCAAACTCATGGAGATGCTGGAGGAAATCTCAGAAAGGTTTGTGCCACCACGCCGTCATGTTTCGATTGTTGTTTGACATTTTTGTATCAGGCTTCAACTTAAGTGACAAAGATATCAGGCTTGTATTTCCTCATAAAATATATATTACTCTTTTTGGATATTAATACATATTTACATGTGTGAGTTCTGAACACATGACTTTTAAATGATTTCTGAAGGTTAAAACTCCTTCAACAGTATATGTATCCTTTGTTTCAGCATCTTTCAGTAACAGGTGTTGAGGGCTGCCTGAAGTTTTCTCCTCATGTTCTGTTGTCTTGCAGGAAGGGCGGATTCTTCGTGGATCTCTTTGTGCGAGTTTCCAACCAAGTGGCAGTGAACATGTACAAACGTCTGGGCTACAGCGTCTACAGGACGGTGATCGAGTACTACTCGGCGAGCAATGGAGAACCTGATGAAGACGCCTATGGTGAGACCAGTTATCAGAACTCAAAACAACAAAAAAACACCAGGATTTTTAATGTATAAAGGTTTTCTGTTGTGTTTGTAAATAATATTAAAAAAGGAAATTGAGGATTTAGTTTTGCTTTGCTTGTCTTCAAAACCTGAACTGTTGAAACCCAAATAACCATGAACATGATCACATGACTGTCAGACCAAGGCCAAACATTTATGGAGGTATTTTCCTCACTTACGTTCAGTGACAACAATCCCTGCAGACCGGTTTGATGTGCAGGTGTTTTCAGATCTAATCTAATGGTGGTGACTTGTTTTGTGCCTTCTAAGAAACAATGTCCCCATTAGTCTGGATAGTCCAGGAAACACACTATCAGCAGTTTTCATTGGAACCAGTAATAGCCTCTACAAAGTGAGGATGTTTTTCTGCAAAAACAAGTTGCTCCTGACGTTTTGTTTTTTTTTTTCAAAGCCTTTTTAACGTCTTTCAATTACCACACTAATGCTTGAGAATTATAAACTCATTCTTTGCTGCACATTTATTTGTCTGTATGACACAAAGCAGAAGGGGGCGCTGTTCCTCCAGAACAGACAGCTGTTGAGGCTGAGACGGGATTTTAAAAAAAACTGACCATTTATATTTCCTCTTTCCTTCTTGCAGACATGAGGAAAGCTCTGTCCAGAGACACAGAGAAGAAGTCAATCATCCCGCTGCCACATCCTGTTCGACCAGAAGACATCGAATAACACTAGACTGTGGCTCTCTGCATCCCGATAATCACATGTGAATTTTATGTAATTACAGGTCCTGCTCAGTTACATTGTACATAATTAAACTGTCATAGAGGCTGCTCACCACTTCTCAGTCAGAGAGCCACAGATTGTACAAATTTTAGTTTCCTAAACAATCGAACACCGGTTCAGTTTCATCTCCTGTAAATTCCAAATTAACATTTAATTGAGAAATCAAACAATAGGCGAGTTTGAATTCATGTATAATGGTAAAGAAAACATGGTGGTACAATAAAGACTCCACGTGAGCTGGTTTTGTTTTTGTTATGAAACACATCAGTAGAAAAATCAGTCCAGGATGATCGTAACTCTCCTCACGTCCCTGAGAGAGGAAAACGTTCCGACACAGCATGAATCTAATCTTTATCGTCTTCATCTCCGCTCCTGCTCCGTTTCTCCTCCTCCTCCTCCTCCTCCTCCTTCTTCTTCCCATCATCTTCCTCATCACTGTCACTCTCACTGCTACTACTGCTGCTGCTGCTGCTGCTGCTGTTGTCATCATCTCGATCGTCGTACGTCTGCTCCTGCTCCGTTTCAGCCGCGGTGTTTCTGTCCGAGTCGTTTTCAGGCTGCTCTTCTGGAGCAGCTGCCGCTTCCTCAGAGGACGGAGACGTCGTCTCTTCAGCCGCTGGAGCTTTTTCTGAAACCCCATTGTCCTCGTCCACGACCTGCTGCCTCTTCCACATCTTTGCCATGGCCAGCAGTTTGAGGTTGGGTTGATTGGCGGCATCTTCTGGGAAAATGTAGTCGTAGTACTCCTCCCAACCTGCATCCGACTGAAAGAATCAAGAAGAGAGATCAAGACCTGTGACTTGTTCTGATCACTGATTCAGATGTGGCTTTTTTAATTTATTGAGTCAATGTGTCTAAAATGTAAAAACTGAAGAAAGTGTCTTGTTTTTTCCAGAGTCCAAAACTTAGAAATAGAAGTAGGAAGTAGTAGAAATCTTCAGTTCTTACCCCGTCCTCGGCCGTCAGCTTCCTCCTCTTCTTCACCTTCTCTGGCAGCAGCTTCCTCACTCTCTCCATGGTGCTGTCAGAGCCGAACTCCCTCTCGAAGTCGCTCCAGGACTCGAGCAGCATCAGCCGCTCCTCCTTCTCCTCGCAGTTCCTCATGCTCTTGTTGGCCTCCTCGAAGATCTGCCGGCACTTCTGCAGCCTGTCGGGGCTGTCGATGGACAGCTCGAACTTGGCGTAGCTGATCCAAACCTACATGAGAGGAAGAGTAGGTGGAGGACGATCAGAGTCACATCTCAGAGCGCTGGTGTGGAAAACGTCTTTTCCAGATAACTGACGAGCATAGAGAGCTACGATGCAGTTCTCACCTTGACGTGCTGAGTTCGCTGCAGCAGCCTTTTGTAAAGGTTTCGGGTGTTTCCAAACTCCTCCTGCTCAATCTCGAAGTCAATGTAGGACTTCCACAGCACCTGTAAAGATAACAGACATTGATGCTTTGAAATGATCAACAAATGAATTTTTTATGTGCAGAACAAAGTATTTGTAACTTTCTGATCAGGACCTCTGGCATGTCGAGTCGAGGCTGTCCGATGGCCAGCTCGAAGATGCCGCGGGCTCGGTCCGTGTCTCCCAGGATCGTCTCCAGCTCGGCGAACTTGATCCAGGTGGTGCAGTTCTCCGGAGTGAACTCCAGGTATTTCTCATACAGCTTCCTGCAGCGGTCGAACTCACGCAGCTGCAGCTCCAGCTCGATGTAGCCCTTCAGCAGTTTGTTCTTCGGGCATTTACCGATGGCTGTGCCCTGAGAAGAGAAACCATGGTGAGTGGAAATCAAAGTTTCCTGTTTCTGCTGTTAGTATTAAAATACCTGTTCAGGCATCTTAACCAGAACAAGTCTTAATATCCGAACAAGTCTAATAACCTTTAGATTGATAAGTTATCAAGAGGTCTCCCACTTGAACTCATCAGTTGTGCTGAATCTTACCATGACCTTTCTGGCTCCCTGCAGGTTCTTCTGCCGGATCTCAAACTGAGCGTAGAGCAGCCAAATCTTTGCAAATGTGAACTGAAAAGAAAACATGACATACAATTATCACAGTACCAAGTCTGTAACTGTTATCAACCGTACTAGGGATGCACATGGTTAACCGTTTAACCGTTAACCGATAGCAGTAACTCTAACCGATTAATACTAACGGTCAATTTTGTTTTTAAGCTACGTAATTCAATCAACTCATGGGGGCGTGTCGACAGGTGCAACACATGCCATCACGTGCTTTCCATCACAGCCCACTTTACAGCGAAGATGAAGAGAGCAAAAAGGAGTTCTGTGTGGGACAATTTCGACCGGAAAGGGGAGGATGTCATTAGTAAATTATGCGGTACACGCGCTTCCCGAGGCTGGCCATTCTGGCCCGGCGCTACCTGTGTATTCCTGGGACATCGGTCCCATCTGAGCGCATATTCTCCGCTGCGGGTCTCACGGTAAACAGGCTGCGCACCAGACTGACCCCAGAGCATGTCAACATGCTGCTGTTTCTTCATAAAAACCAGTACATTTAAAAGTAAATAAATAAAGCCCATGAGAATTTTTTTGTCACGGCAAAAATAAAATAATAGGGGAGGCAACCGCCATTCCGACATCCCTCCAATCTATTATTAAAAACTCCTGGAACGGGAAATATAATATGTCTAGTACACGTATTAATGTAACTCGGGCTAGTGTGAAACATGTTAGATTCATGTGTGAATCTCAGGCATCACTGACTGTAAGCAGAAACACAGTGTCAGTGAGCTGTCACAGCAGCCAGCTGGAGCGCAGCTCTCCATTCAGCCCGTGTGTCTCCATGCACGCTGGCATCATATGCAACATTGATATTACAGATATCAATGACGGCTCTGCAGATGACACCTGAAGTCACTGACTAATTCCAGTCTCCTTCGTGTTGTACAGTAGGGGAGGGTGTGTATCCTTGTATGCAATTACGCACAAAACACACATTACATTGAATATTATTTTTTTTTATCTCCAGACACGTCGCGGGTCGTCCAGGTTTACAGTAAAATTGTTCGGAATGAAGCCGCATCATCCAGATAAACATTGAGCTCCATCAGAACTGTTTAAATTTTTTAAAATTAATTAATTAACAATTAAAGAAATCACCAGCACGCTCACTCTCCACATAATTTAAAAAGCAATAGCAGACGATTGAAGCCTACAGTACTGTTAATTATATCTACAGCTTGTAGCTTTTTTTTTTTTTCCACATTTTAGATGAGTAATCTAACTATTTGCCGTCATTGTAAATCTGCAGTTCGGCACCGGACAGCGCCGAGTCAGTGACTCTCTGATTGATGTCGGAATGGCAGCATGGAAGGACATTTAAATCTTATCGGTTAACGGTTATTAATCGTTAAAGGGCGTCGGTTAACGGTCATAAAAAAAATCCAAAATGTGCATCCCTAAACCGTACCAAACTTTACCAGCGTTCGGTTTCAGTACAGTGACACTATTATTGTCTAAAATGATACAATCAGGCCTTATTCTAAGAAAATGGAAGACCAAGCATCTAAATTACCTTTTTATGTGGGATGAGGTCCAGACAGGCCTGGTACACCTGCCGTGTTCTCTCAGGGTCCTGTCAAAAAACGTATTCAACATAATCAGCAGAGCTTATTGTTGATGTATTACTTGTTTTATATTGAAATATTGAAAATTAATTGAAATTTTAATTAATTAGAAATCAAGCTGACTTGTAGATAGAGGATGAGGGAGCAGGTCAATGATACTAATGATAAGCAAGTGAACCGACCTTGACCTCAAGCTCCTCATACAGAGCGTAGTTGATCCACAGGTAGATGTATCGTTTCCAGTGTCTCTTCTCCTGGATGGGGGGCACGTTGGCGATGGCTCTCTCGTAAACCTCTCTCACTGTGTCGGGGTCAGCGTCGTTCTCCACCAGGCGGAGGTAATCGAACCATGCGTCGTAGTTGTGTGGGTTCGCCTGATGGAAACAGGAAGTAACTTTACATCCACTCTTTTCATATTAATTATATGTCACATATTAACGTGAACAGGACCAGACAATTACAATTCAATCACATATTTTCAATCATAAACCAAAAGGAATCTGGAAAGCTAGCTACTTGTTTCCACTGTAAATACCTTGACTTCCTCTTCATACTGGAACCTTCGTTTGCTGACGATGACATCCTCGATTCCCCTCCGGTCTCCAAACTTCTTCTCAAACATCGTGTAGTACTTGAAGAGCTCTTGTGCCTGGTGTTTAGGGATTCTGTCCAAAGCGTATTTATAGATCACCCGAACTCGTTCAAACTGTAAAACAAGGAATGTTACATAAAACATATGTTTTCATATGAAGCAGTGACAGCCACAATTTACAAGCTAGTTCTACGACATAGATAAACATTTTAATAACTCTCCAGCATCACAAGAAACTGAAATTCTATGGCTCTAATTTGACTTCATACAGTGTGTCACAGGTTAGTTTTGTCCTGTACTGGGCTGCACAAACCTCTTTCTGCGTCTCCTCAAACTTAGCGAAGGCCACAAAGAGGTTTTCGTCCACGTGTTCCTCTCCGAAGAACTCCACCGCCCTCTCGTACACCTTCCTGCTGTGAGCGATGTAGCCATGCTTCTCTTCAAAACGAGCGTACTTGATCCAGTTCTTCACTTCAGGGTGAACCATGACGAGTACAGCGGAGTTAAGGAGTTTTTACAAGATAAACAAATATTCCCCCAGAGGTTACAAAGACTGAAGTCACCGACTGCTGCTTCTGTTCAGAGTAGAAAAAATTAAACTGACTGGTGTGAACCGGGGGTGAGAGTTAAGATATTATGAATACACCGTTGGCAAATTTTACATTATAATAAATGTAATTTGCTGTGGCACAAAGTTTTTGTTTCAACACATGAAAACACTGACAAAAGGATATATCGTTCATAAATGGTTCGAGCTTTGTCCACTTCCTTGTAGCGCAGCTCAAAGTTGATGTAGGAGTGCCAGGCCTGCTCTTCAGGCTCCCACTCCATCCAGCGCTCAAACGCCTGCCTGCAGCCAGCAACGTTCCCCAGCATCTCCTCCATGTAGGTGTACTTGTACCTTTTCCAGGACAAAAAGTCAAATGTAAATAAAGCAGAGGTGGATGTTTAGATACCCACGTCAAATAGTAAAAGAAGGCTTCAAAAAAAAGTAGTGTGCTTTTGCTTATGAATAAGAGACTTTAGCAAATAGTTTGCTTTGTTTGCTTGTTTTTTCAGCCAAGAAGGAGCTTCGTCATTCGTACCAGAACTGATTGACTCTGGGAAGGATGGTTATGGCTCTGTCCCAGATGTTGCGGGCGTGGTTCACCTGACGGCTCTTCATCTCCATCTCGGCATACTTCAGCCACAGAGTGATGTTGCGGTGGTCGACATCCAGCGCTCGCTCGTAAATGGAACGAGCCCTGAAACCAGAGGAGGCCGTGAGGAGAGAAAACACATGCAGGACTGTTTAATTAACTCTACAGTTTCTACAGGAAAACTGTTTGACTGGCCAAAGGCACAATACCTCTGGATCTCCTTCAGGCTTTCCTCCCATTGTGCGTATTTTATCCAGTTACTGATAACAGTGCGATTCTTTCTGATGTTGTCCTCAAACCCCTGGAGGAAAATGCAGACAACAATTTGACAAAAAGTCACACTACAAAGTTGTGAAGGTGCTTTTAATGGTATTAAAATGGGTGTAGAGAGCCCTTTCTTTAAAGTCAAGGATGAATTGGAGAACCTCAGGTGTCTGGTCAGATTTCACACTTCTGCAAACTGAAAAAGAGATAAGCACAGACCTTCCTCTTCTTGAGTTTGTAATCATTCAGCTCCTCTTCATCAGTGATCTTCTGTTTTGGTGGTGGCGGCAGAAGTTCAAGCTCCCTCTCTTTGGCTTCTCTCAGCAGCTGTTCCGCAGTGATCTGAACCTCTGCCGGAGCTTTATTCTTCACCTAACAAACAAGAAGTCATTTAATGTGATGTTCAGTTTGTGAGCTTAATGTCTTGTGTTTTAGCAATGTTATGAAAATTAGGAAAGCTTGAATTCTTATGTAGGAATGGATGACATTATATTTTCGGTATATATATATATATATATAAGAAACACCTCCATACAACTGTGGTGTAGAACCGATGCAAAACTTAAGTCAAAGATTTCTATATATACAACTACATTCCGGTAGTACTACAGTAGTACTACTACTACTACTACACCTCGTAATACGCAGCAAATTCAGTTTACTATCTTAGAAACGTTTAGCATTTTCGAACATGTTTCTATATAGGATCCAAAACAGGAATAACTGATGGATCAAAGTATAAAAATGAAAGCCAGGGAACCCAAACAAAGCGCAGCATGGTGGAGAAACATAACCCTCAGTTAGCTTCGATGGGAAACTTATTGGGGCTCATGTGGTTTCCGGGAGGCTAATCATACCGCCCTAAAACAACAAAATCACATATATTCTTATACTACATTACAGATATATTACATGTAAACTTGGTTTAAGGCAAACATGAGCGCGATCTGGCGCCAGCTCCACAAGTTTGCTCCATTAAACTTTAGCGCTATCTGTTAGCATTAGCTTAGCCGAAGTCAGCTCGCGGCTCCTGTTGTGAGTTTTTATATTCTTACCTTCGCCACCTTCGGTATCCGCTGTTTTCCCGCCGCGGTGGAAGCCATTCTGTCGGCGGCTTTAACCAACGGTTTTTAAAAGAAACTAATGAAAATCTTTCGACAACAACAAAACTGTAACAGCTAACGAAACGTTTTGTGTTCACATTCACCGCGGGCCACCATGACAGCACCCAGAATGCCTTGCGAGTTCCCATTAACCCCTGGCGCAGCGTTCTGTTACTATGGTTACACAGTTTGTGTTAGCACGCTAGCTAGCAAACTGCCAGGAAAACTCGTGGTTTTTATGGAGCTAAGAATCTATGGAACTTAAAAATTTGTTATTAATTTTGCTCATAAGTAATTTAGAGTTAAACAAAGAGACTGACGTCATAGTTTATCCGGGGATACACCTGTGACAGGTAACAGCTGTTCTGGGCTGGCTAAAATTTAGACTTTATTTTTAATCTACACGTCATCCAAGTTATTGTTGTCTTCTCTACTGTTGGTGTTATTTTGACTCTGTGTCGTCTCTCTATAAATTGAGTCCAAGTGAAGATGAGGACCATAAGTTCCCCCGGCGGTCAGGAGCAGACTGTGACCGTCAGAAGGAGCGAGTCGGCGGATGCTCAGGGGATCGACAGCCTCATCAGCCCTGCGGCTCTGGAGGTTTATGGCAGGATCAATGTGATTCATCTTCTGTAAGACAAAACATTTCTTAATCGCGGTCTTAAACTTATAGAGCACAGACATTAATTAACAGACTTGTTGTAGAGAATCACACAGTGTAAAGATAAACTACATATTCATTTTTTGCTCTTTTACAAAAACACATTTCTTACACCAAAAAGCGAGAAGATTTTTTAAACCATTCAACAGTCTCCACCTTGATTTTCAGTTCACTCATTAAAGCTCTGTATTTAACCATATTTTGTGAATGATGATGCAAACACATGAGCATAGGAGTAGATGGCAGAAAGGTGCATTATTTATGCTACAAGCCTTGTTTGAGATGATTGAATGGACCTTTTGATGTTGTGAAATCCTGCCATCATAGTAGACACACTTACAGTATTCATCTTTTTTTTTTTTTTTTAAAAAGTCACTGAGTAAGTCTTGTAATGTCATGTTAATGTTGCTCTCTGGTTCTTGTTTCCTCTCTGCTCTCCTTCACCTTCCAGAGAGAAGGCCAATCTGGCCGTGACTGTGGCCAATGAAAAGGACGATATTCTGGCCCACGCCTCCTTCTTCGATCACCCTGTGGGAGACTTGGTGGATCAGGCTCACTGGGAGCCTTTCCTGCACAAACACTTCAATGCAGAAAAATGCACAGTCTGTATCAGTCATACATTCTCACCATACTGTGAAAAGCTGCTGATACAAAGTTGTTTTTAAGATTAATACTTTACTTTAAGTTTTTCAGTTGTTCCAGATTCCATGAATCTTTGGCACCAACTGAACTCATGAGGCTATATTTTCAAACAAGACTTTTTCAGACCTTTAAGTTGAAGTAAAGTTACTTACACCTGCACTGGAGAAAAGTAAAGCCACATTTCTTTCCTCTGCAGCCTTTGAACACACTCTTTCTCCACCTTTTCGTGGCACAGTCGAACTTCAGCACAGCAAGTGCAAAGGAAATAATGAGGTATGAAAAAGTCAGGACATGTACATTTTTTATAAAAGTTTAATAAAAAAAAAAGTGTCATTTGTAAAGTTTTTGCATTATTCTTATCTGGAATATTTACTTCCTGAATTTCTACTTCAGTTAGTTCCATAATGAACTTGACACAGTCAGAGTTCAACTTCCATATGTCATGAATATTAAACACAGTCGTTACTCGAAGGTAATATTTCACAGAGGTTAAATCACGTTCTGCCAAATCATAATTCCCTTGTTGTTCTTATCGTACCTTCTTTTTGCAGAGCTGTCTTTAATGCAGTGCCAGAGCTGGACTACATCTGCCTGCTCAGCCCGTATGTTGGTGGCGTAGGTGAGGAACTGCTCCAGTTTATTGTTGTGTTTATCACTTATTCAAACTTTGAACAGACTTGTGAGTCGTGTGGCTGCTGTTTGTGCAGAGCCAGCGCTGGAGGAGATGTTTGAGCCGCTGCAGCGCCTGACGGAGCCCGGACCGCAGTGCTTAGCATTAATCTGCCACAGACAAGAGCACTGTCCAAGGCTTCATATCCGCCCAGCCAGGTGAGGCCATTGGTTCATCACATTAAGATGGCTGACAAACATGTGAACATTTTCCTTCAGCTTGAACCATGAGACCATGAGCTGCCCAGACTGTCAGTGGATATATCGTCCTCGAACTGGGTGAAGTTAAAGCTGCATTATTTGATATTTTTGGCCACTTGGGGGCAGAATAGCTCCTCAACAAGCTGACAAGCCCACACACATCCAGAAGACATGGAGTGTAATCATCCTGTTAGAGCCCTGTGTGTGTCCACCTGATGAGTTTCAGTCCACTCTCCTTCCAGCTCTGGTCTGCTCTCCACCAACTCCTGATACAAAATATCAGGCTCTTTAGCTGCTAAATGCTCCACTTCCTTCACCAGCTTGTCACTATCACTGATGATCTGCCTTTCAGAGCAGAACTGTTTTGCTGCTGTTGTTGGAAATGAGCCTGACAGCGCTGAGACTGAACCATTCAGTGACTGTGCCATAAAACCAAAACTATGATCTGAAAGAGGTGAAAAGGTTTCACAGACCTGCTGAGCTGGTGATAACTATTGATGGGTGAATCAGTATTAGTGAGTCCTTTCATGTTAGAGAAAGTAATTACTGTGATATGAAGTGATGTCTCGGCTCGTTCTCTTTTTGTACCTGACAGGGTTGAAGATCATGATGACATCATGCGATTATTTGCAGAACAGACCAAACCACCGTCAGTGGACCAGCCGTTCTTCCTGGCAGAGATCATTGAGGCACAGAATGAGGAAAATCACACTGCTGTTTGTGAGGTTTGTTACAACTTTGAACCTTTTCGCACTTAAACATACAGAAACCTTTGATTTCATGTTAAATTTTGATCTTTGCCAAACGGTTTTGAAAAGTCATCCAGAGAAGCTGTTAAAGTGAGAAACCATCCCTCATCTGATCTTACAGCGTCTGTGAGTTCTGTGATTTGCTCCCAGTCTTCTCTGAAACTAATGTAATAGCAGCTCACTGATGATGCTTTGACTGACTGTCAGAGACCCCTGCTGGGGTCTGTTCCCCCGGGACCTGGGAGACGACAGATCTCCTCTCCCCTCCCCGCCAGTCGGGCTGACATGTGTTCATGGCAGCATATGGCAGATACGAGCTGATACTTGGCCAAGACATGCTCTCACTGAACATATTGTGTCCAGACATCTGAAGCATTTGGGCTTTTTGTCTGAATATGTTCAGCACTCAGAGAACAAACTGTCAAACATTGCCCCAGAGGGTTGGGCTGATCAGGCTGATGAATGCCTTCGACTTTCTGTGAAGCTACACAATATATCATTTCAATATTTAGTTTTTTTTCTGGTCTTTTTTTATGTGTCACGGTCATGTTTCAGTCTAAAGTCCAGACTACATGAGAACGAATAGATGTTTGTCAGCCCAGTGTCACATAATGAAATGGAGAATTGAGAGTGAAATTCTCAACATTTTATCTGGTATTGTGTGTTTCATGCTTCTCCCGATCTCTTTCATTTCTCCATGTTTGTAAAGCACTTTGAGACGAGCTGTATGATTAAAGTGATATTACAGTATAATATTTAAACAGCTACCTTCTAAAACAGAAAATGTTAAACCCTTCATTAACTGGTGGAAGGCTGCATGCACTGGTGTCTGTGTGCTCTTGTCCTCCACAGAGTAACGGAGTCACCGTCGGCTTCATCACTGTCACTTCTGATGTTGATTTAAAACGGCTGCACTGCTTCGACTTGAGTGAGTTTAACGGTTTGTACAAAATGAAACAGGATGAACCTGTTGCTCAGTCTGACTCAAGAGAGGATGGAGAAGAACCCAGAGAACCCCAGACCTCCGAGTCAGAGCAGGTAACAAGCTACAAGTAGGAAACAGTTCAGTGGTTAAAATGTGTTCATGACTGTGATATAAACATTACAAAGAGTTTTCAGTCCTTGTGTATGTTCACTTCAATCTGAGCAGGAGGAGACACGGTCGACCGAAGCTGGACATTGTTCAGAGAAATCCAACGCTTTCTGTATCCAGCTCTGTGTTATTGACAAGAATCATGAGATGAGGTAAGCTCAGCTCTTCCTGACTGTGTTAACGAGGGAGCTTTCATTGTGTTTGAAAAAGAGAAGTCAGAAAATGTTGAGAGATGAATGAAGAGATTTTTGGTTTTGGTCTTCATGATGGCTGCCTTTGAATACAGGAATATTTAAATAGCTTTGAGCATGAAAACTGTTTTACTAACATATTTATAAGATATAAAAAGATCTGCAGTGTAAAAGCAAAAGAAGATCATTTGTAGCATCAGCTTCAACTTACTAAAATTATATAATTCACAGAAATGTAAAGTCAGTTTAAAAAATGAAACTATATTTTTCAAATGAGTCCATATTTATAACTTCAATATGTTTTCACTTTGCGGCTGCTGCTGGCAGCTGTCCAGAGTCACATCAGTCATATGCTGTGTTAAAGCAGGGACAGTGACTGTTAGTTGGCCCCCGCTGGGCTCCTCTCACCACCGCCTTACCTCCCAGCTGTTACTGAAGACCAAGTCGAGCCGCTTCCTGCCGAGAGTGAGCATGTTATTAATGAGAGCTGTGCTTAAAGTGACAGCGAGACGGAGCTGAAGGCGAGAAGCTGAACTGGAAGCAGCGGGCAGATTGGCGGGCCAGTTGTTCCACCACAGTGATCAGCAGCTTTGGCAGGAGCTGCTTTGACTGTGAAGTTGGCACAGACATATTTTCACTTAACTTCACCGCCTTCTTTCTCTTCTTCTCTTCCAGATCAGCCGACTTTATTCCATATGTATTCAAACTTTTCCCCGTGAGTATTCACTGCACATGTCACATATGAGACATTTGACTGAAGCTTTTGTTTAGAAGCTGCACAGACCGAGACAGCAACAGTGAATGAGTCACAGATCACTGTCAGTGGGCTCCGGATGAAATAAATACTCCTGTCTTTCTACAATGATAAGTCCCAGAATGTACCTGATAACACTGGAGGAGGTGTGAGACCCCTGCAAGTCTGTTTGAAAATGGCCTTTATTATAATTGACTCCATCCACCAGCTCAGCTCAGTTCAGTTCAGCTCAGCTCAGTTCAGCTCAGCCCAGCTCAGCTCAGCTCAGCTCAGCTCAGCTCAGCTCAGCTCAGTTCAGCTCAGCTCAGCTCAGCCCAGCTCAGCTCAGTGTGTTCTGTCCATCAGGGCCTGGACTTCTGTGTCATCACTGCACCAGCGCCGTGCCCTGAGTCCCTGCTGCTGCAGAGCTTCCTCAGGGTGGGGCACGGTGCCACCAGCTCGCTGCCCCGAGAACTCTACATCTTCCACCGCCCCGGGCTCAGGTGGGTCAGCAGGTGACTCTGCTTTGCCTCCTGCAGGCAGCATCAGTGTGTCTCTGTCAGGTCAGTGTTAGTGTGTGTTCAGGGAGGAGGCCCCTCAGTGCCCCCCCCCCCCCCCCCAACCTGTGAATGAACTGTGTTTGTGGTTGCTCCAGCAGGAGTGTGGAGGTGCGTCCGGCGGTGGCTGCAGACCGGCCAGCTGTCTCTGAACTGGTGACAGGTCTGAGACTGAGCGAGTCCCTGCTGCAGGACCTGGACTGCTTCTGTGAGACACGCAGAGACCCGGTCAGTCATGTCAGCACACCTGGGCTTCACCTGCACTCTGTGACCATGTTTCTGCTTCCTTTACATTTCAGACTGCACCTATGATACAAACCTGCTTCACAGAGAGGGCAGTAACTAAGTACATCCTCAAAATGTAATCATGTGTCCAGCGTAAAGAAGCATTTCCTCTGTTTTTATGACCTTCTCTGTTGCTCTGCTTTTACAGCTTCACTTTAATTTACTTACTAAACGCTGTGTTGATCAAGATGTTGATCATGTGATCACCTTCAGGTGTCACTCTGAGCTCTTTGACAACAGTTTCTGTCTGTTTAATAACCAATTTCACCTTAATTGCCAATTTGCTACATTCACATAAATGTGTCTGAGGAAAAGCAGGAAATAACATTCACATAGTTTCTTTCCTTTCTTCCTTCTTTTTTTCTTGAGAAGAATGTAATGTGGTCGATGTTTGGAAATGGTTTTAATTAGCACAAACAGTAAATGCCACCCACGTATGCCAGCGAACAGATTGGTGAGAATTCAGTTGAACGGGTTTCCCTCTCTGACTGACGCCCCAGCTGTCACTGCTGCGCCTCCAAAACTGATAATTACTTCTCAAATGAGAATGCAGCCACTTCATGAGTATTCATGGCAGCGGACTAAGACGAGAAGGTGCGTTCAGCTCATATTCAGTTCAGTGCACACGTGTGAATTGACATGGATGTTGCTGTGCTGTGTGTCAGGACGGGGGGCCGCTGCAGGCCTTCGTGGCCCAGGTGCACAGTCGGGTGGTGGGAATCCTGATCATTGAAGATGAACAGGTACGTGCAGTTTCCAGGTCATTGTCCTCAGATGACACTGAAACAGTCGGTGGTTGTTTCTGGTTCTGTGTCAGGATCAATCAAGTACTGAACTCTCTGGAAAACTTTTTACTTTTAAGAGGGTGGGTTTTTTAAAAAGGTAACAACACCAAAACATTTCTTTGAAACAGCTTCAAAAGTGGATGATGAATGAATGTCCCCACTGAGGGACAGTTAAAGGAACATCTTATCTTATCTCCTGTCTTATCTTATGATACACATTGTTTGATCACACAGCATTACTATCTATCTTTAGTAATGAAAGAAAGATTTCTGAAATAATTTGGAAGGTTTTTATGGAACTATGCTGCTGATGAAACACTGCACTGATCACAGATTCCATCCAAAATAGCCATGTGGTCATTAAATGAAGTGAAATTAATCAAAACGTTTGAATCAAACAGTTTTTCATTATTCAATAATCGTTTAAGTCAGTAAAACCAAACATTATGAGGATTTCTGTCTTCTCTCTGTTTTGGACAGTTGGTCAGAGAAAACAGGCAGTTTGAAGATTGTGAGCAGTTAACTAATTCAGAAATAATTAAAAGATGAACTGATAAAGGAAATTTCTTCATTTCAAACCTCTTTTCTCCAGAGCTGCGTCGAGGTTAGATCACACATACATTTAAAACATGAGGTTTATTGAAGTATAAAAGAGATCAAAAAGAAAAGTTTTCTTTCTTTTTCTTTAAATCAAACAAACACAGAAGAACTATATTAAACTGTGTTGTCCTGGAAATGTTCCTCTGTCACTGAATTTATCCACAGAAAACTCACCTCATTGTTTATCTTCTTCAGGACCTCGAGTACGTCCGCGCCCACTACAACATCGAGAACTTCATCTATTTCAGCCACCACAGCTACGAGGAGCACGCGCGGCTTCGCCACTTCGTCCTCAAACCCTCCTTCCAGCACTTCACCCAACACTTGTTTAAGGAGGTCCTCCGGCTGGCTCACAGATCCTGCCTGCACCTCAGGCTCTACCCGCCCTGCCGCAGCCAGGAGGTGGGTGCACAGGGACCTTCAGGCCCTCACTGGCCCCGCAGCAGCGGGCCCCTTCCAGCCTCTGTGCATGTCTGCTCAGATACACAGTGTCATTAGGCTAATGATCCTCAGTTTACACACTGCAAAAAATATCCCTCATGACAGGCCAAAGAAAACCCAGTGATGAGGTCGTTTCACCTGACAGAAGTGACTGTTTCACTTTTAAGACTTTCTTTGAAACACAGATTGCATTAATATAAAAAATATTATAGAAACTCATTCAGGAAAACGGGAATAGATTATTTTTGTATGTGTTTTTAATGTAAAACTGAAAAACAAGACATGTTGGGTGCATTTTCTCTTTTTCAACCCAGATTTTATTCCATCAGTGTTTCACATTATATGTCATTATCAGAGAGCAACTTTTCAGGAGCTCATTCTTCTGCTGTGGCGACTCGGGTCGTTACAGCCTTCAAGACGCAGCTCTCCTTAAAAACATGCTCACTCTCAGCAGCACAGTCAGAAAATGTGTCTGCAACAAACTTGGCTATGAGGCTTGATCTTTAAAATACTCTGTATTTGTACAGTGTTTTACTTCCTGAATACACTCTCACACATCATCTCACAAGTTTTAGACAAGTCTACTTAAGCTAATTAAGCTAATGTGTTTATTTATTTACCATTTTTTGATTTAAAGTTTTAAAGATGTCTGTCAGATTCAAGTTGTTTAAAAAAAATTTTTTTCATTTTCCTGTGAATTTCATTTGGACAAAAAGCAACATCTTCGACAAGCAACGTCTCAGATATTAAAAATGATGAGAACTGACTCCTGTAGCTGTTTCAGATGAGACAGACAGATGGATTTGTTGGTGTGAAAGCAGGTCATTTTTTGCAGAGTGTGGCCCTCAGCAGGCTGCTGTCCCCGGGGTCGAGGCAGCAGGTGCCGGCAGCGCTGCCAGCTCCACCTCTCCACACCATAATAAGACATTTCCTCAACGTGTAGAGGCCTCCACTTCCTCTGCTAATTACCTTCCACAAACAAGCACCAGATTGGGAGATGATGATGTGCAAATAGAATAATGGCAGAAGATAAGCAGAGAATTAGCTCTGATGGAGCAGTGGATGAAGCATCGGGTGATATTTTCCATCCAGCTCGTGTCAGTGGTGTAAACTTTGCATCATGGAACCTCCTCACCCCCGTCTCCTCCTGAGCCCCCACACTGATGCTGTTTAACCTCTGAGGGGATTTTCACTGACATTGTGCCCTCTTCTTCTGCACCCAGAATTCCTGCATCCACCATCTGGATTTTGTCCTCAACTGTTCAGTCCCCGTCCGCCCGCGACGCCAGATCATCTACCCGCTGGAGGAGCTTGGCACCAACGCCCCCTCCAGGCAGATCACTGAGGACCAGGTGGGCACCGCAGCAGCTGGCTGACAGGGAGCAGCCTGCCAGGGAATGTAGATGAGCTGAAGGCTCCTGACAGACAGCACTGAGGTAATGTGGCCACTAGAAGGCGCTGTTTCAAAAGGGAAAAGCTCAGAGAGACAGACTGTGCTTCACTCACAGGTATGGAGAGAAAAGTCCAGCAGAGGACTCGCTATGATGGAATGAACTGTCACATTCTGTCATAAACATCACTCTGTTACACTGACTGAGAGACATTATAAGTTTGAAGACAAACAAGCAAAAATCATCTGTGTAGAAAAATGTTTAGTTTAATTTAATTTTCAGCTTCATATATATTTGAATTGAATATTGAATATTTTGTCTGCTGAAAACTGCAGCGGAAACATTTTAAACCTAAAATGTTGAATCTGTTGAGCTTTAGAAACTCCCTTCTTATGAAAGTAATATAAAACAATAAAAGAGGTAGAAGTGGTAGATGAAATTCAAGCGCTGAGAGAAGTTGAACCTGAAGTGCTCAGATTCGTTGTAGTGTTAGCTCAGGTGTAATTAAATAGAATTATAGTCATTAGAGGTGTTCAAGTGTAAACATCAAAACATGAACATAAAAAAGCTAAAAACTCAGAAAAGACAGGGAAGAAAGATGAACATACAGAATAGAAGTGATAGTGGGCTGCGTGGTGGAGTCAAAGGATTTTTTTGATGTGGAAAATTTTAAGTTTTCTCTTTAAACCAGTGACATTTTACATATTGTGAGATGTTGTTGACACATTCACTGTGAGGAGTAATGAGACAGTTGAGAGGAGACTTTTCTCGTCATGAATCATTTTCACCAACAAGTTCTTGTGGGATTATAGAAGTTTTAAAGTGGACCTGTGTAGGAGCCCTGAAGGCGTCAGGATCCTTCAATCAAAGTACTTTTCAGAGGGTCAAACTCTGTCTGAAACCCACTCACCCACTCAGCTGTGACACATCAGAATTAAGAGATCTGACTCAGAGTTTTTTTTTCCAAAACCGACGCTGACTTTCTGCAGCAGCTTGTCGGCTGTGTGGAGCTGAGGAAGAACTCACTCTCTCTCTCTCTCTCTCTCTCTCTCTCTCTCTCTCTCTCTCTCTCTCTCTCTTGGTTTGTCTCTCACTCTCAGGGTCAACTCTCTCTTTCTAGTAACTTAGGCAGAAGATTGAGAGCAACTTTCTTCATTTCATTTTATTAGTAAAACCCCAAGAAGCTGGTGATGAAGTGAATAATGATCATTTGAGCTCTGAATTGTTTCTTCTTCTGTTGTTTAAATTCGACCACCTGTGTTCTGACTCATCTCAATGTGGATCTGATGTATTTTAATCTCCAGTTCAAATATTGACCTCGTGCACAGCAGCGCTCTCTACACCGAAGGCGTCACCGTGTGGACTCACATGTTCCTTCCACTCCATCACACCCAGCCCCCCCCCCTCCTCCTCTTCACCTCGGTAACACAGCAGTCATGATTTCCAGGCTTCCGTGCAGATAAGAGCTTGGCCTCCGAGCGTCGCCTCCGCCTCCTGATGTCGGCCTCGGGATGATTAATCAAATTTAAAGCACCTGTTCCCTCTCTGTCAATACAGGATCATATTACACTGAGCCGCGGCCATTGTGCTCCGGCAAGGTGAGGCATCTCCAGCCTGATAAGAACTGCTGCACCTGCTCCACCACACATGCAGATGAGACCGGAGCTTTGTTCAGCTCAATACCTCATCTGACTAATTCCTGCACTTTTCACACGGATGCACGGAGGCATTTCATTTCCCTACATGCAATAACACATACAGGGTTTTACATACAGTAATACTCATTTTCTATACGTGTCAAAATACAGCGTCAGCTTAAAAATCATTGTTTATCTGATACATTTTGTAGTTATTGTTGTGATAACAGTGATTTAATGGACGACTTCGACAGGAAACAATACCCAGCAACATGTTCTGATCCGTCTGCTGTCGTCCAGTTTTCATTCAACTGTTTTCATATTTTAAATGCAGTTGTGTAGGTTTTGTAATCATGGCTCAACCTGAAGAGTTTCATGTCCACAAAATGAGCAGAACGTCCACGACTCTGTGCTCCCACACATCACTCAACACTCTCCCTCACTTCTGACCTGATAACAATGAAAAAAATTAATGACAAGTATTAAAAAGAAAACGTGTTATTTTGCAGTTTGGATTTAAACCGGAGAGTATGTTCTGAAGTTTTCTGCTCCAATTAAAACTATTTATCAGATCACCAGTTTTTCTGCGGCGTGCACACATTCCTCCTATAGAGAGCCATATGTTCTTTTATCTTCCTGAGCCTCAGCATCTCTCAGTGTGTGACAGATGTCGGGCTCACAGGCTCTCGTGGAAATTATTTGAATATTACACAAAGGTTAATTTCACCCTCGGGTTTCCCCTTTTTTTCGCTCGATGCTGTTTTCATCCAACAAGGTGCATTGTGGGGCCAATCTGCCTAATTATAGATGATGAAGGAGCCATTAGCTGCCTCAGATCACAGGGCCCTGACCAGAGACGCTTGGCGGCGGAGGAATTGGGAAATTAGAACGCGGTGTTCGACTAATTCCTGCGAGACTCTTTTGTAATTATTGTGGAAAAATGTTCCTTAACTGTCGGCTCACATGTTTGTGTTTCCATCTCGTTAGAATCTGAAGCTGCACTTATTGCAATTCTCATATTTTTCTGTGATTATTGAGTTTGGAGCAAATGAATATCGAGGGAACACTCGATTAAAACACAAACATGAGCAGGCGGTGGGATGAGAGTTCACCAAGCTCAAAACAGTAATAAATACAATTTAAAAATGAATAATTACGAGAAGAACATTTCAAAGATCAACACACAGCGATCGCAGTCTGATGGGTCTGTCGATGACCAATGATAGAAGATAAAAGTGATGATTACTGAGCCTGTGTTTACAAAAAAATCACATGAAACACACAGAATTAAGTGAAGAAATACAGACTGTTAATGGATTTAACAAAAACGTCTGTAAGCTTTGAAACGGAGCTGTTCACAAACCTCAACTTATCGTTTCTTTTCTGCTGCACGAAAACAGACAGTTCCCTGGTTCCTGCCCCAAAATGTAAACTGAAAGAAACAATTTTAATGGGAAACAAAATTCCCAAATTGCCAAATTCAATGTGGAACTAAATTTTGTTTAAAAAAGCCGAACTCTTGAGAGCTTCAGCTTCTATAATAGACATAGTTAAGTCCCTTTCTGGACTTCAGTCCGCTACTTCTTTGGAAAATCGGAATTTGCCAACCACCTGTAAAAGGACGATTTTTCACACAGATTTCAGAAAAGATTTTGCTTAAAACTTTGCTTAAACGTTAGAGACCATCAAGGTTTTCTCCTGAGAGCTGGACCCAGTCCTCAGCAGGCAGATTAAGTGCTGTGATGAAAGCCTGCTCCTGCTTCATCTTGTCATATTCAAGCGGGAGAAATTGGACACATCGTTTTTTAATGCTTTTAGCGTATTGATAATTAAGGCTTTTGCTGGATTATTTAATTTTCTGAAAATGGCACCAGTCATTTCGTGAGTGACAAATGCCTCTCGATTTTTTCCTCTCAGGGAAAAACACTCTGCCGGACTGACTGTCTTCTCTCTGTGTTTCTCTCAGGCTCCGTTTGCTCTCAGCCTCATCAGCAGGAAGTTAACCATGGAGCCAAAGGTCACCGTTAACACCAGGATCGTGGTGGTGGGGGCGTCAGACACAGGTCTCTCCTTCCTGGAGGTGCTCTGTTTCTGGTGAGTCGGCCTCAGAACGAGCTCCTGCTGCTGCTCTCCTCCCAGGTGTGGAGTAAACTGTGTGTTTATCAGCAGCTCTTCTTCTCTAACCACGGCCGGATCAACCTGCATCAAGCAGTGTTTTACTGTTGGCTGGTTACGAGTGGAGCTCGAGCTGCAGCTACTGTGTGTTAATCTACAGGAACCGTATGAAGGTACTGAGCCTTTATTCAACTGAAACCTTTAACTTCTGAGCTTTGTTGTGAAGATTTATATCTTCTCTAGGAACCAGTGGTCTTGAGGCTGACAGCCACAGACAGGGAAGTGTTGAAATGTGTTGTGAGACAGATGGTTGCCAACTGCAGAAACCAAATCAAAAGTTAAATCCAGGCAGAGGAAACACAGTGTGAGTCTGAAGCTGCCAGTCAGTGTCAGTCTCACACAGGCAGGTACCAGAAGAACACTCGCTTTATCTGCAGGTTCCAGGAAACACAGACAGACAGTACAGGCAGGTCTGAAACAGACAGCAGCTGTTAGAATGAAACACAGTCACATGATCATGTTCATCAGATCCTGATGAGTCTGTAGAGAAATACCAGTGTCCCCAGAAACCCCGGACGAAGCTTCTCTTTCGTTTCTTTATCATCCTTTATTCAAGGAATCCAATCTCTGAAAATGTCACTTGACTCCGGGTCGGACGTCTTACATGTTTGCCTTGGTCCTGCCTTTGTGAGATTAACTGCTCCGGCAGATAATAAGAAGCGCAGGGCTGCTGATTCAGAACCGGCCGATAGCTGCCAGGCAACCGGGCTCGTTGTTTTGAGCGAGTGAGATCTCACAGCTCTCAGAGCTGGCAGGGCTGGCAGGGCGGCGCGGCCGGGGCGGGCGGGTGCACGCAGCTGTCTGAGGCCTGGCATTCAGCAGGGCCAGCGCTGGCCCCCTTAATTAGCCACTCCACTGTTTCCCCCCGTCAGGGATCTGCTGCAGCGATCTGTGTTTGCTGTCACTAATGAGTTGACTAATGAGGCAGTTAGTGTCCGCTGAACTAATGGCGAGGCGGCGGCGCATTGAGAGGCTGAATGATGGGTCAGTTTCGGCCTGCTGGGGCCCCCCTTATCAGCCCTGCCCAAACGTCCATCCCCCCTCGCCCCCCCGCCCGCCCCGGCTTTCCGTGTGCTCGTTGAATCCAGCCCAGCAGCACCAGCGCCACCCCCCCAACTCCATTACTGACTGGGACGGGGTCAGACAGATAAAGAGCTCTGCGGCGGCGCGGCCCTCTGCTCGCCGCGGTCAGGCTGCAGGGTCACCGCGGCCGTCTGTCACCGCCTGATAACAGAGCAAATCCACAGCCTCTGATTCAGCCACATCCAGACACCAATAATGGGCCTTAATGCCTCAGCGCTGCAGCATAAATCCACCTTCTGGCACAGATTAACAAGGAAAGTTTGACTGCAGTCATTGTCTCAGAGTTGCTCATTGTTGTTTTGGATGTTCACATTAAAATCAAGGATCAAACCAGTGATGACAGTTAGAGATTCTTCACTTGATCCCTCTGTAAACTCTGTAGATTTCATTATTTTACACATGCTCATTTTATAATAAAATAAATACACAACTAGTCAATTAATCAATTGGTGGATTGACAGAAAATTAACCAACGATTTCATTTATATTTATTAATGTTGGGCTTTAGATTGTGGGTTGGACAAATATAGTTTGAGGATGTCAGCTCAGGCTCGAGCTTTTTTAATAATCACTATTTGTTGACACAAGGTTCGTTATAATAGTGATGTAAAAATCTCGTAGATCCAATATAATAAAGCAGTTCCTCTCACTGCTCAGTAAAATGATCCTCAGTGGTCTGACACAACCAGAGAGCTGACCACATCTCGTCCAGTCGCACTGACAACACTCATCAACCTTTATCCAGTCAGTTCACCAGCATTTGGTGTCTGGTGTTGTAGATCTGTGCCGGTGGGCGTTAATTTAGCAGGAAGCTGAGATAAGAGCGGCGCAGGAGGCGATCAGAGGCGTCCGTGTGATAAGGCTGAACACTGGGAGGCACACACTCCTCCATTCAGTGGCCGGGGGGGCTGGAGCTGCCCTTATCAGCTGTGTAATGTCCTGGGGGCCACAAAAGAGGACATTTGCATCACAACAGAGCTTGTATATTGTGGACAGTAAACACACGAGAGGACAGTTCAGGATTCTTCATGCTCAGGAAGCACAGCTGCATCAGTGGGCTGGAAAACGTCAACCACTGATTGAACAGGGTTTTTTTATTGTTTGATGTTGGTCAGTTTTAAATGTCTGTCTCTGAGCTGACTGGAGCAAAGTGTCTAATTCACATCTCAGGGAGGAGAAACGAGTGGACCTGAAGCTCACTGACTGGCTTGTGTTCTTGAATCTTAAAACTCTGCTGGGACCAAGCGGCAACCTCCGCCGCTGAAAAATGAAGCCAATGCTGAAGTGCAAAAAAGCTGCAGTTCCTCGAATAACCACTAGAGCAGGCCGCAGAAGGGAGTCAATTACATTTGAGCCCCATGTTAAAATGTCCGATTTTACGACAGAAGAAAACATATTTACAGCCTGGTTCAAAACATGGCTCTAGTCTAATTTTTTTATAAGGCGTTCCTTTAAAATATACAAAATAAATCATTATGCACAATTCATAGCTGTCAATCTAAGTGGAGCCACTTTGATTGACAACTAGCCACTGACGGTCTAAAGGGCGTCACCCCGGCTAATTCTAGTCACTGAGTTTGGGAAAGAGATCGTCGTGGGGTTAGCCGGCTAGCAACGATATTTAGCATTTAACCTAGCTGGTTAGCCGTAGCTAGTTTGATTATTTCGAATAAAGCGGCTTTTTTCAGCCAATAGCGTTCATTCGACCCGCCTCAGCTCCGCCCTCGCTCCACCTCTTTGTCCATATTTGGAGTAACCGGAGGTAGGCTACCAAGATGGCTGCGCACTACGATTTGCTTCATTTTTGCTCTTCAGAAACCTATGGGTGACGTCACGGACACTACGTCCATGTTTTATACAGTCTATGGCTGGGATGTGCATGAGGTCACAGGAGTCCTTGAACTAACTCCTGGAATGCTGTGGTAATGTGTTCCCTCCTAACAGCACATGTTGATCAGTCTGTCCACTGTGACGACTCCGCCCCTCCTCTCCTCTCCTCTCCTCTCCTCTCTCTGTGTGGGTGTGGTCAGGTGGTGGTTTATTGGGAACACCTGGACCCAGTGTTCCCAGGACTATAAGAGTGCGCCTCACTTCTTCCCTGTGGCAGAGAGGAAGGAGAACTCTGCTCCTCTTCCTCGGTTTTGTTTGTCCCTTTAACATCCAACACTCCCTGTGCCTGCATGTACACATGTATGCAAACAGTACTGACTCACTCACTCTCAGATCTCACAGCATTTCTCTTATTTCTTGCTCTTCATGTTAGTTTGGATAAATGAAAGGATTTTACTTTGAATGTGCAGAGGTCACTTCTGTTCTCACCATGACATCGAACACACCCACACAGACTTGAACAGCTCCGATCAGTCAGGATAAGTGACATCACCTGTGCTCGTCACACACTGTGGGTGTTCAGGGCCAGTTTCAGACAAGCCTCATGAACACTTGTTGAAAAAATCTGTCAAGGACAATAAGATGCTAATGCTCAGTGCTGATCCAGAAAACATCAGCTCTGTTTCACCCATTAAGAAACAGCCTCTTCTGAGCCAGGCCTTGATCTCACTCCTCATTGAAGGTTTCTATCTGAGCTCACACTCGCTCATTGTCAGCACTCATAGTATTAGCAGCAGCAGCAGTTAGCATGTCAGAGAGCCAGGGCCGAGCGTCTGTGTGTGTTCCTGTAGAGTGCAATGTTAAGAGATGTATCTCATATTCTTTATTTTCCTCTTGACACGGCTGACATCAGTCAGGCTTCTAAACGCTGCTGCTCATCACTGCATGAAGAAACGGTTGTTGCAGATATGAACGTTGTCCTTCCCCAGAAAACACTCCCCTCCCACTCTGTCCTGTGTGTATTCAGTGGATTCTGTGGAAAAGCACTCATGCGTTTCAGTGTTGTTTGTTCTCCGGCAGCCCTCACCTGAGGTTCAACAACCTGACCCTCGTCTCCACACACGGTTTCCCCAGCGACTGCAGCCACGAGGACGTCGGGTTTCTGTCCACAAGGTCGGCAACGTAACAGCATCAGACATGAAAATGGAAAATATGTTTCGGCATCTTACACTGAACAAAAATATAAATGCAACACTTTTGTTTCTGCTCCTGTTTTTCATGAGCTGAACTCAAAGATCTCAAACATTTTCTCTGTTCACAAAAGAACTATTTCTCTCAAACATTGTTCAGAAATCAGTCTGAATGTGTGTCATTGAGCTCGTCTCCTTTGTGGAGACAGTCCATCCACCTCTCAGGTGTGGCTCATCCAGATGCTGATCAGACAGCAGGATCATTGGACAGGTGGGCCTCAGGCTGGCCACAGTAAGAGACCACTCTAAAGTGTGTAGTTTTACTGCACTGGGGGGTCTGTGTGCAGATCCTGGGGCCGAGCATCATCATGCTGCAACATGAGGTGATGGTTGGATGAATGGCACAACCATAGGCCTCAGGATGTCGTCACAGTGTCTCTGTGCCTTCAACATGCCATCAATAAAATGCACCTGTGTTCGTTGTCCGTAACATACACCTGCACATACCACAACCCCCCCGCCACCACGAGCCACTCGATCCACAACACTGACATCAGCAAACCGCTCACCCACACGACGCCATACACACTGTCTGCCATCTGCTCTGAACACTGAAAACTGAGATTCATCCGTGAAGAGAAAACCTCTCCAAAGTGCCAGACACAATCGAATGTGAGCATCTGCCTCCTCGAGTCGGTTACAAGGAAGAACTGCAGTCAGGTCGAGACCTCTCTGAGGACGACCAGCTGACGAGCTTCCCTGAGACGTCTCTGACAGTTCTTTGGTTATGCTAACTGACTGCTGCAGCAGCCGTCCGGGCGGCCGGTCTCAGGCGATCCTGGAGGTGAAGATGCTGGTCCTGGACGTCCTGGGCTGGTGTGGTTACATGAGGTCTGAGGGTGTGAGGCCAGTTGGATGTGCTGCCAAATTCTCTGACAGGCCTTTGGAGACGGCTCATGGTGGAGAAATGAACATCCAGTTCACAGGCAGCAGCTGTGGTGGACGCTCCCTCAAACCCTCTGTGACTCTGTGCTGTGTGAGAAAACTGTGCATCTTAGAGTGGTCTCTTACTGTGGCCATCCTGAGGCACACCTGTGCATAATCCTGCTGTCCAATCAGCACCTTGATGAGCCACACCTGAGAGGTGGATGGACTATCTCACTGACACAGATTCAGACTGATTTGTGAACAATTTGAGAGGAATAGTTCTTTTGTGTGCTTGGAAAAATTCTTAGATCTTTGAGTTCAGCTCATGAAAAATGGGAGCAAAAAACAAAAGTGTTTATATTTTTGTTCAGTGTGTGTTAAACATCTCAGACCATGAGACTGTTCACATTTAACCTGTGTGATTATTTTATCTGTAATTAAACTCAAGTCATTTTCATTACTCACACTACAGAGATGAATACACACTGAGTGAGTTTGAATGAATTCCAGATTGTAATGACAGAAACATGACGAGGGGAGTTTCTCTCTCGCTCTGTAGTGAACATGATGATAAGAACCAACACTTCCTTCCTGCAGCCACGCGTACAGCAGCAGAGACTTGGCCCGGCTGCCTCTACAGTCCTGTGTCAGTGTGGTGACTGGGAAGATGGTGGGCATCAACAGGAAGTCCAAATACGTCCTTGTCTCCGGTGGTGGGAGGGTTCCCTACGATCACCTCGTCCTGTGTACGGGCCTGCAGTACCAGGTGAGACAGAGGGGCAATCAGCACAAGAAGGTTCATCCCCCCCACCAACCCGCTCAGCCCCCCTGACAGTGAACTGAAGATTTCACTTTCCAGCAACTAAACATGAAACATCTTTACTGTGACAGCTGACAGTCTGGAATTCAGCATCTTACGAACACACCAAAACATCTTTTAACTTTGAAAGCTTGTACAGAGTTTAAGGCCCTTTATTAATAATTTTAAAATGTTTGAGTTTGAGTCTATACCAAGCGGCAACCTCTGGCGCTGAAAAATGAAGCCAATGCGGAAGTGCAAAAGAGCTGCAGTTCCTCGAATAACCACTAGAGCCCCATGTTTAAAATATACAGCATACATCATTATGCACAATTCATAGCTGTCAATCTAAGTGGCGCCACTTTGATTGACAACTAGCCACTGACGGTCTAAAGGGCGTCACCCCGGCTAATTCTAGTCACTGAGTTTGGGAAAGAGATCGTCGTGGGGTTAGCCGGCTAGCAACGATATTTAGCATTTAACCTAGCTGGTTAGCCGTAGCTAGTTTGATTATTTCGAATAAAGCGGCTTTTTTCAGCCAATAGCGTTCATTCGACCCGCCTCAGCTCCGCCCTCGCTCCACCTCTTTGTCCATATTTGGAGTAACCGGAGGTAGGCTACCAAGATGGCCGTGCACCACGATTTGCTTCATTTTTGCTCTTCAGAAACCTATGGGTGACGTCACGGACACTACGTCCATATTTTATACAGTCTATGGTCTTTACCAACAGCCGATGGCGCTCAGAGTATCAGTGGCAGGCTAAGTATTATATGACATGCCGCTCTTTTATGTGTTTATAAGAAACTGTGGGTGACATTGTCTTAAATCACATTATAAATCAAATGTGTTGTGATGTGATGCTGTAGGTTCCCTGTCCCACCGGTGTGGATCTGAGCCAGGCCGTCACAAACAGCCAGCTGCAGGCTCAGTACGCTCAGCGCAGATACACCGGGCCCGTCCCATCCAACCTCTTCACCCTCAACGACCCCTATGACTGCATGGCTGCACGCCGCTGGCTGTGTGCCAACTTTGTGGATCTGGAGGGTACGTGAACACCCACCCACACACACACACACACACACACACACACACACACACACACACACAGCCTGAAATTAATCTGTAGTAGTGTGTCATTACTCAGCCAGTCAGCGCTGAAGTGCCCCAGTATAATTAGCAGCTAATTAGCTGCAGAGAAATCTTCCATCTCTGTGAATCAGGTCGGCCTCTTCCATCCATTTTCCATTATCATATCACTTTCTGAGAGCCAGGCTTTCCAGAGCAGCGAAAAAACACACAGTGTCATTAAGCAAAATTAATCTGCTCTCTGAAGGAATTGTGCAGCGATCTAGAGTGAGGCTTTTATACATACTAATTAGTTGATCCCAGTCATAAAGGGAAACCATTAATAAATGCAAATTGACTCCAGCAGACACCGTGTTTATTTCCATATTTTAATAATAACAGCAAAAGGAAACAGAGCGAATGTAAATTTTAGCATTAGACTGAAGCAGAGTGCAGTCACTTCTGTTCCATTCCAGCCTGAGCTTTAGAGGATATTTTTTCATAAAAATATTGAATCTAACAATGTGCTATCTCCCAATGCTTTGGCTTCTGTGGCTCGGCTCCAAAAATCTTTCAAAAATGTTCCCTAACATTTAATTTCACGTTACTCAAACAAGAAGAAACAGCTCATGTGTTGGGGACTATTTTCAGCGGCGGATGGATCCACATTTGGTCTCTATGAGTGTATGGGATTGAGTCCAGATAAACAACAGTGTGTGATCCTTATACTGATGTGGTAGCAAATGGAAACTCAAAATAGGGTAAAAACATTTGATAAAAAAACCAATGAGGAACCGCGATGACACAAACACATGCTCCTGATGCACAAGTAGGAAATCAATGTCCCCAAAATCAGGAGTGAATTCCCTCCAAAAGTCAAGGCACATTCCTGTAAGGACAAGGCCTTTATCCCACAGGCGACGGGATGAAAAACAAGACCAGCGTGTTTTGACCACATTCCTCCCGAGGACCCTGAGGCTTTTTAACTTTTGTACTTTAACAGAGCAGCGTGCTGTGACTTTCTGAAGAATTCTTTCCACCTTTTTGTCCACATGAAACACATGTTTCCTTGGGTGGTTATAGTGGTAGTGGAGGGAGTGAACAGATGAAGTGAGCAGTGGAACATCGATTTATCGATGAGAAGCTTTGTGCTGTGCCGGCCTTCAGCAGCAGCAGCAGCAGCAGCAGCAGCAGCAGCAGCAGCAGCAGCAGCAGCAGCAGCAGCAGCAGCAGCAACAGCGCTCCCATCCTTCAGCACCACGGACAGAGACACTCGGCCAGCAGCCTGGTAAACATGTCACTACGACTGCAGCGGTTAAAGAAGCCCCCTGGTCATTTACTGAACTAAAGTAAACAAACAGCAATGAAAAAATGTGCCCCCAAAAATAAAGTTGACAGGGGAGAGAAAGGGAACAAACACAACAACATGATCACAACAAACCGAACTCTGCTGCTCGAGACATGACATGAAAACTATAGAGTGAATGTTCACATACTGAAGCCAGATAAAGACATGTGTTCATCCTCATTCTGAGTTAAATGAATAATATCTGTAATAAATAAGGATCTTTTTGTTGTGTGTTTACTCAGGACAAAACCATCTGTTCTGTAACTGACATTATATGAACTAACACACAAACATGTGAAAGTGCCTGAGTATAAATTCAAGCCCATATTAAATCTCTATTTGTGTTGTCTGTATGGCAGACCATTGGCATGACAACCCTGCGGCTCCAGGCACTGTGCTCTCGATGCAGCAGTAATCAGAGGGAGATGGGGAGCACATGCTCTCATTATATAGGAGCCTGTAGTATGTTCTGTAAATCATCAACAGGCCTCTCTGAAGAGCCAAGCATCAAAAGATGAATTCAAACAGGAGAAAAATCCACTCAGCTCGTTCAGACTCACACTGCTGGACTTCCTCTGTCCCTCCGTGTGTGTGTGTGTGTGTGTGTGTGTGTGTGTGTGTGTGTGTGTGTGTGTGCTTCTCGGCTCAGGAATCTGAAGGCTGTCTGTAAAAGCATGCGTCGCTGCTCGGGTCTCCTTCCAAGGCTGTTTGGAAAACTTGAGCCTGAACTATTGTTGCTTGCTGGATAATCTCCGCTTGAAAAAAAGGGGAATCGTTTGTATCATGACTGTGGTGAAAATGAAGAGCTCCTTTGCAAACTGATGTCTTTTCAGAAATCAATGCTTCATGGTCGCCGCTCAGCTGCTGTAAACTGTGCAGCGCCTTTTGTATCTGAAATATTACATTTTAGGAGATAAACATCTCCTGTGACAACAATCAGACCAAACCAGGAGAGCACTGAAACCGAGAAACAGGAAACATTGATTTTATTTTCCCGTGTTGTTTCTGTAGTGAGCAGTTCTTGTTCTTTTGGTTAATAAGAAAGTGCCATTTAAAAAAACCTATGTTTCATTGGATTTCCACTGTTGAGGATCATCTCTCAGTTGGAGGCTGAATGATTTGGCCGTTCATTCCAGACCAGCTGTGGAGGAGAGGCTCATGGTCCCCAGCAGGCTGAACCCTAACGGTTTTGTTCATCTCCTGACTTTTTGTCTTTGACTGGTTTCTGATTGAAACAGATGTTGACGACACCGTCCTACTTTTCTTCCAGATGAAGCCGTCATCTATGGAAGCAGCATCGACGTCTTCACCACCGCGGAGGCTCTGCTCAGCCTCGGGGTTCGGGGACATCGTCTCCATCTGGTCCTCCCTCCTCCGGACTCCGGCGTCTCCTGCTTCAGGAACTGTGCCGTAGAGAGGGCTGTGGTGACGGCGGTGGAAAAGGCCGAGGTCCAGGTCCACCGTAACTGCCTGCTGGCCCACATGGACGCCGGAGGTGAGGCCGATCCGGTCACGTCCGTGTCCTTCAGCACCGACGCAGAGCCGCTCCGTCTGCAGTGCCGAGTGAGTCGAGCTTCTGGTGACTCTGAAAACCCACTGGCTGATTTCACCATGTATCCAGTCACTTATTAGTTTGGACAAAGGGGAATATTTTCCGAACAATGGCGCGTGGTCGGCCAGCGTGTCTGCTGGAGCTGAAAAGCTGAATTCACCAGCTTGTGGCTGTTGGTCGGATGTTAATTTGCCTCCTGGAAGCAGACTGTGTTTGTCAAGCACAAAATGATTTTGGTGTGTTTCCCACTTTCATTGTTTCAGACAGTAGGACAGGATTCATTCTAGTCTGAAATAGAAAGACCCGGCGGACGAGACGAGTCCTTCTTATCTTCTGCAGTTAACTGTTGTGTACTATCACACCATGCAGGGTCCACAACTGTCAGAAATTTGGCTAACAAAATGTTTTTGGGGAGGAAAATTGTTCCACACATTTGTCAGGAATCAGGGACACACACAGTGGGTTTGGGTGAGAAACATGACTTTCTGGAGTGCTGGGTATTTTTGAATGAACAGCGAGGCTGAGCGGTGGCGCCGTGTCCAGCTTCCTGAATACATCCATGGTTGAAGTACTTCCTGGTCAGGAGAAGTGACTCGTGGAGTGTTGTCATGGCGATACGGCTCGCAGGTCGCCACCTCTCTGAGTCTGCCGGGAAACTGTCCAGATCTAAACCCGAAAGACAATTTCTGGTGTTGATGCTTTTGTTGTTGTAAGAATTCTACAAACAAAGATTTCATGTGTTCATCAGTGAGCTTCAGACCAGGTTCTTGGTCGGTTGTCGCCTTTGGAGCTGTTACCCCCGGCTCCTGCTCTTTATGCTAAACTAGGCTAAACGTCTCCTGGCTGTAGCTTCATATTTAACAGAAATGAGAGCAGGATCAATTTACATCTACCTCTCAACAAGAGAGTGAATAAGTGCAATCAAACCACTGCTTTAACAAAGAGGCTCTCTGTAATATAAGGAAGCCACAGAAACACCCCCTCTGCAATAGGGAAAAGTGGGTTGTTGGGAAATGTAGTCTGAGTGTTTAGACTTCATTTACACTGACTGAAACATGCTGACTGTTTTCATTTCCTCTCTCAGGTGTTCATTAACCTGTCCAATAAAGGAGTCGACTACGACGCCTTCAAGAGCATCAACGACGCCTTTCTGGTCTTCGACAGCAGACTCGTCATCGACGCCACCTTCCACACCAGCGACCCGGCCGTTCACGGTGCTGGACCTCTCACCAAATTCTCCCGCCGCTACCACGCAGACGAGTGGTCGCACGCCAGCTTCAACTCCAGGGAGGTGGGTCAGGACCTGGCGGCCATGTTGCTGCCGCTCTTCGACCCGACGCAGGAGCCCGTGGACGAGCCGGCGCCTGGAGCGGACCGACTCATCCCGCTGTACAAACAGGCCAAGATTCAAGGTCTGATGAAATCTGGAGAAATATGTTTAATAATAGTTAGAAGGTTTGAGGAGTTGAGGAATTCTACAGCAACAGTGAATACAACAGTTCATCCTCAAGTGAACGTTTTCTTTCACTGATCCTCAGCACACAAACACTGCTGTTTCATGCAGTTTCATGCAGGATAATAATCATGTGAAAGTATTGAGTAGGTTTATCTTAAAGATGAATTCCTCCACTCTCGTCAGCAGACGTCAGGTTTCCATATGTTTCCAGTGTGTTGTTGTTGTTGTTTACCTCTGTGTCCTCCTCTGTCCCGCTTCCTGTCTGTCCACCTTTTTGTTTGCTTTTATCTGAGAGAATTTGCGCTGCCAATATTTTCTCATTATGTTTTGGTGGAACATTTTCCAATCTTTCACCCCCCCCCACCCACCCACCCACCGCCCGTGTTATTGTGGCCGACACTCAAACCATCAACAATGCTGCATTGTGCTGCTGCGTATTCAGAGTAACCAAGGCCGCTCCACAGGTTACATAAACACAACAGCCACTCGGCTTCGCCCTTCTCACACAGATGAGACACACATGAACTTTTCAGGATTTCAGTGTTCGGGGAGAGCAGAGATGCCGTATCAGCGCCTGCGATCGGAGCTCATTGTCTCAGCTCTGTGTTCCTCTGTGGGTGGATGCTAACAGTGAACTGCACTTCATCAGCTACTGTTGCCACAGATTTGGAAGCAGCTCTAGTTTCAGGACTGAAACTAATCTTATCTGAATATTCTCCTATGATAAAATCACCGTGATCGATCTTTTTAACTGTGATGTTTTCATTTTTCATCACTTTCATTCATTCATTCATTCATTCATTCATTCATTCATTCATTTTCATCAGTGGCTTTTCTTATTGTCAAGTAGGGCTGCGACTTTTCTGACTGTTCATTCAGTTTACAGAAGGAACCAGTTAAGGTGCTCGTCATAAATATAAGGTTTCATCTTCAGATTCTTGTTTTGTCCAAATAACAGTTCAAATCTAAAGATATTTCACTTATTTATAATGAAAACTGACATTTCACACAACTCACATTTACGAAGCTGAAACCAGATAATCTTTTCTGTTCTTTTCATAAATGATTAATCAGACTTGTTTTTGATCCTTGATCGATTGATCAGTCAGTGTCTCTCTCTCCTCAGCTGCGAAGCTGCCCGGAGGATTTCACTTCCTGCACGTCACCAGACCGTCGGCCGCCAACCTGACAGCTCCTCCTGTTAAACACGTGAGCTTTCACTTCCAGCGTGTCCGTCAGTCGTTTGTCTCTGGTTTATTTCTGCTTTATTTTCAAGACCAGGACATTCAACAGTTGGCCGACATGAAGTCTGAGGTCTCCTGCAGACACACATGAAAACAAGAAAAACCCCTAATTTTATGTTCTATGAATATACAGAATGTGACTAGAGGCAGAAGAAAGCTCATTTGGTTTTTTAATTATATTTATCTTTTGGCTGCTGTCCATATTTATCTGTCCATGTTAGTGCAAGTCTCAACTGACTCGTGTGTTCATGTGTGTGAAGTCAGAGGAGCGAGGCATGGTGACGGGACGAGTGGAGACAGGAAACTACTTCTGTTTACATCTGGACCGCCACGAGATGGTGGAGACGCTCACCTGTCTCTCCCTGAAGCCCCTCCCCCTCTCCAATTACCTGAGTCTGTACGGGAAACACCAGCAGCTGCTGGGCCAGCTGTCGAGCCGCTACCACCAGGGCCTGATCCACGACCTGTACAGGTGAGGGAGAGGAGGAGGAACCAGTGTTTCACAACCAACAAACAACATCACAGAGCAGAGAGAGCCAAACATGGCTGATTATCAGTGGGAGTGAGAGTGAAAGATTCCAGAAAACTGGAGAGAACAAGTTGAGCGGTTTGACCAGTTGCTCAGTCAGCCGAGTTTTATTGTATGAAAAGTCTTCATTTACCCAGAATTCATAGTAAATGAGTCCAACATAAGACAGAGAACTCGGCAGCCCGTCTGAAGTTCGACTGTTAGTTTGATGGACGTCAACCTGACAGAGTCCCAGCAGTTTAAGAGCAGCTATGTTTCTGTAATATCGTCTTCTTCTGTAACTCAGGAGGTAAACAAATCACAGACCAGACGACTCCCAGTGCACAGTCACAGAAATGAGCCGTTTGGTGAATCACAAAATGTCAAAATTTGTTGTCAACAAAACAACAAACTGATATTTTTATTCACTGTTATTGTGTTTGGCTCCGTTTTTCATGACTGACTTCCAGCCATTGTGTAAAAATACATGTTGCTTTTGGGGATTTTGGTACCGAAATGAAACGTGTGGTGACGTTTTTCAAAAACAGCCATTTTCACGACCAGATTCTGAATCAAAACAAGCCACTTTCACTGTTTGTGGAGCCACTCGGAGTCTGAGAGGAAACACTTCCAGAAAGCTGCAGGTAGTAAAACCTCCCGTCATTCGTCTGCTGACTGATGACCTCACACGTCACAAGAACACATGAGTGGTCTGAGCAGGCGACAGAGATTTAGGCCTCAGTGTCTTTGTCCTCATGCTGTCTGTGTGTGTGTGTGTGTGTGTGTGTGTGTGTGTGTGTGTGTGTGTGTGTGTGTGTGTGTGTGTGTGTTTGTCAAACAGCGGGTGACCTGCTTCTGTGGTTTCAACACAAATGACCCCCAGATATGGACGTCTATTATCCCCCCCCCCCCGCCTCCTAATCTGTTTATGCAGCTCCCCAATCTGTCTTTGTGGCCGGCCCGGGCCGAGACAAAGCCGGAGCCTCCCCGCCGCAGAGGCCGGCTCCTCGTCACGCCGCTCACTCGGCTGACTCGTAAAGTCATTGTGGAGGCTGACGGAGCGCCGCGAGCCGTTAAAATAATTGATTGAGCGTGTGGCGGCTGGAGGTTACTCAGTGTGTCTGCTGAGGCTGAACTTTAGTTAAAGGGTCAGTTCAGATTACAAGGGAAGACACTCTCACCTACATCTCGTGGTGTCCAAGCTGTTAGGAGTAAAAGTTCTCCACCTACTTCAGTAACAGTAGATGTAGATGTGCTTAAAGACTCAACAGTCAGAGTCAGTGTTTCTTCTGCTGCTGTGAATCACTGACGGCATGGAGACAGCAGGGAGTGTTGGATGATGTTGGTGGTAGAAAACAAAATGTGTGTGAATGTGTGTGTCTCCTGCAGTTTCTTCAGGCAGAGCTGGTGTTTGGCCGTTTATCACGACAGATTCTCCGACTTGGAGCAGGAGCTGCAGCAGATCGTCTCAGCTTCGGTCTGTGCTTCTCATTTTATCACACAAATCAAGTCTCTTTCTTTAACATGTTTTTCTATGGAAGAAAAATACTAAATCCTAAATTCCTGAAAAGAATTAGAAATAGTAAGTTGCAAATATAAAACACCTTGACAGTCTGAGCAGGTAGAAACAGGTTTGAAGAACAATTATGTTTAAACCCACATGTCACTGTAACACAGAAACACAGTCACACGCTCTCTGTCACCTGTCTCTGACCTCCACCCGTGTGTCGCCGCAGGACGATGAGTCGAGGCAGCGGGCGACGGGCGACCACGCCGACGACTCCGACGTCCTCCGTCAGCACAGATTCAAAGAAGCTCTGAGGAGCAGCGCCGTGAAATATCTGACCTACAACCGCAACCTGCTGCCCATGTTCGCTCACCCGGGGCAGCTGTGACATCACAAGTGACATCACCAGGCTGAACGTGTTTGACTGAAACACACTTTAAAATCCTAATGTCAACGTTCACTGTTTCTCCTCTGACTCTTGTGTGTCTGTTGAATAGATTTCATTTCTCATTAAACATGTGCAAAGACAGTTTTTTGTTTGTTTTCAATCTGACGTGTTTATTTTTTAACAACCTTCGTGTGTCACCAACAACAACTGTCGAGCGGCGCAGTGTTGTGAAATCGGTGGCAGGAATCTCTTCGCCAGGATCGGTCGGATCTGCTCGATGGTGGAGGTGCATTGTGGGTAATGCCACACCAAGTTTTTACGTTTTATTTGGAATCATTTTGTCCAAATAATCCCATCAACTACTGTACTACTTTTAAAACTACTAATACTTCCATCACTAGTAAAATACTTATACTACTAATACTATCACAATCCAAGTACTTCTACTGCTACCAACACTACTGATAAAACTCTTAATACTTTCTCATGTAATCATCAAATTAGTAGAATTTAATGTCTCTAATTTGATGTTTATCAGTGTGGAAACTTACTTGATCTAACTTAAATACGAAGCACAGTAAATAGTTAAAACCAAGTAAAATGAGAATATTTTCCACCTTCCTGTTTTCACATCCTCCACAATGTGCCGGCTCTGACTGTGGGTATGAACTCCGGCCTCAGTGACTCTGCAGCAGCGTGACCAATCACACGGCCCTTATAGCGGCTGGAGATGAAAGCTGTGTGCTGGAGGCGGAGGAGGGGGAAGAGGAGGAGCGGGAG
>JBBMOC010000134.1:329924-337424 GCA_037975185.1 Centropyge bicolor
GGGGGGGGGGGGGGTGTCACTCTACAGCTGTATGCTAATGAGGCTGAGCTGAAGCCTGTCGGGAAAATAACCGCACACACAACAACATATGTCCACACCTACAAACGACGACACGCGGCTGCTGGTGTCCACATGTCCAGGCAGACACACAGGGTCAGCCATGTTTTTATATGATCCACTGATCATCCTGAGAATTTTAATCTAAGATACAAACATAAGATAAAAACTTCACTGAGATCAGCAAAGTTTTTATCTTCTCTAATATTTCTGTGACACAGCACAAAGTGATTCTATGATAGAAAATGTGGTGACTTTAATGGTCATTTGACTGCACGAATTGATGTTCTTATATTCTTCTTCTTCTACTGTTTTATTATTTAATGTTTTGTGTATTTTATCTGTTGTAGCTGCAAAATGTCAGACATTCTCCAGGATTAGACTGATCATATATTAGAAACTACATTATTCACACATTCCAAACTGTTCTCATCTGAAATGTAAAACAAACCTCAAACTTTTAAAGTAATTTTGGTCTTGAGTTTTCGTCTTAAGATTTATCCACTCACAGCAGAATGTGATGGGTGACAGTTTGAGACCAGATCAACGTGATCTTCATCGACCTGAAACCTGCTGCTTCACAAACATCTCCAGCCCCAGAGCTCCCATGATGCCCGGCTGCGGCGGGCTCCTGTCTGTCTGACCGGGTCACGGCCGACCTGCAGGATTTGGGTTTGGTGTGTTTTAACCTTCAGATAATCTCCGTTTGCCCCATTTGGAGACGCAGAAAAAAGCACACTGATTACGCCCAGCACGCGCCGCCGGGGTCTGGGGGCCAGATTGCTTTTGGGGGCCCCGTCTCCTCCTCCCCCTTCTCCTCCTCCTCCCTTTTTTCAACTGTGCAATTTCCTTTTCAATCAGGGAGAGTCTGCAGCTTCACAGGAGCAGCCATTGTGATGCAAAGAGCCAAAAACCTCCTCAGTGTAAATGATGGACGCGTCAAATGATGGATTCATATGTGGAGAGTTAACTGTCAGGTCAACAGGCAGACAGGCAGAGAGACAGGTCAACAGACAGACAGGTCAACAGGCAGACAGAGAGAGAGACAGGTCAACAGACAGACAGAGAGAGAGAGAGAGAGAGAGAGAGACGGGTCAACAGACAGACAGACAGAGAGAGAGAGAGAGACAGGTCAACAGACAGACAGAGAGAGAGACAGGTCAACAGACAGACAGAGAGAGAGACAGGTCAGCAGGCAGACAGACAGACAGAGAGAGAGACGGGTCAACAGACAGACAGACAGACAGAGAGAGAGACAGGTCAACAGACGGACAGACGGAGAGAGATACAGGTCAACAGACAGACAGACGGAGAGAGATACAGGTCAACAGACAGACAGACGGAGAGAGAGACAGGTCAACAGACAGACAGATGGAGAGAGAGACGGGTCAACAGACAAACAGACAGAGAGAGAGACAGACAGGTCAACAGACAGACAGACAACCAGAGAGAGAGACAGACAGGTCAACAGACAGACAACAACCAGAGAGAGAGACAGGTCAACAGACAGACAGACAACCAGAGAGAGAGACAGACAGGTCAACAGACAGAGAGAGAGACAGGTCAACAGACAGGCTGCAGAGGCTCCACCTGTCTGTCTGATGTATGTGGCTGAATTTCAGATTCAGCATCTTCAGGTCTGTTGGATCCTTATTTGTCTTAAACTCTAAAATGTGAATCCACCATGTTGAAATCAGTTCAGTCAGTTTCAATAAATCAGGTTGAAACTGTTGGAACTTTGATTTTTATTTTCTTAAACTGGTATTTTTTTCCTTCTACATTCTGCTCTCCACAATCTGCAGTTTGTCATCATTTCAGATTTTCCCTTGTTGTTATTTTCGTTCTTGACACCGTTTCGTGGTCGGATGTCTCAGTTCTGTCCCCCGGAGGAGACACATAAAGCCGAGGCACGTGTACATTTCTATACAGACTCATCAGACCGTGAAAGCAGGAGGCTGCTGGCGTGTGCCCGTGAGGGGGGGGGAATACAATACAACCCTCTCAGGTACATCTGCTTTGCAATCTGCAAATCCTCCTCCTCCTCCTCCTCCTCCTCCATCAGCCTCTCCATCCTCCCACACCCACTCCCCAAATCCACGGGGGACCGGGGCTCCTTCTGATTGGTCGGGGATGAGGCAACGAGGGGGGACGGGAACAATGTCATCATGTCGCCTTAAAACCAGTGCAGCTATGTTGAGGTGAAGCTGGTCGGGAGGAGCCGCCGGAGCAGCAGGAGGCTGACCGTGGATCAGTGCTCCAGCAGCAGCAGCAGCAGCAGCAGCAGTGCCTTCAGCCGCCGGCAGACATGCCCCGAGGCTTCCTGGTGAAGAGGAGCAGGAAGAGCGCCGCGGCGTCCTACCGGGTCCGCGAGCAGGACGACGCGGAGCACGCGGCGGCTGCTGACGCGTCCGCCTCCGCGCCGCTCGCCGCCGCCGCCGCTCCGCCGCGCGCGCAGACGCCGACGCCCACCTGCGGGGCGGCGGCTCCGGAGCGCGAGGCCCGGCCGGTGCAGTTCGGGGACCCGGAGGCGGTGCACCCGGCTCTCTACAGCCCCACCCGGCCCGTCAGCCGGGACCACGACCGCTCGTACCTGGAGGGGCGCTTCAGCCTGGGCTCCCCGGTGTCCGCTGAGTCCTTCCCCACCCCGGCCGCCCTCACCGGCCTGGACCCGCTGCTGGCCCCGGTCGACCTGAAGATCGGCTCCAGCAGCAGCTCCGCGGCCGTCGGGGCCAAGCGGCCGTCCGGTGACCCCCCCGAGCGCAAACACAAGCCGCCGGCCAAGAAGACCAAAGCCATCCGGAAGCTGCACTTCGAGGACGACGTCACCACGTCCCCGGTGCTCGGGCTCAAGATCAAAGAGGCGCCGCCCCGAGCGCCGCCGCCCGGGGGCGACACCCCGCTGGGCGGCTTCGTGTGCCAGCTGTGCCGGGAGGCCTACCCGGACCCGTTCGCCCTGGCCCAGCACAAGTGCTCCAGGATCGTCCGGGTCGAGTACCGGTGTCCCGAGTGCGACAAGGTGTTCAGCTGCCCGGCCAACCTGGCCTCACACCGCCGCTGGCACAAGCCGAGGCCGCAGACCGGAGGGGCCGCCGGGGGGGCCGCAGGGGGGCCACACCCGGAGGCCGACAAGGGGCCAGGTAAGACGGAAGAAGCGAAGGAGTCCAGTGACAGGGACACACCCAGCCCGGGCCCGTCCGAGTCCGGCTCCGAGGAGGGTCTGTACGAGTGCAGCCACTGCGGGAAAAAGTTCAAGCGCCAGGCTTACCTGCGGAAACACCTGGCGGCCCAGCACGGCTCCCGCAGAGCGGCCGAGGACGAGCACGCGCCCGGCCGCGAGCCCAGCGCGGCGCCGCTCAACCTGAGCGCCTCGGGCGGCCACGCGTGTCCGGTGTGCGGGGAGAACTTTTCCAACAGGGGCAGCCAGGAGCGGCACATCCGCCTGCTGCACTCCGCGCAGGTGTTCCCCTGCAAGTACTGCCCCGCCCTGTTCTACAGCTCGCCGGGACTCACCAGGCACATCAACAAGTGCCACCCGTCCGAGAACCGGCAGGTGATCCTGCTGCAGGTGCCGCTGCGGCCCGCCTGCTGATCCGGGCCCCGGGACCGGGCCGGCAGACCGGCTGCTGGTCTCTGCAGGATCCGAGCTCCAACCGCAAAAACATCCGTGAGAGATTTTTAAAATGCTCAAATATCACCTTTTTAAAATCAGGTGAAGCTGAAACTTGATGATGGCTGTCTCAATTATTACAAAATTAATAATCACAAAATTTTAAACTGTTTTTAAAATTTAAAATTTAACCTGAACTCAAATTTTCAACATTTCTGGAGCATTTTGTTTATTTTCTTAACTTCAGTTGTTAAATCAGATGAAAAACAAATGGAGTTTTGAATGGATGTTTTTGCTGTTTGCGCCTCCTGCACCCAGCATGCATCAGTCTGCAGGGGTCAGAGGTCAGAGGTCACCTGCAGCTGGCAGGGAATCAGTGCCTTGCTCGAGGACACTTCAGCAGGTTCTGGGTGTGTGTGTTTGAAACCCCCACCCCCACCCCCACCCCCCCTAAAGGATCTCTGACGTCATTCTTCAAACACTTAGACTGTTAATTTATTTTTCTAGCATCTCTGCACAAGTGCTATTAGCTTCTAGACCTAAGAGAGGGGACGACCTGTAGCCGACGAGGGGCCGCAGCCGCCGGCCCGACCACACCTGAGCTCATCACTCTGATTAGCTTTAACATAGCTTGTGGATCTGTGGATCAGTAGCTGTTGCCTGAAAACAAACAGAGTCAAACTAGCGTAGCCGTTAATGCCTTTGGATTTAGAGACTCCTGCTGTAAAACTGCCTTAAACTGATCTGATTGTTTCCCGATCACTTATTTATCTTTGGCTGGGTTCGATATAATTCTTGTTTTTTTACAAAGCCTTCTGTATTACCACTATACAGTATATCTCTGTTTTCTATTTATTTATGTATTTATTAAATTATTTGTGTAAGTTATTGCCGTGTGCTCTCTGTGATCTGTTGCTGTGTTTCTTCATGACGTAGCCAAATGTCTTTTCTTTAACTTATGTGGACGTGGGAGGACGGTGCGTTCACTGTCACGAGGACGGTGCGTTCACTGTCGCAATCAATCCAATCACTTTCTCATCTCGAATAATTGAATAACTGAATGCAATCATGACTTTTTTTTTGTTTCGTTTTGTGTTTTGGTTTCTTTGTAAGCGTTAGCTCTTATACTGCTTTGGATGTTTCTGCAGTATTTTGCTAAATGTCCAAAAATAATAAAAACCAAACTGAGAAACACTTTTTTTTCTGTCTCATGTTTTCTGGAGGGTTTTTGACACAAAGCTGTTTTTCCCTGAGCTGAATTTAAACTAAACCAACTGAAACTCTGTTAAAAAACCAAACTCCTTAACTTTATTTTTATTGATGTATTTTCTGGATAAAAACACTCAGAACTTAATATTTTATCTAAATTTATCAGAACAAACCTTTAAAAACCAACATGTGTAAAATGTGTGATGGAATCTAACTAAGTACATTTACTCAAGTACTGTACTTTAGTATAAATTTGAGGTACTTTACTGAGTATTTCCTCTTTAAATTTAACTTCCCTACAGCTTTAAGTCGTGCTAATAACATGTTGCTAATCCAACCTAGCTGATATATTTTCACTTCCTCCTCGGGATCGTTTCCACTGAGGCCGTGACCTCGATGTCCTGAACAGCAGCCGTGACCCTCACATCATGTGATGGTATCTGGAGCGATGATGTCACATTCTGATGACGTCACCTGACACATCACGGTTATCACAAAAGTCAGAGGAGTCAAACAAATAAACAAATCCTATAATTATTGAAAAACTACACTGAGTTAACGACATCCATCTACAACAACATGAAAACAGCAGCATCATACTTTGACAGTGTGAAACTCAAACTACACAGAATGTAAATAACTGCTGTGACATGTGTAAATGAAAGGTGAAGTGACAGTGAGCCGGATCAGGTTTCATCATCTTCTCTTCCTGCGTCTCGACTTCGACCCCTCCACACTGTAGGAGCAGAGGTCAGAGGTCGACACACACACACACACACACACACACACACACACACAGCATTCCTGCATCTCAAAGACATTCCTGCAGGTCCACTCTCTCTTCTCATTCAGCTCATGTGAAGCTCTGATATACGGCTGCTGTCCTGTTCCTCTGTGCAGCAGCTTAACAAGGCAGCTGTACTGTAGCTTCTACTGAGGCCTTTCTCTAACCTAGAAAAACTGCTCTGACTTAAACAGGTCGGGAAAACTCCCCCAAAAAACAGGGACAAAAATGGAGGAAACTTTAATGTCCACAGACAGATTCACTCCAGCCTGCTTTATGTTCTCAGAGGGAAATATTGTCCTTTTTATTTCATACAATTTTTTTTATCCCAGGCAGTTACTTCATAAGACTGACACATCTCATTTTGACCTTTTTTTTTTTTTTTTTTTTGCAGAAATTGCTGATAATTTTCACAACATCTGGACGGAAACCTTTTGTCTCACCTCTTTTAAGCCTCACTCACACTCTGGCACTTTCTCCCTGTCTATAGCTTTTACCACACACACTTTCACTAAACACACACACACACTTTCACTGAACACACACACACACACACACACACACACACACACACACACAGGGGCAGGCCATCAGTCTGCGTCTGCCTCCTTGTGTGGCTCTGACAGGTGTAAGCCAGCTGGGGAGCAGACTGCAGATAAGAGCTGTAGATAACACACACACACACACACACACACACACACACACACACAGAGGATAATGGAGCACAGCAGCGTTTCCACAGAAATAAAGAGTCTGAAGTGAAAGCAGCAGCTGTCGGAGCTGCAGGACTCAAACTGTACATTTAAATGTTTCACAGGAAAAAAAAACCTTCTTTATTTAACAACACTGGTTTATTTCGTCTCTTTCAGCTGCAGGTAGTGAAATGTTTTTACACGTGTTTGGTTTGGTTTGGGCAACTGGTTGGTTTGAGCAGGAGGAGCAGGTTCGGCCTCAGCTGACAGACCTGGATCTGGTTCTTCTTCCTGCTGCTGCTGTGTGTTTTCTTCACGTCACACGACTCGTTATCAGACATGAAAGCGACACGATGTGATTCAATTTGTCCGGTTTAATCAGACGTCCACTGCTCTGTAATGCTGTTAGAGCAGGACAGGGAGTAATGTTACAACCTGTGTGTGTGTGTGTGTGTGTGTGGTCTTTGTTTACCTGCAGCATGTGGACGCAGATAAAAATGACAAATAGCATCATCTGTAAACCTAAAGTTTCTACATTTTATTCTTCCTCTGATACATTTTACAAATCAGTCATCCATCCAATCGTTCATCATTCATTTTCCATCCATCCATCCATCCATCCATCCATCCATCCATCCATCCATCCAACCAACTATCCATCCGTTCCCAAACTCATCCATCTTTCTGTTCGTTCATCTATCAACATATCTATCTGTACTTCTGTGTGTCAGTCACCCATCATCCACCCTGGTCATCCATCCATCATTCATTCATCCATCATCCACCCGGTTCATCCATCCATCCATCCATCCATCCATCCATCCATCCATCCATCATCCCACCTGTTCATCCATCCATCATCCATCCATCCATCATCCCACCTGTTCATCCATCCATCATACCACCGCTAATATTCACCCATCCATCCATCCATCCATCCATCCATCATCCACCCGGTTCATCCATCCATCCATCCATCCATCCATCCATCCATCCATCCATCCATCCATCCATCCATCCACTGTTTCATCCATCCATCCGTCATCTCTCTGTCCATCCATCCATCCATCCATCCACTGTTTCATCCATCCATCCGTCATCTCTCTGTCCATCCATCCATCCATCCATCATCGTCTGAGTTGAAATATAAG
>JBBMOC010000134.1:342424-346832 GCA_037975185.1 Centropyge bicolor
CAGTCGGGATATTCTGGGTTTTACACACGAAAAGTTCGAACCAAACATCCAGTGTGACGTTGTTAGAACTGAGCTCCTCTGGGACAAACATCTGTCCAGCTGTTGGTCTTTCAGCTCCATGTTTGCTTCAGGAGGCATCGAGCGCTGCGACCGTTCAGCATCAACACCTCACCACCAAATCACACGTTTTTACTGTATCACAACATTTTGTGCCAATTACATTAAAAGCCTAAATGAGACTTTACAAACCAGCATTTTCAGAAAATTGACACCCACTCCAAACAAAATGATTGCTGGCATTAAAGTGAAATGCATTATGGGTTTGCTTTTATGTTGTGACTCATCCTAAGAGCTTTGTTAAAAAAAGACTCGGTTTTCAGCGTCGAACCAGCTGCGTTTCAAAATAACGACAGATAAACTTCAATTAGTGGAATTATTTTCCCGAACGCCTCCGAGCACCCGCAGCCCGGCCCGGGGCCTTGGTCTCCATGGGAACGGAGCTCTTCAGGTTCGGGTTCACAGGAATGAGTCGTCGCCGGACGAGTGGCCGGCGAGGAGACCCGCCCGCCTGCCTCAGGCCAGGATTGATCCAGACTCAGGCACTCGAGTCACGAGCGTCTGTTTGGGATCCTCGTTGGTGGACGAGTGGTTGGAAACGCAGGAGAAGACCTTGTGAGGGCTCGGACATCGTTGAAACCTCCGTCTCTGTTGGAGGGTCCCTGAGCAAGACACTGACCCTGCAGCTGCTCCGATGGCTGCCTGTGACCTCTGACCCCCTGCAGACACAGGCGGAGGTGTGTTTGTCAGGATGGACGGGCGGTGGAGCAGGTCACATGGGAACAAGCTGTCAGAAGTGAATTAAATATGTGGATGTAAAATGAGGTTTTTCCCACATCAAACAAAAACCACAAAGATTGAAAATGTGTTTGCTACATGAAACAGATTTGTTGAAAATAATAAGATAAGATAAGATAAGATAAGATAACTTTTATTGATCCCCCTTAGGGGAAATTTACTTGTCACAGCAGCAGTAACAAACAGTAAACAGTAAGTCAAAAATAAATACCAGTAAGTGGCTAATTAAAAAATAAGGCAGTAATAAAAAAACAAGAAACAATAAAGTGACAAGAGAGGTAAAGTATTTACATTATGTTACATGTTTTCCTGGTCTTTGGCATCCAGAAGTAATAGACATACTATTCATATGAGAATAAAGATGCTATAGATGCTATTGCACAGAAATGTCTGTTATTGCACTGAAGAGATATTACATTATCTGCAGCAGTTCTGATCATCGATGAGACATTTTCACAGTTCTGATGTCCTGTGTTCAGGCTTCTTTTAGCTCTGTTTCAGTCTTCAGAAAAATGTCTGTTTGTGTGACCTAAAATCAGCACTAAAAGCTAAAATAATAGCCGATAATTCTTAGTGATTGTGGCACTGAAAGGTCTGCTTTTCACATTTTAAAATGTAACTATTTGATCCAGTATTAATGGTAAAAACATATTGATGACCAAACCTGATAAGATATTGTGATATTTCTTCTCTGAAGTGAAGCCAGACAGTTGAAAGTGATTCCTCCTGTCACAGCCGAACAATGACAGTCATCAGTAATTGAAACATTAGGGCTCCCCAGTGTTGTAGCTGGAGGGCCTGAGCTCTTTGGTCTGTGTGTGTGTGTGTGTGTGTGTGTGTGTGTGTGTGTGTGTGTGTGTGTGTGTGCAGACCTGAATCAATAAGGGTCCGGCTCGTCTGAAGTCTCCATACAGTGACAGAGGTTTGAAAAGGCTGGAGGCAGCTGAGGCCTCTCACCGCCGAGCTGCTGCAGGATTAACCCCCTCCTCTCCAAACACACATCGGACAACCTGTTTCATTGCCTAATGGAGCTGCAGGCGAGAGGATTACTGCGATGGCAGAGCATGACGAGAAGACTCTGAGCTCAGGGATGATGATGACACGACGTCTCCTCTGACTCTGTTTCCTTTAACCTTGAATCTTCCTCCAGTTCACTTTCAGCTGTAAACGTGAGGAAAAAGAAGACGATCCTGAGCGAGGAGAAGATTCCTCCGAGGACGTTCTCAAGTGTTTGAGTAACGGGTCAAGCAGATGCGTCCTTGAACCGCGACATTCCTCTGACAGGGAAAGTAGCGGGCGACTCGCACTCGACCGCCTCTCCAGCGACCGTCGCTTAATTAGCCTCCATCGACGACGCTGACCTTCCCGTAAGGCGGTGGAGGGGCCCGCGGTCACGCCGGCCCTCGCCCAGATAATTGGCCCCGTAAATATGAAGGCGTTTAAAGTGAGCTCAGCGCGGAGACAGGAAACACTGACGGAGTCCACACGTCTGCACGTCCCTGAAAATACACACATCATCATGAAGTCAGGCGTCATCAGAGGAAAGAAGACCAGTGTGCTGGTTCAGGAAATATGTCTGTTAGTCGTCTATCTGGGACTGAAATGAGAAGCTCCATATGAAGCTCATGACTGGAGTCAGGAGATGTTCACCTGTAGCTCAGCATCAACTAACAGGAGGAAACGTCAAGTCTGATTCTGTCCAGTTCAGAATACAAATATAATAGCTTCTAACCATAGACTGTATAAAATATGGACGTAGTGTCCGTGACGTCACCCATAGGTTTCTGAAGAGCAAAAATGAAGCAAATCGTAGTGCGCAGCCATCTTGGTAGCCTACCTCCGGTTACTCCAAATATGGACAAAGAGGTGGAGCGAGGGCGGAGCTGAGGCGGGTCGAATGAACGCTATTGGCTGAAAAAAGCCGCTTTATTCGAAATAATCAAACTAGCTACGGCTAACCAGCTAGGTTAAATGCTAAATATCGTTGCTAGCCGGCTAACCCCACGACGATCTCTTTCCCAAACTCAGTGACTAGAATTAGCCGGGGTGACGCCCTTTAGACCGTCAGTGGCTAGTTGTCAATCAAAGTGGCGCCACTTAGATTGACAGCTATGAATTGTGCATAATGATGTATGCTGTATATTTTAAACGAACGCCTTATAAAAAAATTCGCCCCCCCCAGAGTTGTCATGGAGTAGAAAAACAGCTTATGAGACTAGAGCCATGTTTTGAACCAGGCTGTAAATATGTTTTTTTCTGTGGTAAAATCGGACATTTTAACATGGGGCTCAAATGTAATTGACTCCCTTCTGCAGCCTGCTCTAGTGGTTATTCGAGGAACTGCAGCTTTTTTGCACTTCCGCATTGGCTTCATTTTTCAGCGCCGGAGGTTGCTGCTTGCTTCCAACGTTGTGTTTATTCTGTTTATTGCAAAGTTATTTCTGGAAGTAAAATAATCATTAATTTTCCTACAGTGTTTAACAGCATGAAACTTGGTTCAAACATCAGTTAAAAGTTTAGTAACGGAATATATCTGGTTCTTTAATAAAAAGTTTCAGTTACATCAAGGGAGAACTTCAACTCCCAGAATGCATTTCAGTCTGAGCTTCAAACTCTGCTGAGGTCAGCGAGAGCTATAGATCATATCTGCTCGGGCAAAATGAAATGTCCTGACATGAAGATGATGTGAGCTGAAATGAAGGAGTGGAATAAAAAAAAATCATATTTCAGGTTAAATCCTGCTTCACACCATCGGAGACGTTCAGCGTCCCCTGGATCTGACGCGCTCTGCTGAAGTTCGCAGCTCGTCCCAGATGGCTCCGAGCTCAGATACGGTCTAATCTCATTTCCATCTCCATTACCCAAATAAGTGAGCAGATTAAATTTTCATCTGCATCCAGGGTTTAGGAAATGAAGACGGCTCTGTAACAGAGATGAGGCCTGATTGCTGCTAAATGTGATTGTCAGCGCCGCGGCGCTCCTGGATGATATTCAGTGACAGTGAACATCAGGGGTTCTTTTTTTGGGGGAAACTGAGAAGAATTAAAAGATGAAACTCTCTGAAAGATGGAAATGAGAAAGGAATGTTATTATGATCTAAGCAGTATTCAAGATGGCCTCCTTCCCTCTGTGAGATTGTTGTCACTGATGCACTAAAGCAGTCATTTATACTATAAACAATGTTTGTACTTTAATTTATAACAATTCATCATTTTTATAACCTGGTCACTTTTTCCTTTGTTAAATCTGAATGTGTGCAATAACTGAGTAATAACTTAAATACTTGCTTCAGACTGTAAATGTGAAGTTTCATGAAATGGAAATACTACAGTGCAGTACAAGTACCTCACACAGTACTTTGTCTCCTGCTGCGTTCGTGCACCTGTCGCTGTGACTGAGCTGAGTCTGGGTGGATCTGATGCTGGACTCACTTCTCCTGAACAACAACCTGCAGCTGGAGCCCATGTGACCTCCCCCTCCTCCTCCTCCTCCTCCTCCTCCTCCTCCCTGAGCTCCGCCCAGCCTCCGCCCTGTCCGGGCTCGCCAACGCCCG
>JBBMOC010000134.1:361042-389416 GCA_037975185.1 Centropyge bicolor
TGTTGGTTTCAGTCTTTTACTTCCATTCTTTGTGTTTCACTTCAGTTGGTATGAAGAAGATCTAGTTACATTTTCTATGCAAATGTTGGTTGAATCTCTTTCGAGGTCCATCATTAAAACAGAAAGATGTTTTCACTTAGTGACCAGCCATATTTTATTCAAACAGCCGGTGCAGTCACCAGCAGAGGTTCAGATCCTGAGACTCGTGCTCAGGCTCAGAAACAACAGAGTCGATGCCGAGAGCTGCACCTTTCACTTCAGTCTCCTGCGAACTGATTCTGAGGCACAAATCTGTCAAACGAAACGAAAGAATGAAGCAGTGAGCTGATTTCTGCTCAGAACTGTTTGTGTAACTGAGGCGATCGGCCCGTCTGCAGCAGGCGACGGCTCCTGTTTGAAAATGTGCTGAACTTCCATTAACAATAATTGAGTCCCACTCCAGCGAGATGCCAAGGGGGGGGGTTGTTATTAAAATGCCTCCTCCTCTAATGTGCAGGTAAGGACCCCTTCACTGCCGCGGCTCGCCAGGCCGGCTGCCAGCGCCGTCTCGCTTTTAAGTGAGCGCCTTCATTCAGACAAATTTAGCTCAATTAAACCGCTTTACCTCTGCCAAGAGTGTTTCCGAGCGCCGGCGCTGCGGAGCGGCCTTTTCAATTAGCCGCCATGAGCAGATTCACCACTGATCCTATTACTGTTTTTATTTGGGACTGAGGCAGAGAAAAGCTGCTGCTGATCAACATGACCTCCAGCAGCCGTAATGGAGATCAAGGATGTTTGTAGCAGTTCACAACAGGCGCAAACAAACAGACGAATAAATATATAAATAAATAAGCAAACGTGCCTGATCGTTCGAAACAGGAAGGTTTGATTGACAGGTGTTCGGGAGCTGTGACTGACCTGTCAGTCCACAAACATTCATGGTTCCCAGAGGATAAGACCTACAGACTTCAGTGACCTCCTATAGCGCCACCTTCAGGTTGACTCACATGGTTTTTACATCTTGACCATTTTTGACATTTTTGTTTTCAACAGTGAAATGTCTCAAACCCTGCAGGATGGATTTGATACACACATTCATGTTCCCCTCAGGTTGGACCATCCAACACCAACATGAAGCTAAAATTTAAATCTGACCCATATTCTATTTCATGGCCTTGTTCTTGCAAAACTACTGACATTCCCATCATCCTCAGCTGTACTTTGTCACATGTCACATTGAGATGCTAAACATGGTGCAGTTCAGGTGTATGATGGGATGCAAACTCCAGCCTCCCACTCAACATAAAGGTCAGACACTCAGGTACTTCCTGTGTTGCCTCTGGACCAAGCAGCAACCTCCGGTGCTGAAAAATGAAGCCAATGCAGAAGTGCAAAAAAGCTGCAGTTCCTCGAATAACCACTAGAGCAGGCTGCAGAAGGGAGTCAATTACATTTGAGCCCCATGTTAAAATGTCCGATTTTACGACAGAAAAAAAACATATTTACAGCCTGGTTCAAAACATGGCTCTAGTCTCATAAGCTGTTTTTCTACTCCATGACAACTCTGGGGAGGGCGAATTTTTTTATAAGGCGTTGGTTTAAAATATACAGCATACATCATTATGCACAATTCATAGCTGTCAATCTAAGTGGTGCCACTTTGATTGACAACTAGCCACTGACGGTCTAAAGGGTGTCACCCCGGCTAATTCTAGTCACTGAGTTTGGGAAAGAGATCGTCGTGGGGTTAGCCGGCTAGCAACGATATTTAGCATTTAACCTAGCTGGTTAGCCGTAGCTAGTTTGATTATTTCGAATAAAGCGGCTTTTTCTCAGCCAATAGCGTTCATTCGACCCGCCTCAGCTCCGCCCTCGCTCCACCTCTTTGTCCATATTTGGAGTAACCGGAGGTAGGCTACCAAGATGGCTACGCACTACGATTTGCTTCATTTTTGCTCTTCAGAAACCTATGGGTGACGTCACGGACACTACGTCCATATTTTATACAGTCTATGGTCCTGACACACGACGACGTTTTGAATCTCCACGTTTTATTTTTCCATGACATCACCGCAGCCTGATTCTGTTGCCGTGGTGAAGCTCTGTCTCTGTTTGATAGACGAGTTTATTACACACTGACGTTGTCAATAAGACACAGATCTGTTGACGGGCTCATTAAAGGAGGACATATTTAACATGTGTTGTTCTGTATGTTGAGCTGGGCAGATTGGTATTTTCTCAGTATGACGAGGGACACGACCCCCCCCCCCCCCCCCCTGAAGAATGTGTGTTTCTGCCTGTGATGAGAGACTGAGCTGTGACAGAGAAACTGCAGAGCAGGAAATACTGTCTGCATCTCTTCTGGTTTTACATTCATAGTAGAGTTGTTCAGTTGTGAGCGTAGAGGTTGCAAGCTTACACACACACACACAGACACACACACACACAGACACACACACACACACAGAGTCCTGAGTCCCAGCAGCCAATAGGAGCGGCTCAGCAGGGGTCCCAGCTTTCTGCTAATAGATGTTAAACTGAGCTGCGGCCTTTCAGAGCCTCTGACCCCCCCGCTTGTGACGAGACAAAGCGAGAACCCCCCCTCCGAGGATTAGCCGTGACCTCGGCTCAGTCGTGGCCGCCGCCGCGAAGAAAGGAAGGCCTGCGGTGCCGTGTGGCGGGCGGGTCGGAGGGAGGGGCGGGGGAGTGGCGACAGCCTTTTGATGGAATCCAGCTCATGGAGTTTAATTGGACCTCAGGCTGACTGACTGCAGCCTCGGTGACATCTTCCTTTATTGGACCATCAACACACACACACAGTTTGTTTTAGCTCATGAACACCAGCCTGCTGCCACAGACTCTCACCTGAGAGCAAATTCATCCACCGCGGGAAATAGTCCCTGATTAATACATGTCTCAGCAAACAGGAGGCAAAGCTGCAGCTGCTTCCTGGTTCTCAGCGGATTTTGGCTTCACACCTGTTGTTGAGGTTTAAAGTAGGAGACTGTTCTCATCGAGCTGAAAAAAACTGGACTGAAGATATGTTGTCTGTGTTTGCCCAAATATTCTGAGAAAGAACGAAACAAACATCCAGTTTGATCCTGGAGATTCACATTGACACCACGGCTGAAGACAACATGATGCAAACATGACGTTCCTCTTTGTTTCATGTGTTAATATGAGGACGGTCTCATCGCTCACACAGATCTGACGTTTCTGTTTCCTCACTGATGTTTCAGCCACAAGCCTCACGTTCATCATCATTAATTCAGTCTGGTTCCACTTGGTTGGATTCTGCTTTTTGACTCTTCACCTCAGCCAAGCCTGAAAATGTTTATTTACAATTATTAGACTTGGAATTATTGGATTTTTTAAGAGTTTTTTCCCCAAACTTCTCAGATTTTTTTCATGTGCAAACGCAATGATGCATAAAAAACAGGTTTGACAGAAATTCAATTACAAAACAAACTAACAATGATAAAAGAACAAAGCTTCCTAAAAGCTGATTCGATGCAGGAAGTTTAAAGTCTCTGCAAGTTGATTTCAATAGAAATAAGTAAAAGGATGGTTTTAAAATACTCGAGTTTAAAGAAGCTGATTTGTTGTCAGTTAATATGAAATGCAGACACCACCGGTCTGGTCTCAGTCAGGTGAGAGGACATGTGTCCCCCCGGCCCAGCGAGGCTCGGCTGGACGAGGCTGGACGGCAGCGGGCAGCCGGCGGCCGCCACATTAAAGCCAAGCAACAAAGCGTCCCCGCTGCAGCTTTGTGCTTTTGTTTTGCTTGTTGACGCAGCGTGGCGGCCGGCGGAGCGTTGGTGGTCTGCCCCAGTGCCCCCTGGGAGGCCGGTCTACGCTGCCGACTGAAGCAGCTCAGCTCTCGCTCCTGACAAATTGAAAGGCCGTGAGACCTGAAGCGGATGTTGTGGATTTGAAATGTAGCTTTGATCTAAAGACCGTCCTCAATTCTCTTCTCTTTGTCTTTCTTTAAATGTTGTCTCCGTGTTTTACTGTTGTTTTACTTATGTACATTTGCACCAGAGAAATGTGAGTTAGCCTCGTTTGAAATGTCTGAATAACAAGTTAGTAATGTTTGTGGATTATTAATGTTCCAGTGCCGCGGTCGCAGTCGGCCTCCTGCTGTGAGGCGCCAATTACATTTCACTGGGAGACTCTGGCTGGACAGAGTCGGGACTTTAATCTCTGCTCAGCTGTGGAGCTGAGGACGAGGCTGCGTTCACACTCGCTCCCTGCAGCCGTGACACCGACGCCCAGAGCTGCTGAGTCCTGTTTGAAGGTGACATATGAGGCTCATTTCCAGGTTCACGCTCCGTCTGGAGGATCTACTGGAATATGTTATATATGTCTCCTCATGCTGTCGCTCGTTCCACATGTGAGTGTTGAAAGTTCAACAGGTCGACCTGCAGGATGAACAGTGGAACAGTCGCTGCTCTCATTGAAGTGAATGAGCAGGACGAGGTGGCCGAGTGGTTAAGGCGATGGACTGCTAATCCATTGTGCTCTGCACGCGTGGGTTTGAATCCCATCCTCGTCGGGTCCTTAGTGAATTATTATTATTCCCATATTCAATCAGCTGTCACCAAGTCGTATCAGCCGACTTTCTACAATTCTACAAGCAGACGCTTTTGTCCAAAGCGACGTACATCTGAGAGTAAATACAACACAAGCAAGGATCTAGTCAGGAGAAAACAACCTGGATAAGTGCCAAAAAATCAAGGTTCAAGTTAGATAGGGCCTGCCTACAGGCAGTGAGGGGGGGCATACATTACAACATACAATTAGACTTTTTTTTTTTTTTTTGCGTGTGTGTGTTTGTGTGTTTGTGTGTGTGTGTGTGTGTTCATTTTATAGGAGTTTATCAAGGTCCAAGGTGTTCAGTGAAGAGCTGGGTCTTTAGTCTTTTCTTAAACACTGAGAGTGACTCTGCAGATCCAACAGAGTTTGGTAACTCGTTCCACCACCGGACTTTGCTATTAACCCAGTGTAGAGACTAGTTCCATCCTGTCCTGACATCAGAGGTCCATCAGGTCTCGTCCTGCTCGGCTGAGGTGAGTCTCCGCCCGCAGCCGAGGAGCCGGTGAGGAGGCTGGTAATTCCTCCGTTTAGTATCTGCTCTTTTGCTCATTAGTGACTTCTCCTCCCTGTGGCCTTCTGTCTGTCTGTCCGTGTTCTCTGTCGGAGTAATGAGCCGTGTGAGCGGCGCGGGGCCCCCGGCGCTGTGAAGCCGCCCCCTCTCCGCCTCACTTCAAGCGAGACCAGCCCAGGTCATTTGTAAGTCGGCTGCTAAACAGCCTCCTGTTTGGGGAAACGAGGGCAGCGCTCGCAGGCCTGTGCACATCCTCCGGCGTGGTGATGCGAGCGGCCGCCCCCCCGGGGAGCCGCGGCCCGCTTTCATGTGGCAGCCAAAGATCTCCCAGGCTAATGACACGCTGCTCCGTTTGAATGTCGCAGCGTGAGGCGGAGGGCCGGCGGAAAACACACAGATCAAAAGAGCCGGGCGCCGCTGTCACTGCGGAGGGAAGTTGTCACAAGTTCGCTGACTTTTTACTCCGACATTGTGTTTCCTCAGCGAGGAGAGAAGACACAGACAATCAGAGCTGGTTTCCACAGTTCAGCTCCAACAACAACGATTCCAGTCCACCAAGTTTCTCTTCAGAGGTGCAAGAATGAAAAACCACAAGTCATTTTTATTTATAGAGCCTGATATTACAAATCACAACTTGGCCTCGAGAGGCTTCACGAACTCTAGACCAGAGGTGAGAAACGTCTCATCCAGCTCATGAGGGAATTCATCAACTCAGAGAAATTCTCTCTACAGCTGTTGTTGTTTTCCTGAGGATTTTCCCCTCGACGTGCAGCAAAGTTTGTGTCTGTGTTTGTGAAAATCTACGACTGTGAGCAGCATTTCAAACTGTTCTGCTCAAGACCGACTGACCCCAAACCTGACCAAAAACTGAAGAAACCTCAGGAGCAGCAGAGGACCAACAGGAAACAGATGTTGTGTGTATAGAACAAACCAACATAATAAAATTACATGACCAAAATAGCCTCTATGATAAAAAAACAAAAAACAAAGTAAAGGTATCAAGATGAAGCTCCTCTGTTGGCTGAGAGTTTTCAGATTAGTTGAGGATCCAAAGGAAAGACAGAAGAAAAGTAAGAAGGAAAAACAGAAAATAAAAATCAGATGTGACTGAAAGATGCAGAAAGAAGAAGAGTCATTTACCATGATGCAGTTAAAAGTCTGGAGGAGCTCAGTGTCTGTTTCTCTCTCAAGGTCAAATCACTCCTACTGGATATTATCAGACGAGGTTGAGAAATCTAAAGACTGAAACCACAGAGTTTTTTAGAAGCTGTCTGATGTGGTTTCATGAATCAATCACCATCCTTTCGTCCACTCAGCTGTGGCATGTGTGGACACCTGCAGCTCACCTGAGCAGCAGCTTTTGACAAGCTTTTCTTGTCTATAAAATAAATCAGTGTGTGTCGGCTGCAGCTCGGGTGAATCTGACCTGAACAGAATCATTCCATCGCTCTGATGAAGCTCTGCATTTAAACCTGTGACCTGTTGGGACCCACCCAGAGGGGGGGCCTCAGAACCTCAGGGGCCCAGGAGCTGCTACAGCTGTTCACCACCAGGGGGCAGCATGAGACAAGGCTTCTGGTAAAACACTGATCCGTCCTGGTTCTTTCCCAAACTCTCGACTTTTCACCTGAATAATTTCTCATGTCTGGTTCCATTATCTGACAGTTTATCCTGATATAGATGAAGGATCAACAGCATTCACAGCTTCACACAATCTAGAGTCTCCAGTTAACCTCCAGCTGCACATGAAGTGTGGGAGGAAACAGACACCTGGAGGACCCCCCCCCCCCACACACACACACACACACAGACGAGCAGGGTTTAAAGGAGCTTCTTTAGAGGCTGCTCCTGTTCATAGGAGGCGACAGTCTCTCCTTCTCCGTGCTCCTCAGGATCCTCTCCAGTGGACATCGATCTTCTTCTTTTCCACAGCCTCATAAAGTCCCTGTGAAGACTCAGTCCCTGGAGGACGGTCTGTCCTCTGGGGCTGTAGAGGAATGTGTTTCTTATGTCAGCCAGCAGGTGGCGCTGCTGAGCTGTGCTGCCCTCACTGAGGCCTCAGGTGGACCGAGAGGACAAGGACAAACAAATCCACGTCATGTCCTCTGAACTCTGCTGCGACTGCATTCATAGAGTCTCACCTCAGTCCTGAGTCCAGCAGAGAGTCCAGGACCCGACCCAGTCTGCACCAGGCCTCCAGGACCCCGCTGACCTGCTGCCATCAAACTGCCACCTTCAGCTGCAGAGCAGGACCCGCCCTCTCCACCTGAGTGTCCCTCTGTGGGTCAACATGCTCAGTCCTGCACCGACCACTGGGGGGCGCAGTCTGCCTGTCTGAGGACGTGTTGGTTTCAGTCTTTTACTTCCATTCTTTCTGTTTCACTTCAGTTGGTATGAAGAAGATCTAGTTACATTTTCTATGCAAATGTTGGTTGAATCTCTTTCGAGGTCCATCATTAAAACAGAAAGATGTTTTCACTTAGTGACCAGCCATATTTTATTCAAACAGCCGGTGCAGTCACCAGCAGAGGTTCAGATCCTGAGACTCGTGCTCAGGCTCAGAAACAACAGAGTCGATGCCTGAGAGCTGCACCTTTCAGTTCAGTCTCCTACGAACTGATTCTGAGGCACAAATCTGTCGAAACGAAACGAAAGAATGAAGCAGTGAGTTGATTTCTGCTCAGAACTGTTTGTGTAACTGAGGCTCTGCGGCGATTGGCCCGTCTGCAGCAGGCGACGGCTCCTGTTTGAAAATGTGCTGAACTTCCATTAACAATAATTGAGTCCCACTCCAGCGAGATGCTAACGGGGGAGGGGGGGGGTTGTTATTAAAATGCCTCCTCCTCTAATGTGCAGGTAAGGACCCCTTCACTGCCGCGGCTCGCCAGGCCGGCTGCCAGCGCCATCTCGCTTTTAAGTGAGCGCCTTCATTCAGACAAATTTAGCTCAATTAAACCGCTTTACCTCTGCCAAGAGTGTTTCCGAGCGCCGGCGCTGCGGAGCGGCCTTTTCAATTAGCCGCCATGAGCAGATTCACCACTGATCCTATTACTGTTTTTATTTGGGACTGAGGCAGAGAAAAGCTGCTGCTGATCAACATGACCTCCAGCAGCCGTAATGGAGATCAAGGATGTTTTCAGCAGTTCACAACAGGCGCAAACAAACAGACCAATAAATATATAAATAAATAAGGAAGCGTGCCTGATCGTTTAAAACAGGAAGGTTTGATTGACAGGTGTTCGGGAGCTGTGACTGACCTGGCAGTCCACAAACATTCATGGTTCCCAGAGGATGAGACCTACAGACTTCAGTGACCTCCTATAGCGCCACCTTCAGGTTGACTCACATGGTTTTTACATCTTGACCATTTTTGACATTTTTGTGTTCAACAGTGAAACGTGTCAAACCCTGCAGGATGGATTTGATACACACATTCATGTTCCCCTCAGGTTGGACCATCCAACACCAACATGAAGCTAAAATTTAAATCTGACCCATGTTCTATTTCATGGCCTTGTTCTTGCAAAACTGCTGACATTCCCATCATCCTCAGCTGTACTAGCTCACATGCAACATTGAGATGGTAAACATAGTGACGTTCAGGTGTATGATGGGAAGCAAACTCCAGCCTCCCACTCAACATAAAGGTCAGACACTCAGGTACTTCCTGTGTTGCCTCTGGACCATAGACTGTATAAAATATGGACGTAGTGTCCGTGACGTCACCCATAGGTTTCTGAAGAGCAAAAATGAAGCAAATCGTAGTGCGTAGCCATCTTGGTAGCCTACCTCCGGTTACTCCAAATATGGACAAAGAGGTGGAGCGAGAGCGGAGCTGAGGCGGGTCGAATGAACGCTATTGGCTGAAAAAAGCCGCTTTATTGGAAATAATCAAACTATCTACGGCTAACCAGCTAGGTTAAATGCTAAATATCGTTGCTAGCCGGCTAACCCAACGACGATCTCTTTCCCAAACTCAGTGACTAGAATTAGCCGGGGTGTCGCCCTTTAGACCGTCAGTTCATAGCTGTCAATCAAAGTGGCGCCACTTAGATTGACAGCTATGAATTGTGCCATGTTTTGAACCAGGCTGTAAATATGTTTTTTTCTGTGGTAAAATCGGACATTTTAACATGGGGCTCAAATGTAATTGACTCCCTTCTGCAGCCTGCTCTAGTGGTTATTCGAGGAACTGCAGCTTTTTTGGCTTCATTTTTCAGCGCCGGAGGTTGCCGCTTGCTCTGGACGTTGGTGCTGAATCAGCAATTACAGACGTTATTCTAAAGATGTTGGACATGCAGCTTTGACATGTTGCAGGTCGATCAGACACGGGGTCATCTTTCTCATGTTGGTAATTTGATCTTTTGTTGATTCAAACACATTGATTATAGCAGCTTGAAGTTTTGTTTGTAAATCGGTGTTTTTCCTTGTAATCGAGTATTTTTCCGTTGGGCTGGTGTTTAAATAATTAGATAATTGAGGAACCAAAGTTTTTCCACCACGGATGATCCAAACAAACCAAAACAAAATGTCAGAGAGAAACATCAGAGCGTTCTGTAAAACCCAGGGACCAGATGAGAAGTTTCAGTGTGTGAGCCGAGCGGCGGCTCTTTATTCCCGCCACACAATGGGAAGAAACCAACTCAAAGAGGCTCAGATGTGAAGACATTCTGCGAGCCGCCGAGGACACATCACAACCTTGGAGACACAAATTGCTGTATTAAACCATGTGACTTCCTGCTGAGCTTTTCATGTGCGGGCTAAAGGGAACGCTTAATCAAAGGCGCGAGGAGGAAGGAGCGCTAACGCGTTTAGCCGCCGTCTTTGTTAGCATGAATCTACAGTGCGGTTTGAATTGGACGAACAGGACGGAGAGAGAGAGGCTTTTTCCCTGACGAGCTCTTTCATTAAAGCCCTATTAATCAGATGATCGGTGTCTGGTGTGTGAAATCCTCCCTGTGGCGACGCTCCGGGTGTCTCAGCATTAAAGTGTGGATTCAACCTGGAGAAACACAAATCAACTCCTGGATCTGTGAAGACAGAGATTAAATCAGATTAACTGCTGTTTGAATACGTCAGCGAGAGACGCAGGGTCCTGCTGTGACACGGATCCTCACAAACTTCTGTCTCTCTTTGCTTTGTTCAGATTTAATTCCTGCAGGGAAACTGATGTTAACACACACACACACACACACACACACACACACACAAGAGACTCCAATACAAGTACCTCAAATCTCTATTTAAATACCTGAGTAGATATACGTAGTTACATTCCACAGCTGCTTGCAGATGTGACATGATTCTGAGTTGTGATAATATAAGTTTTCAGACAAAAGAGATTGTCTTTATATAAGTGAAACACTGAGATTAAACGATCAATTGACTCGTCTGTTAGTCGCTGCACAGAAAAGTAACTCAGCAACAATTTTAATAAAAAATTCTTTAGGTCATTTTCTAAGCATGAAATTGTATCCTCTGGTTGCTTCTCTTGATCTTGAGCTATAACAAACTTAGTATCCTTCCTCTCTGAGTGTCGCTGGAGCAGAACAATAATCCTGGTCCACCGTCTCAGGCCTCAGATTATTGTGATGATGTGTTTTTAAGGATCAAAGAATTGATCAAGAAAAACAAACAAAACATTTTCCTAAAAAACACTTTAAGTTCTAAAGTAGCAGGAAAGGAAATGCAACAAAAACAAAATATGCAAGTCAAGCTTTCAAGCTTTCATGTGAGTGACACTCAACCAATTAGACTAAATCAGTATTTTAGAGCATGTTGAGATTCATTTACAGCCAAAGAGAATCATCATGATTGTTGTGTAGTGTGCATTTGTTTTTATATATGTATAAGACTGTTCAGTGTGTAATTCAGCGTCTTATGGAACTGATGAGTATGTTTTGTCTCTTAAATAATCTCAAAGCTTATCTGTCAGAATGACTTTAATTTAATTTTAAATATGATCTGGACTCCTCGGAGAGCAGAAGACACAGCTTGAAAAGCTAATTCATCCAGCTGTAATGCACACACACACACACACACACACACACACACACTGGGAGGTTTCACACTGGATGTAATGGCGATGATCCACCAGGTGAGGGCGCTCTCTCTCTTTAAGTCACCTGCAGGAAACCAAGTCAGAGAGAACTGAAAAATGAGCTCACACACAAACTGAGACAAAGGCTCCACCTGCATTTGTTGATTAGCTTTCACTTGGTTTGAAACTGTTCAGCTGTGTGAGTGAAACGAGTTCTGCCTCTGGAAGGTTAAAACTGAAACTTTAGGCTGAAATACTGTTCTGAGTTTGTTTTGGTAAAATTAATTTTAGAGAAAGATCATTATGGAAATGAGTCTTCAGTAAAACAGAGTCTAAACATCAGTGTGAATTTTCACGTGAAGTCCCTGAATGCATCACCTGCAGCTGTCAGGATGTGTTCAGGTCACATTCCTGAGCTGCACCTCAGTCTGAGTGCAGTTTGTGTTGGAGCTCTCACATCTGGCATTTGCATCAGATTTTCCTTCATTTCCTCTGTTTCCCTCCACAAACACCGAAATGATGGCTTCATCCTATTACCTGCAACTCCAGCGTAAATGTTTATGGAAATGGCCCGATGGAGCAGGCCAAGTGTTTTCCATCAGCAGCTCTTTGCAGTAATAATACTGCAGTGTTGATGTCAGACCCGCCCTGCCTGAAGAGGGGAGGCTAATGGCCCCGTCCCCCCTCCTCCCTGCCTGAACCACAGAGACGGCGAGGGAGGAAAAAATCTAATTCACCTTAAATGTGGTGCTGCAGGGTTGGAAGCGAGAGGGCATCTGCTCCGAGAGGCCCCATTAAAGGAGCATTATGTAACATCAGACTGTGGCTGATGGAGATTCAACCACAAGAGAATTACAAGCAACATGGATTCAAGTCTGCAAGTGTCTCACACAGGTCACACACCTGCTGAGAGGTGACGGTCTGTTCGTCAATACAGCAGTCAACAACAACCATTGTGATTAAAAGCTTGTTATTTGTAAGAAAAATTAAGAAAATTAATTGTCACTCTGTTATTCATGATGTCCAAGTTATTCGATAAATGAGCTTATTTATGAAGAATTTCTTTATTTTATTTTTTCTGCCTATAGTTTATTTATGTGTATTTTCTTAAATCAAGTATATTTATTTCTTTTTCATTCTAAGTTTTGTAAAGATATAAGCATGCATACATAAGTACAAATATATATGAGTAGAAGAAAAGCACATTGGTAAAATACTCATCAGATCTTTGAAAAGAGGGTTGATGAGTAGAAATCATGTAGATGTTATAACTAAATGCAAAAATAAAAGAGCAGGACTGCAAAAGTTTATATTAAATTATTTGATAGCCAATGATAAATAATTTCAGTAAAACCAACTAAAAAGTGAATTTAGAATTTTGAACACACTGCTCATTTAGTACAAGCCATCAAAAAACAGGAAAGCAGAATGCAAACAGCAATTTAACATCATTGTTTTATTCTAAATCAAAGATATTTTAGATGCTACAATAAATCATTAAAAATTGTTTCACGCCTGCAGTGCCGCTCATGTCCACTAGTGTCGCTGTGGGCCTGCGCCGCTCTCCGAAATGCTCCGGAAAAAGACGACAAATACCGGAAGGGGTACACAACGATCATGAGCAGCAGCATGTAGCCAAAGTGTTGGACTCATTCGCAACAAGTTTGGTGTTTTAATTGGGCTATTTTAACTGCTTCCTACAAGTTCACATTTTTTATTAGCTGACAGAAAAGTGATCCTTCTCCGGAGATGGGAGTCCCGGCGTTTTTCCGTTGGCTCAGCCGCAAATATTCGTCCATCATTGTGCATTGTGTTGAGGAGAAGGTAAGTTGTTAGCATGTTAGCTAGCAGCCGAGTCAGTTAGCGGGACGTTTTTAACGTCTAATAACCGTCTGAAGAGCCATTATGTAGTGAGAATAGTCCGTTATGGATGTTCTGGGTCTAATGCTTCCTGTTTGTGTTATTTTCTGCGTTATTTAACATGAACAACAAAACAAACAGCGGGAGTTTGTTGACTTCTTTGTGATTGTAAACAAATCCAATATCTGACAGATGTAAAGGTTCTCTGCCTTAGCTAATAATAATTATGAATATTAACATACTGTTAAGACATTAAACACTTGAATTCAGCGGGAATAAACCGGATGTGACTTTTCTTTTAGCAGCTGCCATGTGTCAGTTGTTCAGGCCTTTACACCAAACCTTTGTCAAACTATTTCAAGGGAAAATGAGACGGTTTCAAATTCAGTGATTTGTTTGTCTTCTGTTTTCTCTTTCCAGGGGAAAGAGTGTAACGGAGTCCGTATTCCTGTTGACACGACCAAACCAAATCCCAACGAGGTGGAATTCGACAATTTGTACCTGGACATGAACGGAATCATTCACCCATGTACACATCCGGAAGACAAGTAGGATCCATTTAATGTGCATTTTAGACATTTAGGACTTTGTTTTTGTGTCATTCACTGAGGTTACCATAAAATCAGCAAGCTTTTAGTTAGTTAACTAAAGCTAACTGAAGACGACACCTTGAGCTCTGGGAATTATGACAAACATTTTCCACGTTTTTATGACTTTTAGTAAACTGCGGTAAATTACTATCTGATTAATCTGAAAATAATCAACAGATGAGTTGATGTTCAAAAGAATCACTGGTTGCAGCCCTGCATTGTTTTGAGGGTGATGAGGGAACCTGGGTGATTACAAATCAAACCTGGATGTTTGATTGTGGCAGAGCGTAGACGAAGTTACTGAACCTGTAAAAGTTGCAAATTTGAATGTTGTTCCGTGTCATTGCCTCCCATTCATGAGGTATTTTAGATCATATTCTACAACAAGAGTTTGTTTGCTCATATTAAACAAGAGAACTTTACAGTGAAGTTTGGTGTGTGTATAAAAACTGCATTAATAAGGGATTAAAAATGAGACCATGGCAAGCTCACATACTCCTGCATACTTCACACTCTGAACTCTGCTGTCCACAGACCAGCTCCCAAAAATGAAGATGAGATGATGGTCGCCATTTTCGAGTACATCGACCGCCTGTTTAATATTGTGCGACCCAGGAGAGTTCTCTACATGGCCATCGATGGAGTGGTGAGTAACTTTCAATGAGTGAAACCTGCAGCCAGAGCAAAGTTTTGAATTCATTTAAGTATCTACCAGAAAATGAAACATTTACCACATTTTATTTGTCACATCAGCTTTATTTTGTCAATCAAATATTATTTTCATATGGACAAAAATGGCTGGTTGGTTTGTAGTCAGTTTGGCAGTTTGACCATAATATGTAACTGATTGCTCAATCATCTCCCCAGTGGTATTCTGATTCATCTGTCCCATTCAGAGTAATCACATGTTATCTGTGTCAGTACAAGCAGGAAAGTAGCTTTGATGACCAACCTACAATCAGCTGCTGTACTTTAGAAATAACGACTGTTTAATGAACACCAGGCTCCACGGGCCAAAATGAACCAGCAGCGCTCTCGACGGTTTCGTGCCTCCAAAGAAGGAGTGGAGTTGTCAGAGGAGAAGCATCGCATGAGGGAGGAGATCATCCAGAGAGGTGTGTGATGTTTCAGTCCTTACACTGCTGGATAGAAAGTACAGACATGTATGTAGTTGTGTGTTGACTTTGATGCCCTTCACATTTGAAGAAATTTGAAGCTCTAAATTAATCAGACGTCTCACTAATGTTGAGAAAATGTATGAAATGAATCTTTCAGTTTACAGTCGTTCTCTCACGAATCTTTCATGGTGTGTGTGTGCCATTATCAGCCCCTCTATCTTCCCTTTGTGCTCAGTCTAACCTTACTTGTTATGTTTTCTTCTCTGCAGGAGGTTATCTTCCACCTGAGGAGATTAAAGAGAGGTTTGACAGCAACTGCATCACTCCAGTAAGTGGGATCAGTACGACTTTTTAAAAGAGACATTTTTGGCTACTTTTTACTTTACAATAATGTTTATTTACCTTCTTTTATTTTCTTTTTATGACGTTTACTTGGCTCACTTGTAAAGGAGGGAACCTGTCTCTCAATGTGTTTTTTTTTCCCAAGTGTAGATAAAGGTTGTATATATTTATTTGTATCAGCAGATTTACATGATTTCTTATGTCTTTAGGGAACGGAGTTCATGGACAACCTGGCAAAGTGTCTTCGATACTACGTCGCAGACAGACTCAGCAATGATCCAGGATGGAGGAATCTCACGGTGCGTTACTTTGCTGCTCAGACTTTCAAATACAGCCAGAAATGTTACCAGCAATTTTTAAAATGTTTTTGACATTTTACAGACAAAACAGTGAGATTAATAATTAGATTGATACATTAACCAAGAATTTAAATGAAGATTAAACAAGAAATAAAAATTTTAAAATTAATTGCCCTTTTAACTCTTTGTTTATCCAGGTCATCCTGTCTGATGCCAGCGTTCCTGGTGAAGGTGAACACAAGATTATGGATTACATCAGGAGACAGAGAGGTACAGCTGCCTTGACTGATACATGAACACAGCAAGATGAATGTTGAAGATCATGCTGACACTGTAGATCAAAATTATATGAACTGAAGATTGAATCTTCTGCGCTCACACAAACTGTCAGAGAGGTTGTTGACTCATGTTTCTGATTCACTTTGACAGCTCAACCCAACCACGACCCCAACACACACCACTGTCTGTGTGGAGCTGATGGTGAGTCTTTAAATCCACATTCTGAAATGTAAAAAAAAAGTTAAGAATAAGTTAAATAAAAGAACATCTTAATTAAAAAACCAGAAGTGACCTTGTTTTATTGTTCCGAACTCCTGACAACTCATGGTTTCTGCTTTGTTGAAATAAATCCCTCTCTTTCTGTTTGGTGACCGATGATCAGCTGACCTGATCATGCTGGGCCTGGCCACCCACGAGCCAAACTTCACCATCATCAGAGAGGAGTTCAAACCCAACAAACCCCGCCCCTGCGCGCTCTGCGGACAGATGGGTCACGAAATCAAAGACTGTCAGGGGACGGCCAGGGAGAAACAGGGAGAGGTGAGTTCTGCCGGCAGTGATGTGTGACATGTGCTACACGTGTGGTGAATTTTGCTATGAAACAAATAATATTTACAGTCAATGTTTTAAACTATAACTTTCTCTCTTGTAATTAGAAATGTGCCATAAATGAGATCTGTGGGGTTTTTTCTCTTTCAGCATGATGAGTTTGCAGACTCGATGCCAGTGTCTGAACAGGAGTTCATATTTATCAGGCTCTGTGTGCTGCGGGAGGTATGACGTGATATTTTTCATTGCATGGGTACAAGAACAAACTTTGCCATTTCACCTTTGATGACCTTTGTTACCTCCGCTGTCCTTCCATGTTTTCAGTACCTGGCCAGAGAGCTGACCATGGCCAGCCTGCCGTTCCCCTTCGACTTTGAGAGGAGCGTCGATGACTGGGTCTTCATGTGTTTCTTTGTTGGGAATGATTTCCTCCCACACCTGCCGTCCTTAGAAATCAGGTGAGCTTCAGGACGTTTTTCATGCTGAAAGCTGCCTTTAATTTTACAGGAAGTGTATGTTTGTCCTTCATAAACAACAAAATTTAACTTCTTAAACAGCACATAATAAATATGCAGGCCTTTTTTTTACCCATCCTTTCTTCTCACTCAATTATTCCAGCGTTACTGTGGAGGCTAACCCAGCTTCTTCTTCTCCTGCATCTTCCTTTAAGCTTCACAAAAACAGGGTTAATTGCAGGACTGTTGTATTGTGCTGCTCTGATAGCGCAGGTGTTGAAGACAGCCTCATTATTCACTTTCACAGTGATCGTAATCCTACCATCACTTCACTTTAACCTTCAACACTGATGTGGTAAAGAAGCTCAGACTTCTATTGTTCTCTTTAACTACTCTTCTTTAGTCTTTTTTATTTGTCAGTGGATAAAATAGAGCCACAAATGTTGGTTACCTGCCAGAGCGGCTGATGGAGCAGCCACATTTCTTGCTGCTGTCGAAGATAAATTAGTGTTTGGTGTCAGTTCAATGTCTCGATTCTCATGTAAATTTACACTGACCGTTCTTTAATTATTCACCGGTGTTGTTTCTTCCAGAGAGGGAGCGATAGATCGACTGGTCAACATCTACAAAGACGTTGTTCACAAAACTGGAGTGAGTGTCATCGCAAAATTGAAAAAGCAAATTGTTCTGTGTTTCTAGTTGTGGATTCTATTTCTTTCGAGCAGCTCTGACTCTGTGAATGTTGCTGTTCCAGTGAATAACCAGGCCTGTGTTTGTCTGTAGGGCTACCTGACCGAGAATGGCTACGTCAACCTGGAGCGAGTGGAGCTGATCATGCAGGCGGTGGGCGTGGCCGAAGACAACATCTTTAAGAAACGCAAAGAGGACGATGTAAGATTTCTGCAACTTCACACACTGATCAGCAGAATTTTGCCTCATAAGGCCTTTCTGTCAAGCCTCAGTGCTTTTTTGATGGGAACCAGAATGTGTCTTCTTGTGTTTTTACATTTAAAAACTTTTGCTATATATTATATGTATTTCTATATGTATGTAAGTCTTTATATTTTCTGTTTCAGGAAAGTTTTAAGAGAAGAATGAAAGAGAAAAAAAAGAGGATGAAGGTGAGTAAACTGCGTGATTGAAGACGATAGTGTTAGCTGTGTTTTTTGGTTTTACACTGGCTGACAAATGTTACCTGATAAAACTGTATTGACAGAATGTGAAGACTGAGATTCAGCTTTATGTCGGTACAGTACAAGTACAGAGTCCTCACTGACAGAAAACTGTGCACGTAGAAGAGAAACTGCAGTATTGATGTCGTTGTACTGATGAAACATAGAGCTCACAAACGTGTTCAGGTTTCCAGTTTTTGCCTGTGATCAGCTGATGTGAGCATACATCTGTCTGTCTTCCATCAGTTGAACTCAGATGGATTTTTGTCATTAATAATTCACTTGTTTTTCCTTAAAAATGTTAAGATCATAATTATCCTTTTTTCCCCACTCTTCGTCATTTTAACCTTCTCATACAGGAGCTGAAGTGTTTGTGACATTTGTTTTTCTCTGTTATCACAGATGGAGCAGCGGGGCCCTGCCTACCTGACTACAGGCCAGTTTGCCCCTCAGGCCCTGGGGAGAAGAGACCGACCTGAGGCCGTCCAGAACGCTCGGCACCAGGCCTACGACATGAGGATGCAGTCAAGGGAGCAACACAACAAGGTACAGCAGGTTGTTGATGTACAGGATGCAGTGTCTGTGCAGCTCTGGAACTCAGGCAAATAAATCTGTCAGCGAAGTCTGTGAATGAAGATTTGTATTCTCCATTGTCATAGAGGCAGATTTATGAGCTGTTACACAGACAAGGATCCTGTTGTTCACATATGTGTAAACTAATTCAGAGTGTCTGCTCATCAGTTACTTTTTGTAATATTTGGTTCAGTCAGGAAAAGGAGGACATTGTAACGAGTGCAGTCATTAAGAGTTTTTCCTGTTTCCTGCAGGATGCTGCTCAGTCCCTGAAGGCTTCCATGAGGAACGGTGGCAATGTAAGTTCTGGGTGAAATGACAAGTGGGTGCATGTTCATAAAAACACTGTTTAAAAAAAAACAAAAAACTTTATTATAAGGTTCTAACAATCCTGTGGTTCTGGTCCATTTGTTGGCCAATGATACTTTACAGTATGTTTGTACTTGTTTGACTCTGCCAATCAGCTGCCACCATAAACTTTGACTTTTCAGTCTTCTGCCCTCTTTACCATAGAGTTTTTTCGTCTACATGTGAAGGGACTGAGCTTTATTATGGACATGCAGTTGGGCAGAGATCCACTTGTCTGGTGCCTGTAGAACACATTGTAATCCTGCTGGTTATAAATTATTGAAAAGTGCTTTTCTTTTTCAAGAGAAAAATAATGTTATCATCATTATGAGCCAGTAGAGATCAGAAAGTCATTGGTCAAAACAATATTATCAAAATCAAAAGCATGTCATTCTCAAGCAGCTAAAAGTTGATCAGCATCCTTGAAAACATCTCCACTCTGGTCAAAATCTCATCAGTCGTTTTCAAAACACCACCTTTTCTTACAGACACATGTGTGTTTGATTGTAGCTGACAGCAGTTAGTCTGAATGTGGACGCTGCGTTTGCTTCAGTTCATGGTCGTGCTTCTATTTAACATGTCTGTCAGGCTGTTAAATTTCCTGCCAGTGTACAGCGTTAAATGTATCAACCAACAATAGGCAGCCATACATTAGCACATGAATGAACAGAGCACAAAGACTTCAGAAAAAATGGAAGGCTGAGTAGCTATGCTAGTGTTTATTCTTTTTTTTCTTTCGATCAGCTACCTTCAAACGTAGAACATCATATACATATATGCAGCAGCTGCAGCTCACAGCACTGCCCATGGTTCATCTTTGACTCGTTATCAGAAATAAGATTTTATCATCATCTGCTTGTTTTTATGAAACACACGAAAATATATTTAATTGACACTATAATGAACATACTGAAATATTTTGCCTCTTCTTTATATTTCATAGATTCATATAAACAAGATTGATTTAAGACTTCATTATTGATTACAACAGTCTATACAGCATTTAATGTGATATTTCTTGATAAGGTTATGTGTTAAAAAGGACATTCACACAAATAGAAAATATTTATATGTACACTGTATAATTAATATTTCTTTGTTTTCCTTCTCTCTCTTTCTGTCGCCCTGCCCAGTCGTCTGCTGGACCCAGCGACAGCACAGACAGGGGCGTGAAAAGGAAAGCTGAGGACAGCGACAGCGAGCCGGAGCCCGAAGACAACGTCAGGTAAACCTGCAACAGGCCGGGTGGGCGGGGCCTTCGTGGAGGGCGGGGTCAGGGCGGCAGTGTGGACACATGTCATGTTTAAATTTACAGTGAACACAAGCTGCTGTCGGGGAGCAACATTTTCAGCTGCTTCTGACTGATGATAACCAGTTTACCAGTAAAATGAATGATGACAGTCTGACGAGGTCGAACCCAGAATAATTTCTGCTTCCAACTTGACTGAGTCTGAAATGAACCCAGTCACATTGATGTAAAGGCAGCAGCACAAGACAAAATACACAGATACTAAATACAAGTCTTGTTACGCCTGAATATTTGATTATAATTTTCTTCAATTTGCAACGAAACCTAAATCTTCCAAGCTGTAGAGGACGTCCTTATATCAGATGAATTTTCTTCCCTTGCTTGCTGTGCAGTGCAAAGAAGAAAAAGCAAGACAACAGATGACAAAATAGTCTGTTGATGAGATTGAAGTTATAATATTAATATGCAAAATCTGCTGTCGTCTGTTGGTTTCATGTTACACGTAGATCATTGGAGAGCTCGAACACTGCAGTGAGTCATTCACTGTGGAAATGGGTAGAATAATACAGTCGTTTTTTTAAGGTGGTAAAACTTGTTTTTGGGACTGTGGGTAGTTTTCCTCACCACCTTAACCAAAAGTAATCTCTTTGGACACTTCCAGGGTTTATGCTGTTAAGGCCGTCTGCGTTCAGTTTGAGTGTCCATCAGACCGTCTGCGTCTCCTTAATAAAACACCTTTAAAATAAATCTTTAGACCAGCTTCAGTGAGTGAAGATGGCATTAACAAGCACAACTGGAGAGACGCTCTCATTAATGCCACCGCGCTGCAGCACAAGCTGTTTAACTCCCTGCCACCTCCCCAACACACACACACTTAAACACACACTCATCCCTGTGCTGAACAGCTCCCACCTCCTTCTGTATGTGATTAATATGGAAAGCAGGAATATTCGAGTAAATTCCTCTGTGACGCACTCGTCAAAGCTGCTAAATCCATCGGGCTAAATTGGTATTCATGGAGGCTTTCCTCTCAGGAGCCGGCGCTCCCCGCGGGCCGCTCCGAGGATCCACAACACAGATGCTGGACGCCTTGATTATGTGTGTAGAACGGCGCCGCTGCCCCAAATCTACCAAGAAGTCAAAGCCATTAAACTGTTCCAGCAGCAGTGAGGGAGTTAATGCAGGTTTTTTTCAGCCTATAGATGAACAGAGCAGCATCCTCATTTTAATAAGCAAATGTATGGTTTAGGTACATTTACACTGTAAACATGTGATCCAGCAGTCACTGACACTCGTGTTCAACAGCAGAATAAATTTACATTTCAAGGTCACAGACAATATAAAAAATGACAAACACTGAATCAGGCCAGTCTTCTTCTGATTGGCTGTCGTCCGGTGTGAAGTTATAGCAAATGATCGGACGATGGTCGAATGGCTGGTCAGGATTTTTCACTGGCTGAGCAGATTCCTCAGTGGCCTCAAAAATCAAATCTTAACTTTAGGGAGCTTGTAATATTTATAGTATTATATGAGTAGTTGTTGTGGCTCATAAAGCTCTGACTGGTTGATGGAAGTGGTGTCAGCCACTGAGGTGTAACCGTGTCCACGTGTGCTGCAGGCTGTGGGAGGAGGGCTGGAAGCAGAGATACTACAAGACCAAGTTCGATGTGGACGTGACGGATGAGGATTTCAGGCGGAAGGTGGTTCAGTCGTATGTGGAGGGTCTCTGCTGGGTTCTGCGCTACTATTACCAGGTAACAGTGAAACCACCGCGGCCTCATTTCCAGACACTCGTACAGTAAAATAGTATCATAACCTGAACTTTCATGACTGAGTTTTTATCTGCAACGTGTCTGTTCTGCTTTGGTGAATGGTTTACAAACTTTTAATTGGCTTCTTTTTAACCAATCTAATGATATTGGTGACCCCCCCCCCCACCTCTCACCCAGCTTCACTATCAGACCACGTCTACACAAGAACATTCAGCTGTATTCAGCCTTAATAAAACCAGGCTCCACAGGCTGGACACATTCACATTCTGTGAACATCCCAGAATAATTCTGGGCAGATTATGAGGCTTCTCTCCTCAAACCACTGCACTCTCACTGTCTTTCTTTCCACAGCAATAGTGGGTTTGAATATCAGCACGCTGTTATCTAGTTTTCCATTAAGGTTTTCATCAGTAATAAAAGGCTGCTCATTTTGTTAATGAAAGCTGTGATTAAATACATTAGTAATTAGATGAATAGGTCAATCAGCTGTCTGTTGTTTGCTGTGAGTCCTTTAAGTCTTTCAGGTGAAACTGTTTTCTAGAGCGATTAAATGCATCACAACAGAAAAAGCTTAAATCACCTCAGTACAACCAGCAGATAAGAACATGATGAACAGACAGTTAAGAGTTGCTGTGTTCCATTGATAGTGTAATTAGAAGAACAGACCTTATTCAGCTCAGTGGAAGTTTCTACAGTGAACTTCTGTTAGAAACGGTTTGAAAATGTCTCCATGAACTTTGGCTCCTTTCAGAATGAATAATTGGCTGGATGTTCGTTTAGTTTGATGATGAACTGTATCACAAGAGAAAATCTGTGTCAGATCTGAAAACATGCAGCAGGTCTGTTGTTGTGTATTTTGCAAGTTCAAATAATGTAATTCAGCTTTGATCCCAGATCATGTAACATTCATGGTGTCCACAGAACAGACGGCTAATGGGCGAGCAGTGTTTGTAAGAGAGCGACAGGTTTTCTGTTGAAAGTCAAGAACTCCTTACTGTGGAGTGTCTGGACAAACACGCCTCCTCCCAGCAGCCGCTGATATCTGCTCTTATTGTTTGCAGTATGATTATACACTAAATCATTTTATTGTTGTAAAATATTGATCTTTATCTTGAAATGAAATAATCAGCTGTGGGCCCTCTTCAGAGGAGCCGGGGCGTCTCGGGCTGAGCCGGGGGGATTTGTCCGGCCTGATTGTCGGCCGTGTATATTCACGCTCAGTGTTGACTCCACATGCTCGCCAATCCAAAGCCCGTCTCAGGGGGCTGTTCTGGATGAATTCATTAGCGGGCCCTCGGCGGACGGGGACGTGTCTGCTCTCTGCTGCCACACATTCACGCTTGCGTCCGCCGCCGCAGAGTTATGATCACGCACACCTCGAGAAATGATCAGGGACGGCAGAGCTGAGTTCATCCAAAACACGGAAGACAAGATTCATACTTTGTTCTGCCTGTCTCCGTTTCTCACATCCTTTGAGTTTGTAGGTGTGTCGCCCTGATCAGGGAGTCCTCCCCCCCCTGCTGACAGTCTGTTTGAGACGGCTCATCCACAACTGATTTTTTGGTTTATCTTTTTTTTTAAATCTCTCAAAAATCAACCAGACAGACAGACCTTCTTTTCTCATCACTTCTTTCTTCCACAAATTGCCCCCAAATTACAAACTTTCTCTTAAATAGATTAATCAACACCCGAACACCCGAATTTCCCCTATGAGGGATCAATAAAGAATTATCTTATCTTATCTTAATCAATTCTTCGATTAATTGCAACTTTTTTAAAAAAAACGATCCAATATTTATTCTTAAAATCCAAATTTATTTGCTATAAATAGCTTTGTTTTATTTGACTTTTTGGTCATTTTGAGGCTGTTTGTGCTGCTGTTTAATTGTATTGCATTGTAACGAGAGGTGTTTCTAATTTCATCGTGCCTCATTGATTTTAATGAGCGTATAAAATATTTGAAACCTCTCAGTGAGGTTTCTCTCGTGACTGCACCATTTTAGCAAGACGTCCCTAATAAACAGCTTCATCTGCACTCAAAGCAGTTTCATAATGAAAAGAGAACAGTGCTGCTTGAGAAATCAAACAGTTTTAATGGAAACAAATCGACTTTCTCTTCTGTCTAATTTAAACAGGAACCTAGTGATGATGATGTGTAATTTAATGCATTTTTTTCATTTACCTTGAGTTTGTTGTATTTGATATGTGGTTTGTGTCGGCCGTTTGATTTTATTTTAAACTGAACTCACAGTCCTGAAGAGTTCCACATCTTTAGCAAAACCTCCCAGAAAATTGACCTGTGTGAAAAACTGGATCCACAAATTATTTCCAATTTTTTAGCAGAGAGATCCGATTGAAGTCGATCACATTTTTCTTACGATTTTCCAAATGTCAGCAAAATCTTATATAAAATAATCAGACTGATATTAAGTGTAATGAGTTGTGTTCCATCGTTGTGAATTACATCAGAGAAAACCCTTCACATGTAAAACTTAACTTTTATTTTAATTGCAATGTTGATTTTTTTTTTTTTAGCTACACTATAATTTGAATCATTGTGACCAGCGCTGAAATTATTAATTAGTTAATTACTTCCTGTTTCATAGACTAAACGAATAATCACAAAAATAATTAACAGATAGTTTCAGTCCTAAATAACAGTAGTGTTTTAAAACAGTGACATAATATTAAACCATCCAGATGAGTTTACACTGGAAAATGAGCATAAACATGAGCTGGCAGCTTTTTTACCGATGTCACTTGTTATGAAACTGGACAGTAAATGTTTTTCACGTCGCTGTGGTTTGTGCTCTTTGACCCCTCCGGCTGCAGTCACAAATGAATTTCTCCTCGAGACAAAACATTTCGTCATATTAACATAAATGATTTGTGCGATTATTTGAATGTGGAGATTGGCTCCTCTTCTACCTTTTATCATGGTAAAGTCCCGTATTATCATTTGAATGAGCGTCTTTGATAATAGAGCGGCGAGGCTGGCCGACATGTGAGGATCGCTGGATTTACCAGAGGGCCTCGTGTTCTCCCAGGTGGATTGTGGGAAGTGAAGGTCGTTCTTTGCTGTGAGACGTGTTTGTTCAGGAAGGATAAGTGTCCAAATACTGGATCCACAGGATTAGATGTGTTTTTTCTTTTATTGCTTTTTATCGCTCCTTCATGAACACTGCAGAAACACAGAGCTGAGGAAGAGAATTATCTTTGAGTGAAAGTGTCTCTCAGCAGGTGTTGGGACTGTTTGCTCCCCAGGTGCTCCGGGGTTCACAGGACAGTCTGTTAGCTACAGAAACCAGAGGCCACACACCAGCCGAGCTTTAAAGTGTAACAACAACAGAAGGAGGTTCAGACTTGCAGATGGTTCCACATGTACAGTTTAAGAGCGTCTGAGGATTCAGGCCTGTGAAGGTTTTTAAATGTCAGCTCAGTCACGTTAGTCTGAGCAGATTGGATTTTAAGCTTTGTGCTGCCGTGGAACTTTGGTGGAAAAAGGGCAAAGAAAAGCTTTTTTTTAAATTTCCATTTCCTTTTTATATTGAAGTGTTTTTTTTCCCCTCATTTTGTCCTGTTAGCATGTGAGTCAGGACGTTACTTCAGGTCTGACACCAAATGAAAACGGTTCAGTGTAGATCTCATTAATTCAAACCTAAGCAACAATAATCTTGATAATCGATCAATCATGACTTTAATCAAACATAAATGACAAACTTTCTCTTCCAAGTCTCGTCCCAGTTCCCTGTTTTCGATGATTATGAATGAGTATCTTTTTGCCTCAGTTAAAATTCTGTGTTTGGTTTCATAAAATACAAACAGCATGTGGTGTGTATGTGACAGACTGTGAATTTTCCTGACATGTGAAGTCCTGTTAAAGTCAGTGATTGTGTCCGTGCTGGTTTGCAGGGCTGCGCCTCCTGGAAGTGGTACTTCCCATTCCACTACGCGCCGTTCGCCTCCGACTTCAAAGACATCAAAGGGATGTTCACAGAGTTTGAGAAGGGGACCAAACCGGTAAGATCGGACTGAACTAGACTTACTCTTCTTTCTTTTGTCGTCTGTTCTTCTGTCTTATGTCTTCTTCATGATGAAGCAGGATCAAAATCATTGTCCCCCCCTCCCCCACCTCTTAATGCTGGACTTGACTAATCCTCATTATGATGGAGTTGAAAAACTGACAGTACTGTTGGCTTTCATTCCACTAAGACACTGCTGAGTGAGCGTGAGTGTGTGAATAATGTGTGTGGTTGTCGTGTGCAGTTCAAGCCTCTGGAGCAGCTGATGGGAGTGTTTCCTGCCGCCAGCGGCAACTTCCTGCCCGAGACGTGGCGCAACCTCATGAGCAGTCCGGTAAGTGTGGAGTCCAGAACGAGAGGCTGCCTCAACTTTTTACAAGTTCTAGGTTTTCAAGTCATTTTATTGTAAACGCTTCTTTTGACACAGGATTCTTCCATCATCGACTTCTACCCCGATGACTTCGCCATCGATCTCAACGGCAAGAAATACGCCTGGCAGGGTGAGTCCCTTCCCCACTCAGTGAGCGAGCATGTAAAGAGGTTTTAACAGCGTTGTTCCAGCTGTTTTATTTCATTATCGTCAATAAACACCATCAAGATTCTACAACTAACTGATTGTCTCATCGGCTGTTTCTGGAGCTGAACTCGTTCGACCAGTCATAGCTTTGCTTTCCAAAGTGGCTGTATATCAACATGTGCTAGAGTAAAGAAGAAGAAGTTATTTTGTATGTGTTATTTTTTAAGGTGTGGCCTTGTTGCCTTTTGTGGATGAACGTCGGCTGAGGGCGGCGCTGGCTGACGTCTACCCCGACCTCTCCACTGAGGAAGGTGAGCAGAAGTCCCTCTTATCTTTATTTTTTAAATTTAACTTCTGGTACAAAAAGGTGTTGAGCTGATGACATTTTGACGTAGACGTAGCTTTTACATTGATGATGTCACTGAAAGAGTTCTTATTATTCATATTAAATTGAATTTATAATAAACAAAGAAGAAGAGCCTGTAGTCTGTAGTGTGTTTCCTGCCTGACCACAGCTGCTGCCTGTTCTCTGTTGCAGTGAAACGAAACAGTCTGGGAAGTGACGTGTTGTTTCTGGGGAAGTCTCACCTGCTCTTTGACTTCATCCATGAACTCTACCGTACAAAATCTGAGGAGGTAACAAACCCAAAACTCCACTCACATTAGCGCTAACAACATGCAGCATCTGGAAGGGCTCACAGTAAAACTGACAACAGAGGAATGAGTTTCTCAAAGTTACACTTTTTGATTTCTTCTCTATCTTGATGTTAAATCTTTGCTGTGGTGTGAAGCCTCGAGCAGCTGACGCCCCCCCCCCTCCCTGCACGCAGTCAGCTGCTCCGTCAGATCAGCGTGTCTGTAATAACAGTCTTTTTCTGTGGATCAAACTTTCTCATCCAGTTAAAGATCTGCATTATTTGCTGCATCATTCAGCTGCAGATGTGTTTGTGTGGCCGTGCAGGTGTCGTCTGAGCTGGATTCAGTCTGCTTGATTATGCAGTTCCAAACCAAAGCGATTGTTTCGTCTCGTGTTTTACTCGCTGGGTGAATATTTGCATGTGTGAACGATGTGAAGCAAAAGACAGCAGAACACTGTGGCTCCTCTCCTGCAGGGCACTGAGATCCCTGCCGAGCTGTGCCATGGAATCCAAGGTACATTAAATCTTGATGACGACCCTATTCTACCAGATAAGTAAGGAACGCCTGCTTTATTCCCACTTTTCTTCATTTTGTCCCATTGTCCAATGTTTGAACACTTTACCTGCTGGAGGAGCCGGTCCAGTGTGACCACGCTCACCTGCTCATTGATTCAATCTCTGTCTGACCTTGATCCTTCAGGGCAGTGACGTCACCCATCCCAATGCTGCGTGACATTTCACAGAACAGTGCCATCGGGTAAGAAACGTCTGCCATCAACACTGATCGTCTGAAAACACTGAGTGATGTTTGTGTTACTTAAGTCCCAGGTTGAGACATCTGCCTCAGACACATCATACAGTTCTGGTTTGGTTTGAGTCTGCAGCAGATGACAGGTGGATCCTCTGTGCTCACACATACAGTACACTGAAGTCATATTGGTCTTCTTTCAAACGCTCGCACTTGAACTCTGACCCTGAACATCCTCGTCTGACTGGAATAAAGAGTGACTGGAGTGTAAATATTCATGATGAAAACTGATGTCAAGTGCTAGAGGAGATGGACACAGTCAGAAAACACCTGTGAATTTAATGCAGTCAAACACATCAGCCAAACGGAAAATCTTTTTTTTGAAGAGCAGCAACTATTATCTGTCTTATAATGTAATTGATAAACATATACATCAATAATCTTTAATAATCTCCTTGTTTTGTCTGACCAGCCGTCTGACACCGACAATATTCAGATTACAATGATATGAAACAGAGAAAAGCAGCAAATCCTCACATTTGAGGAGCTGGAACCAGACGATGTTTTTGAGAAATGACCAAGCGGCAACCTCCGGCGCTGAAAAATGAAGCCAATGCAGAAGTGCAAAAAAGCTGCAGTTCCTCCAATAACCACTAGAGCAGGCCGCAGAAGGGAGTCAATTACATTTGAGCCCCATGTTAAAATGTCCGATTTTAC
>JBBMOC010000134.1:393412-420912 GCA_037975185.1 Centropyge bicolor
GCTGCCTTTTGTTCTTCACGTGAGGACGTTCGAGCAGCTCGTCACATGTGGAGGCAGCATCTCTTCCCCAGCTCCTAATCACGCCGTGCGCCCGGGCCGGCCTCGGCCCCGCGCTCCTCTGCCGGCTCTTCTCCAGTTTGACTTTGATGTGCCAATTTGCAAGTAGATGAATAATCTCATCTGCCCACTGATGGCGTGCGGGGGAGTCGTAGCTATTCTGGTGGCACTCGACGCAAATGGAGGCTTTTGGCTCCTCCAGATTGCGGCAGCACCTTCCCTGGCCTCTGCCGCTCGTTCTTAATGTTAAACTTGCCAATTAGCGCTCCAGGACATTTTTTTAATCTCACTCGCTCTATATTTTTCCATCATTTTTGGCTGTATTGTTACTTTAACAATCGTGAATCTCTGTGATTCTCAGTCGGATCCTGGTAACAGATGATGGTTTTTATCACATCAGGTTCATTTTATCAAACACCCAGAGCCGTTGTTGACTGAAGCAGCCGTTTGATTTGTGGAGATTTTCGTCTGTTTAAAGTTCTAAACCTTTGACTCCTTCAGTGAAGACGGCCTCATGATCAATGTGGTCTGAAATAAGATTTTAAACTATCGTCAGCTGGAAGAATTCAACACAAACGACTCTGAGAATTTTCAGATTTTTGCTTAATGCTGAAGGTAAAAACTGGCCTGAACGTGCACCAGCGATGATATTAGCCTCCCCAGGAATGTGATTATCCAGACAAGTAGGCCTTGTCCTGCAGCGAGGCCAGAGTCTTGCTTTTGTCCAGATAGCACTTTCTCAGGGCCGATCCTCCGCTCGGCCAGTAATCACCGCCGGCTCTGCTGCTCTGGGCTTTTGTGATTTTGGGGGGGTTGGTTGCTGATTAGCGTTGTGGGAGACCTGGGCCGGTAATGAGACCGCTGAGTGGCTCGGCTGGACACAGTGCCCCCCCCCCCCTCTGATAAAAGCCTCTGGGAGGATGCTGTGTGATTGGGTGTGTGATGCGCTCTGAAGAGGGTTGAAACCAAAGTTAACTTCCCCCTTTGACGGAGCTGCTACCTCCTGCGGTGATGTGTCAACACGCCGCCTCTGAAACCCGCTGCCGGCCTTTGTGAGCTGCAGCCGAACCAGCTGCTGTTTAATAACCGGCCGTGCAGGCTCTGCTGGTGGCCATTATTGTCTTGACACGCAGTGACACCAAATTTTAACCAGGGCAGCAAAGTAACAGATTCATCCAGCGGCCACGTCGGCTGATGAGCCTCCGAACTCCCCGACCACTTCACAATAACAACTGCACATAATGGCTGCTCACACCCGACTGTTAGAGCAACTTCAACGACGAGGAGCCGCCGAAAACATGTGGCCTTGGTGATAACAGTGTTTCTGTGTTTGAACAGAACTTTTCTCTGATGTTAAAGGAAACTCTTAGAAACGTCTTCTAAAACATATTTACCTAAAACCGCATGTTTGGAACGATCCAGCGGTTTGTTTTTGTTTCTGCTCACAAGAGATTCATTGAGTGAAGCTTCAGTTTTGGTTGAGCTTACTTTGAATACTTCCACATCGATTTACACTCGACTGCCTCAAGGACTTGACAAGAACTCAGATTCTTGTTCATCAGTGGACTCGTATCATATCATATTATTTAATAACAGAATTCTTTTGTCCCCAAACTAATGAAGGTCTGAGGCAGACCATTGGTTTAGTTAGATATAAACATCATGAGTCAAACACGTCCATCAAATTAGACATTTGTGATTTTCAGGGTTTTGAACTTTATTTAAATCAAAATTTAGCACATTTGTTTTTATAAACTCAGTTCAGTTCTCGGGCTGCTCATTAAAAACTGATGCCTTTTTAGAACTTTGACTCATTTCGTGATTTTACTCGTACATTCAGCGGCATCGAGAATGTCCAACAATGGACCCGTGGTGATTTTTCATGACATGTCAGTATAAAAAAAGTATCCTGGATTTGGCCGCAGCCTCCTCAGCTGTCTCTCATTTCGAGGGTTGAATTCTCGTGTGGTGAAGCAGCCGTGGCAGATGCTGTTTCAGAGCCCGTCTGCCTGCTTTGTCCCGCCGACAGAAAAGTTACTGTCCTGCCTGTGTTCTGGGACCTGAGCCGGCTGGACGGGAGCTGAGTCAAACAGTCGCTGAACTAATTGAAAAGAGGTGGAGAGAGACGTTTAGTTGTTTAGCGCGGTTGTAATCCGGCATTAATACAGTGGACACAGCGTGTTTTAAGGATTTAAAGCGTAATCCTTTGTTGGCTTTTGTGCGGCGCAGACTGGAGGTCTATACACTTTCAGATCATTGTTAATTAAGGAGATTGACAGGTGTCCACTTGTAATTCTCTCTTTTGAGTCATCGCTGGCGACGAGGAAAAGAAGAGCGGAGTGTTGTCGAGTTATAATTGGAGCCCAACTGGGTGGTCCACTTAAAGTTTGTTGGTGGAGGAGATAATCAAACATGAAAACTGAAAGACAAAAACAAAATGATAATGTGCCGACAGCAGTCCGCCTGCTGGCTGCTAATTGTGTCTTTCACTGCTTGTTGCAGCGGCCGGCAGAGAACTGGTGGAATATTTCCTGCTTGACTTCCTTTCAGTCATCAAGTTAGAAACAGAGTGTTTCTCCCATTTTCATCATCTTCATGAGCTCCAATACTGAACAGCCATTAGTGTCCCAAAGTGTCAGATTCAACACATAGTTTCTCAGATATTTGGCCATTTGATTATCAGATGGTCCTGACATCGTCCTCCAACATGGTCAGGGTTCCTTCAGACCAAAGGTCCGTAAACCCCCAGTGACATTTTATGTCCTTGTTCTTTTCTTTTAATTTCAAATGTAAATTTACAATAAGACACTAACGTTGCTTTCGTGTGGACTGTTAATGACAAAGCAGATGTTAAACTGTAAACTGGATTTTGGTGGACTAGAGCTGGACGGTAAAATTAGGTGAGGACAGAGGTAGACAGCACCGCCATCCAACATCAGTGAAAACATGCACGACCTGGACAACAGGAAGCTAATCATGAATAATAGTGGCTGATCCATCTGGTAACATATCTGCTAACTTACATTCAGCAACCTAACAGGTCGACTTCAAACATGACCTGTGTCTATTAGAGCGGGACAATCAGACAAAACATGACCAGCAGCTCTGCAATGCCACTGTTCTTTGAGCTAAATGCTAACGTTAGCATGCTAACATACCGATGTTTCGCAGGTGTAATGTTTACCACGTTCAAAATGTTAGGTTAGCGTATTAGCATGCTAACATTAGCTAATTAGCACGAAACAGTGCGGCTTTGCAGGAATTTGGTCATAAAACAAACTGAAATAAAATAAACACATCAACTCACATAAGCGAAGGAGAAGAAAATGCTAATCATTATTTCCGGCCGTAGAAGTTGAAGAAAAACAGCAAATACTCATGATTAGTTTTACAATATTTGCTTTAAAAAATAATTTTCAGATGATCGACTAAACGATTAATCAAAAGCTTCACCTCCAAACAGAATAATGATGATAAAATAATACACATCTCTGGTTGTAAATACGTAAACTTTTTGTTGTATGAGTGTTTGCTCTCGGCCTGACGATGAACAAATATCCAGCTCTCAGTATTGACTTTCACAGTTTTAATCCAGTCACATCCGGATCAGCTTCTGTGAACTCGCGGCGGTCGAATCTTTAATTTTTACACCGACTCCTTCCAGGTTTGTAAATGTGAGTCTCCGGGTCCTTTTCACGGCCCCCTTCACCCACCCTGAGCCGAGCCACTCAGCAGTCCTGCCCCCATAAACAAACAAGTCCGCGGCTCGCAGCTGGTCATCGCCTTGGCAACAGTGAATCTGGAAGAAGCCGTTACCCCCCCACCACCACCCACCCCCTTTTTTTTTTTTTTAAGTGTGTCTTTGTGAAGGGTTTGCAGCGATGGAACCAGGGTACTTGAGGCGTCCACAATGCTGCCGGCTGAATGCTTATTTCATTTTCTGAACAAAAAATGCAAATGTGGCGCTCCGGCTCTCCCTCGTCTGCCCCCCCCTACCCCCACCCCCCCTCAGCGTTCCTCCCTCCACCTCCAGAGCCCGCCGCGATTCGACGTTTGAAAGAGCTTAATTTTATCATGACAACTGATTTGTTCTGTATCCATGACAGAAATGAAATAGTTGGTATTTTTCTTTCTTTCTTTTTTTATTTAAATCTTCAAGGTTAAAGCTGTCGTGAATTGGGTTAATTAGGATCCATGTTTGATGTCAAATCCTTCGAGTTTCGGCTTCCAAACAATGACACTGGAGGATTTTCTCAGGTTTCAGTGCAGTTTAACACAGAACAGTCGATTCAAACGATGTCAATGTGAAATATTTCTCTCTTTTCTGTTGAGTATTTAAAGTGAGTGACACGTTCAGGTAACAGGTGAAACAGTGAGAGCGGCGGCCTCCTCCTCACGGCTGCTTCTCTGTTCTGTCAGAGACGTTCAGACTCAGGTCACATTTCTCACAAACCCACGTCTGTCTTCACGCTCTCAGCTCTCAGGGAAAACTTCAAACTTCAGCAGCTCTTCTGAACATGTCTTCTTTTGTTCCCTGCAGATTCCAGGCAGAGCAGCCTGCTGGGAGCGCCGCCCCCCTTCCACCAGCCCCACTTCCCAAGGTAAGTCAACTGGTGTGTGTGCGTGTGGTGAATCTGTGTTTTCTGTGTGCTGAGCAGTGAAGTTCACGGTCAGTGTGCTGGCATTCACCTCCTGCTGTAGCTGGATAGAAGCTCTGATCCCAGGAGGAGAATCACCTTAGTTTCCAACCTGAAACTCTTAAATAGGATTCAGTCTTTGTCACATTGTCGGCTCAAGGACTTAATCGACCACTCTTTACAAAACACAGTCAGTTGGTTTAATTTTGTACCTTTTTAAAGTCACACATGTATTTTGCCAGAAGATTTCACTTCCTTCCCCTGCGTGCGTTTCCTTTTCACCGTCGCAGGTGGAGCTCGTGCATTAATCATGTCAAGGCCTCGCTCTGTGCTCATTGTAGCTCCGGATAATTCCCCCTGCAGATTCCAGCCTTTCTTCGCCGCCGCTCCGCCGTCCTCCTGCGGGGGCTATGCTGCCGCTGAATTAAGATATTTCCCCGTCGCTCTAAAACAAATTTCTCTCGAGGAGGTTTGTGCAACTTAATGAGGCATCACTAATGCTGCCGGAGGCGGCGGCGTTCCCCGCGCCGCCACCGCCGCCGCCGCTCAGTCCCACTATTGATTCTGGCTCCAGTCCTCTCAAAGTCCTAATCAGGTTCTCCGGTTCAACTTTTCAGGCCCATTGTGGCTGGGTGTCACCTCGGGTCAGTAGTTATTAGCGGCCACTGAAAACAGTTTCTTTAGCTACTCGGGAGCGGGCCAAATGAAATGCAGGAGGAACTTGGAGAGAGGGGATTATGGATTCCAGCGCTGGGTTAAGTCCGGCGCCGGTCAGAGTGTGACATGGTTCAGTAATGAGGGATGGGGCTCTCTCTCTCTCTCTCTCTTCTCTCCTCATTGTTGCTAAGAAGAGACTTTTAATATGGCTGCTGGGTTGACACATTGTCCGGCGGCAGTTTGGAGGGCCGTGGCGTGCCGGCTCTTCACTCGGTCCCACGGACGCCGTCCCAGCCATATGTGAATATGCTTCATTTCATACTCTGCTCTTTCATGTGCGGCGACGCCAAGTCATCTGAGAGCAGAGGCCGTTTTATCTCTTTGAGAGCTGGATCCCTCAGCAAACGCCCGTCGATGGGGATTTTAGGGAGGTCACATCAAAGCAGAGCCGAAGGCCGCCTCTGGCCTCGGAGCAGGAAGTTCAGCATTTTATCTGCTGGCTGGAACAACAGGAACAAATGTGAAGCTCTAAACTGGCAAAATGAGTCGTTTCGCTTTTTATAAATAAAAGTGAGTTCCAACATAGAATCAATAATCACTCACTTCAAACCATATTTCATTATTTATTTTATACGACTGCAGCTCTGTTTAAATTCATCATGTGGTTTGTTCTGGTTTGTCAGAAACGTCTGATACAGTTTCCCAGACTTCAACACAGATTCACAGTTTACACAAATACAAACCTGAGAACAGCAGCAGGTTTTCACTCAACAGTTGCTTTTTCACTTCTCTTGTTGTAAAATGGCTGAATTGATTAATCAAATATCAAAAGAGAAGCCAGTTATTTTTCAGCTGATTGTTTCATCTTTTAGGTCTTTACATCTTAACACATCAGTAATTACTGAGGTTTTATCACACAGAGCCACGTTCAGTCACTCAGACTAAAGTGTTAAAAATCATTTTGCTGTGAAAAATAAACAGGTTGAGCTTTGATAAGAGAACAAACTAGAACCTGGTCGAGGTCTCTGGGCCTCTCGTCTGATCAACACCCTCCAACTTTTTCTTTTTCACCAGAACGAATTCACAGGTGATGATGTGAACAGGCTGCAACACTTTTTACAGATTACCTGAAAAATTCAAACAGTTTGGACTGGCCTGGAAGTCCACATGTTGGACGACTGTCTGTGGACCTGTCAGACCCTGTCAGACCCTGTCGGGGGGGGGGGCTTCAGGGGTCTTTGTCCCAGCTCACAGATGTGCTGTGTTGGTGTGTGTGCAGGCAGCAGCAGCAGCAGCAGCAGTACGGAGGCGGGGGGGGCCACGGCTGGGACCGGGCCGTGCAGTCGCAGCAGTCGGCCTACCAGCAGAACATGAGCCGCGGGCGAGGGGGGGGCGGGCCGAGCAGCTACCAGCAGCGCTACGACCACCGCCGGGACGAGCACCGCCGGGACGACTGGCACGAGCGCCGGGACGGCCGGGACCAGCGGGACAGCCGGGGGCCGCAGCACCAGGTAAACCCAGCACATCAGCTCCGACAGGCCGAGGCCCAGCCGAGCTCCTGCCTCAGCTCAGGCTCAGGGGGGGTCGGCTGTGTGAGCAGGTCGTGATTAAAAACCAGGAAAGTTCAGCTGCTCCAACATTTTAAACTTTCATTTCCTGTCATCTCATTAATGAGAGTCGTCGAGGCTGTGGCAGGTCGCTCAGCTCGGATTGTCCAGTCGCAGCTGAAACGTGTTTCCGGTTCACTCTTGTTTCGAGATGAATGAAATTCCTTCAAGCTGCTCTAGTCTGAATGTTTGGAAGCATTTTTGTTCAAAGTCGAATTTGAATCTGTTTTACATTTTAATTTGTCATGAAGAGCATCAGCTAGTTTTACATTTAGTTTTAGAAAAATTTAAATTTACTGCATCTTATTTTTAGTGATTTATCGAGATTATTTTTTCCAATTAATAAATTAATTGTTTAAACTGTGTCAGGAAATGTGTAAAAATGAGAGTTAAAAAATTTCCTGGACTGATGTTCTAAACTCACAATCATTAGAACAGAAGAGCATCAGATCCATACGTGAGCAGCTGCAACCTTTTAAATGTATTTATACTTAATAAACGTCTTCAGTATTTAATTATCAAAAACAGTTCGTTTAACTGTTTAACTCGACCAGTTGATGAATCGACTTGTTTCTGCTCCATTGTCTTGATGATATTTAGTGTTTGTAAATCTGAAGGAGTTTTCAGGATCCGACCTTCATGAGACACTCGAATCAGCACTCGTGCAGACTGACTCTGATTGGTCAACAGTCTGAACCTGCAGACATGTTGCTTCAGGAGTCTCTGAAAATCTCCAGCTTTGATTCAAACTTCAGACACACTGAGATGAAGTTCAGAGTTAAAATGTTAAATTCACATGTCTCCGTCTTGTTGGGTGAATTCAGATTAAATCACTGGTTGATCCAACAGACTTTTTAAAAATAATTTTAACGTCCATGCAGGTAGTTTTAGTTTTGTCTCTGAGCTTCCTGCTGTCGCCTGAAACTCCAAACTGACTGAATGTAAAACCTCAGCAGTAACTAAACCTGAACACAGCAGAGACCTCAGTCAGTGGTTTTAATGAGTTTTCAGTAGAAAGTAGCTGCAGTGATTTTTTTTTTTTACTATAAACTGCCCTTTTAATAAAGATAAAAAAAATTTAAAAATATCTTCAAAAAGAAAAAGTCTGTTGGTCATGAAACATTTTAATATTCCAAGTTTAGTCTTTTGTTTTCTGAGTTGGTGAATTCAGTTTTTTGTTAGTTTGATTTTGTTTGTTTTGTTTTTCAACAGTTCAGTTTCAAAGTGAGTTGATTTGAAAGGAATCTTAAAATGATCTGAGCAAAGAAAAGAAGAATTAAAAAGAGTCAAATCACTTTTAGAAATAAACTGAATTCATGTAAAGACACTGATCCAGTCAAAACCAGCCTGAATGCTTTCACCTGTTTTTGTTAAGTCGCTGTGTTAAAACCTGTCTGTGTGCTTCTGTGTTTCAGGGCTACAGCTCGGGCAGAGGTTACCCCCCTCCTCCTCCATCCAGAAGATACAACTGGAACTAAACTCAAGTTGGACGTTGGGACCTCAGTAGGGGGGGGCGGGGGCTATTTGTAGGGGAGAAATGTTGTCTTTTTTTTTTTTTTCATTTAATTGTCTTCTTGTACAATGATTTAGATTTTTTTTTCTTTTTATTATACTTAAAAAATCGTATCACGGAACTTGTGATTTTTAAGCTGAACGGCCTGTAAAACTTGTAAAATACAAGTGAGTCGAGGACAAAATGTCCACTGTGTTTATTTTTGAGAGAAATCTCCAAAGTGCTTCATGTGTTAAAAAACAGAAAAAATAAAACATTGATGTTGGATTGTATTTGTCTGACAGGAGTCATTTCCTCTGGTCAAGGAAACACTTTGTTTTCCATTGTCCTAAAACGCAAGTCTCTTATTTTGAAAAAAATATCCCAGCGGAATTAAAACGTAGCACTAAATTATAGGTGTTTACTTTTAGTTGTTTATCTTGGGTTTAACCGCATTTTTAATGCAGAATATTTGGAGTATTTTCACGTGAGTATTCCAACACATTAATCCTCACCGAGGCGCCTCAAACCAACGTTTCTATCCACATTCTCCATTTTAAAAAAACACTGAAAACCAGTTTAGCTCTAGGCTGCACAAAAAACCATTGAAATCTCCAAAATGAAAATATCATTTATTCAATAGTGGAAACAAATAAAAATCAGCTGTGACAAAGAAAATGTGATGAGTGAAAATATTTTCAACAGCTGAAGTTTTTCTTTCCTCTGAACTTCATTTATAAACCTGCAATAATTTAATTTGTAGAAATGAAGCACAGTGCGCGTGCGTCCTCCTGGATCCAGAATTGTGGTTTTTGTTTCTGTCATTAACAAAAAAAAAAAGACTTAACAAATATTAATTTTTGAAGAGGGAGAAAATACATGAAGATCGAGCAGCTTCAGGCTCCAACACTCAGTCTGTGTTTGTGAGGGGAAAAGTCTGCTTCTTGTTTTAGTCCTGCAGCCAAGTCCAGTCCGGGTCCGGGCCTGGGCTCCGGGCCCGGGCTCCGGTCCCCCGCCCCCGGTGTCTCTACCAAGTCCTCCCGTACAGTAAGTTGGAGCCGATCATGCTGTTCGTGTACTCGATGAGCGCCGCGTCCGTCTGCGTCATGTTGATGTGGCCGTGCAGGCCCAGCGGGGGGCTGGGGGACAGGTCCTCCAGCTCGTCCCGGGGCGGCAGCTGGCTCACCTGCGGCTGGTTCACCTGCGGCTGCTGGCTCACCTGCGGCTGGGTCAGGGCCTCCCCGGAGCCGCCCTGCCGGCCCGGGCCGGACTCGCTCCGGCAGCTCTTGCCGGTCTTGGAGAGGAGCGGGGAGTCGGTGGAGGAGCGGTGGGTCACACCTCCACCTGCTCCTCCTCCGTCCTGCTGCTGGGCGCCCTTGTCCTTGGCCTGACGCTTCAGCTTGTAGCGGTGGTTCTGGAACCAGATCTTCACCTGGTTGGGGGTGAGGTGGATGAGGCCGGCCAGGTGCTCCCGCTCCGGGGCCGACAGGTACTTCTGCTGCTTGAAGCGTCGCTCCAGCTCGAACACCTGAGCCTGAGAGAAGAGGACCCGTCGCTTCCGGCGCGGGGCCGCGTGCAGCACCGCCATGGCCTTGGAGCCGGAGTCCATCCCGGCCAGACCGCCCACCATCCCGGACATGTTCATCCCGGCCGAGGGGCCCATGAACCTGGAGACTGAACGGGAAACATCCGTGTTTGAATGGAAAATTAAAAAAGTTCACAGGTGACATTTTACAAAAAAAAAAAAATCAACGTTGATTAAACCTTAAAGTTTATCAGCAAATATGATTATCTTCTAGTAAAATAAGGAGTTCGATTTCATGTTAAAAAAAAAAAACGTCAAAATTCAGAATGTATTAAATTAAAAAATTAAATAAGCAGGAAAGTTGATCTAAATTTTTCAATTAATTTTAGGATTAAATTTAATCATCAAAACAAAAAAAATGAGACATTCGTTAATTTAACAAACGAAGAATGAATGAAGATTTTTGAATTAATTAATTTTCAGAATTAACAGAAAAATCACTGATTTTATGATAAATTATTAAACTGTTTCAGCATCACAGATTAAAATATTAAATGACTGGAAACGTTTAAAATTCAGTTTTCTTTATGTCACAAAACTGAATTTTTAAAGTCTGTTTTTAGTCTTTACACAGGAAAAATGTCGTTGCTGCTTTTTTAATTTAAATTCCATAAATTATTCAATAAAGTGTCACTTTTAGATTCATGAATATTTTCGGAGTCTTGTTAAATTTGCTCTTGTTTCAAACTTTTCTAAGGTTCATGAAACGAGTCTTTCCGGCTCTTACTTGTCGGGTATCTGGGCTCGGGGCTGCTGTACCAGGCTGTACTGTAGGACGGCAGCTCCGCCACGTTCCCGATGCCGCCGTTGCAGAAGCCGCCGACGGGCCCGGAGAACTGCGGCACCCCGGGGGCCACGTGGTAGGGCCCGGCGGGGCCCAGAGCGGCGGCCGAGGAGGAGGAGGAGGAGGAGGAGGATGAAGAGGAGGAGGACAGGTGGTGGTGGTGGTGGTGATGGTGGTGGTGGTGCAGGTGAGGCGGCTGGTGCTGCTGCCCCCCCGCCTGCTGCTGCTGCTGTTGGTGCTGGTGCGGGGTCCCGGGCTGCGGGAGCTGCGGCTGCCGGTAGGCGCCCAGCTGGGACCCGAGACTCCCCGCGGCGGGATCTGCGAACCTCCGGTACGTGTCCTCCATGGGGCTCAGGATGTCGGTGACGGAGAAGGGGGTGGAGTGCTTCGGGCTGAAGGACATGGTCGGTCGGCTCGGTCTGCCCTGGTCCCCCCGCCCTCCCTCCGGCTGCGTGCTGCCTCTGCGTCCCGGGGAAGAGTCGAGCTGAGCGGCCGCGGCGGCGGCAGCAGAGTCGCCCTTATCGTCCGGACGGAGGCTCGGGGGGGGCGGAGCGAGCGGCAGCCAACAAGCGGAGCTGACGGAGATCTGATCCTGTCCGGTTCTGAAGCCTCGAACCAACAACCAGGTCCCGAAGATTCCTCTGAAGTCGAACTGAAGCTCCGGGTTCTGCAGCTGAAGCTGCTTCTAATCATTGTTTTTGTCCTGTTGATTTGGTCTGACGTCATCAATAACTTCACGATGATGATCAATGAACAGGTTTTTAAACGAGCTGGAGTGACGTCACCGATCAGCTGTCAGGTCACCAACTGTGAGCTGGTCATCGATATTAGATTCATGTTAGAAGCTGAACGTTTTTATTTGTTTACATGTTTGTTCAACTTCAGTGTCACGTGTTTAACTTCTCTGTGTGTGTGTGTGTGTGTGTGGCTCAGCTGTGACTTTTACAACTGTCACAGAGTTGAAGCATCATTTTCATGTGTTGCAGTTAAACTGGTGGAGACGCGGAGTTTTGAACTGTCGTGACTCAGGAGTTCAGAAAAGTTCCTTCTTGTTTCTGTTTGTTCCAGTTTGTAAAATTCAAATAATCAAAATCTGCCTGAAAACCTCAAACAGATTATTTTTCTTTTCTAACTGTGAAGATCAATGTTGAACATTTAAATTCAGCTTCGTTATTGTTCGATTTTTTTCAGTTTTTTTGTTCCCCTCATCAAATTCACCAGAATCTAGTTGTTTTTATTATTTACTATATTTCTACATGTCCAGCTATAAAACTAAAGACTTTACTTGTTTGATTATTTCTTTGTTTTAAGCTTTGTTTAATTCGTTTACTAATTATTTATGTTTGAAAATGTATTATACATGTTTTCTATAATTATTAATATTCATGTGTCGAAAGTTTAAATCAACTCAAAATTTCGATGTTTTTAAAAACTTTCTAGACATTTAAGATATTTTAACTTCTGAATTAATTTTTAAAATTATTATTTATTTAGACTAATTACTGAGGTGTTTATTCGTTTGTTGAGTCACAGGAAAAAAATATTTTCTTATTCATTTTAGAACTTTAATCTGTGAATTATTAATTAAATTCATGACGTTTTTTTTCTCCAGGATTTTAACTTTAATTCTTGACTTTATTTAAACGACTTTGATCATTTTTTCCCCCTCAGGTTTTTCAGGACATTCAGATCCACTCGGTCTGAAACTCCTTCTTTCTCTCTGTCTTTTTCTCCACTTGTTTCCTCTTGAAGCAGCATCGACTCACCTTTAAAGCTTCAGTTCACCGGAAACAGTCCGAGCAGCCAATCACCTGCTGACCTGCTGCCACGTCACGACACGGTGTCACTCTCCCGCCGCGGACTGAACACGGCGCTTCTTCTCTCCGGTGAACCGCAGGAGGGACCGGGATCAGACCGGGACCAGACCAGAACCAAGACCAGGACCTGGTCCAGACCGGAGCTTCGTCCTGGCTCAGGTGCTGACCGTCAGACAGGTAACAGCCAGGTAACACAGACCTTTGAAATCTCATTTTGTGTCTCAACTTTCCTGATGTGCTGTTCTGATTCTGAAGCCTCGTTCAGGTCGAGCTTCAGGTGGAAACATTACACAGATCTGAATTTGAGAGACTTGATCTCCTGCCGCCTCTGGGGCTTCATCTCACCACGTGTCTCCTGTGTCTCTGAGTCTGTGCTGAGTCTGTGCTGAGTCTGTGCTCCTGCAGGAGACTCATGGAGGCTTCAGGTTGAAGGTGAATTAATGACCCTGAAGATTGTTTTTAACTCCTTTCATTTCCAACATGTTTCCTCTGGTCTCATTCAGTTCTATAATGAATCTCTGCTCCTGTTTGTTGCAGCTGAAATGATTCTTGTAATAATGTTAGATCATGATCATTTTCCCACTGGGACTAATTGGAGATTATAACGAGTTTAACATTAATTATTTATCCCGAAAAGTTTAACTGATAATTAAATCTGTTCATAATATTAATATAAGATTTATCAAAGTGTCAGTGGTTGTTAACGTCAGTTGTTTCATGATCTTTGAGTAAAAACATGGAGGCTCGTGATTCTAAAAAACAGGTTGAAACTTCATGCAGAATATTCTCAGTTTTCTCATCAACCTTTTTAATCTCATTGTTCTTTAATATTGATAGAAGAACTCAATAGTCTAAGCTGCTGAAACTTCATGTTGAGCTATAAATCTGTTATTTCATGATCTTCTGTTTCTCAGCTCTGTTGTTTGATCATGTTCCTCCACAGACTTCATGTGAGTTCATGGTGACTACAATGATTTAAAAAAATCTCTCTTCTAATATTTCCAGCGATGAAGTATTCAGCAGTACTCTGATTCTTTACTTAAGTAAAATTACTAATAACAAACAAGTAAAGTTGTACAATGAAAATGTTCCTGTTTATGTGAAATAAGAAAAATACTTTTACTTTTCGTTGGTTGAGGTGAAACTCATTTTCTGTGCTTCACTGATTATTTTCATTACTAATCTGCTGTTTATTTTCTGTTTTATTCTTTATTACATTCAGAATTAAACTAAGACAAACCTAAAAAAATTCAACTAATTGATAAATCAATGATCATTTAGATCAATTTCATATGTTGTTGGGCAGTTTTATTTTTATTTTTATTTTTAACATATTTTAGAAGTCCTTCATGTTTATAAATCTTAATTTGTAAAGTGTCATGAAATGGAAATACTCAAGTAAAGTACAGATACCTCAATTTGATCTTTGAGTAAATGTACTTAGTTGCATTTTTTATTTACATTTAAATTTTATTTATTTCTGTGATTCTTTTGTTTATTGTTCCTCTGAAGGTTTTTTTTAAGGATTTTACATTGTCCACTTTAAAAAGTATTTTTCTTTTCATTTTCTGAGCTGCTTTTACACACTAAATGTTTAAATTCGACTAATTTAAGATCAAAATAAATAAATAAACACAACAGATTTAAAAAATATTCAAAAATTTTCTTCCCAAAAGTTTGATTCAGTGCAGTTTGGAGATGATTTGAAAACATTCAGATCTTCATGATGGAAAGTAAATTTTACAAAACTGTAACTGAACATTTAGAAAGAATAAAGAAAATCTAAATGACAGAAACTGGAGATGTTTCAGTTCGACTCCTCTGGTTTCAGCTCAGTCACACTCTGGTTTTATTCCTGTTTTCCTCAGACACAGTTGTTGCTAAAGTTGTTTCTATATTTAAACTTTTCATTCTTGAATCTCTGCAGAACAAAACATCCAGAACCTGAACCTTCATCAAGCTTCTGTTTCCTCTGAAACATTCAGAGAGAAAACAAAAAGCTTCACCTGCTGGTTCAGTCTGAAGCTGCTGATCTCAGATCTGTACAGACGTGAAGTGAACTCTCTCCCTCCTCCTTTGTAATTAATAATTTCTTTAGACAATCTTCCTGTAAATCAGGGATGAAAATGATTCAGCAGCTTCTTTAACCTCCGGAAACAGAGAGAGCTCATCTGATGCTTCCCTGTTTGACTGAAGCTGAATCCAGCAGGAAATGCAGAAAGAACACTGAGCTGAAATATTTCATCATTCAAAATATCATCTCTTAATTTAACTCACTAATATTAAACCATCCAGTGTGAAAACAGGTAGAACAGCTGGAACCAGATGTTCAGGGTTTGATCACTTGCTCTGATAATGTTGTAAAAGTTTTATTCCAATAAAAGCAAAATTCTCATTACTCATTTTATTTAAATTTGATTTATTATTTGTTCTTGTAAATCAATATGATAAAACCAACATGTAGCTGAGACTGTGAGATTAATCAGATCAGTGAGAGTCAGTTTATAACAACTGACAGCAGGAATCAGTGCATCTGTTGGGGACTATTTTCAGCGGCGGATGAATCCACATTTGGTCTCTCGTGAGTCTTTGTGCCATCAGTCATGGCTCTCATGTGGTGACGGGGCTGAAAGTCGTGACACAAAAACAGAATATCAGAAAAAAAACACACAGCGGTTCTTACTGTTGTGCATACATATCCCATGATGCACTTTGGCAGTCCAGTATGTTTATTCCAATGTATCTTTACCGTTTGGACGTTGACGTCACATGATCAGCTGCTCTGAGTGAAAACAGCCGTGTCTCATTGGCTCAGTCTGATTTTACTCCCCATTCACTTCAATGAAGGACGAGTTGACCTCACTCACCTCGTTCACTTTGTTAAAGCTGTAAGAAAGAAGCTGATTGATTGGGAATGAGTTGTAGTGGAATGTAACTAAGTACATCTACTCTAGTACTACATGTACACGTTTGACTTACTTGTACTTTACTTGAGTATTTCCATTTGATTCTACTTTATTCTTTTACTCCACTGTTTTTCTTTACTGCTTTAGTTACAGTTACTTTTTAAATTAAAAAAGCACTTTTGTTACTTTAAGTACATTTTGAGTACTTGTAATGGAGTACTTTTAGAACTGTGATATTTCTACTTTAAACGTGTAGCTAAGACGTCTTTCTTTTCCTCCACACCAGGTCGTCAGGTGAAGCCACCTGTGGCGTGGACTCCTGCCTCTGAAGGCTGAAGGTGGATGAGGTGGGACAGACCCTCCAGCCTCCACCCCCGCCCCCCCGCCTCATGGCTTCCTTTCACTCCGCCTGCAGACTCGGCCTCTCGCTGCGGCTCCCCTCAGTTTAATCCTCGGCTCTCTGGAGGAGCATTAGGCCAAGCAGCTGGGGCCCCTGAACGCCTCTTGAAAAGGCAGCCCACTCCAACCAGGAGGGCGAGGAGGGGGAGGGGGGGAGGAGGGGGGAGGCGTCCAGACCACCTGGCTCCTGAAACGTAGAAAAATTCACCGACCTAGAACTCCTCACAGAGAGGGAGGTGGAGGAGGTGGAGGAGGAGGAGGTGGAGGAGGAGGACTGATGGAGGTGGAGGAGGAGGACTGATGGAGGAGGAGGAGGAGGACTGATGGAGGAGGAGGACTGATGGAGGAGGAGGGATGGAGGAGGAGGACTGATGGAGGAGGAGGTGGGATGGAGGAGGTGGAGGAGTCTCACTGAGGAGATGTGACGACCCTCTAGTGGCCAAACTCCAGGGGCCCGTGTCCTGATTCTTTCTTTCTTTCTTTCTTTCTTTCTTTCTTTCTTTCTTTCTGGAGTTAAAGGACTTGAGTTCGTCTCCATGTTTGCTGCTGAACTTGTGCTGACAGTAGGTCTGATGTTTACAGGTAATAAATAAAATGTTCAGCTTTTCATCTTGAACAAGCTTCTGTCATTAAAGCTCCAGTTTGACTTATGTCTCTGATACGACCACTGGGGGGCGCTGAGGTTTTCCAGTGGCTTTAATGGGCTCTCTGTCCATTAGCTAAAACTGACGGCGTCTCATAAAATGAATCCTCCTTCATGAAGGTTCTAATGTTCAGGTTTCGTTGAAACAGTTTCAGGGACGTGTTGATTCTGCTTTTTGACATTTTGTGCTGCTGTTGAACTGTGTTGTGTTTCTGGACTCATGATGTGGCTGCTGCTGGTGGTTTGCTCACAAGGTGATAATAACATGTTTCCTAAAATCACAAAACACATTTTTTTGGTTGTTGTTTTTTTTAGATAAGTAAATATCTTGGTCTTGGTTTCATTGTGTCATAAACAGCCTCCACCTGTTGTGAACAACTGAGTCTTTCCAGGATGAACCTTTCAATCATGATCCTCTCACCTGTTACCAGTGAACCTGTTTACCTGTGGAAGGATCCAAACAGCTGTTTCTGGATCAGTCCACACCTTCCACAGTCTGTTGTTGCTCCTGTCCCAACTGGTTGGAAACATGTTGCTGCATCAGATTCAGAATGAGAAGATATTTACAAAGATCAATGAAGCTGATCAATCAAACATTAAATATCTTTGTGCTGTTTTCAAAAATCCGACCTGGAACCCAAAGTCAAATTTCACCAACTGTCTCCTGATGAGCTTTAATAAAGTTGAAAGCTTCATTTCACCTTTTTTGCTTCCTGTGATATTTTTCAGCTCCAGCACATCAGACAACTGTGAGAGGCTGTTTAAAAAAAAAAAAAGTCAAGGTTACATCCTGCTCACACTCTCCTGCCAGGGGAGAAAAGAGTCGATCGTCACCTGGTTACAGTGTGTAGGAAAAGGTCAGAGGTCGCGCGTCCAGAAGTGGTCTTCAGAAATCGCTCAGTGAGTCTGTGCACAGGTCGACGCAGGTCGAGGCTCCGTCTCTGCACCACTTGGCTGCTAGAGATGGAAACGTCTTCAGCTCTCTGTGTGTGTGTGTGTGTGTGTGTGTGTGTGTGTGTGTGTGTGTGTGTGTGTGTGTGTGTGTGTGTGTGTGTGTGTGTGTGTGTGTGACGACACAGAGCTCCAGAGCGCCATCATGAGGTCAGTCTGTTTCTTTTTTTAGTCTGAAGAAATCTCAACATTCAATCAAATTTTTTAATTTGTTGAATTCAGTTTTTGATATGTTTTGATTTTATTTTGTTTGGTTTTTTTTGCCTTAAACCACAAAACAAACGTCTTCCTCCTTCAGTCAAAGACGCATTTTGCTTGTTGTTACTTTAAGTGGATGTTTGTGCAGAGTTTGTCTGAGGTCAGCTGAGCTCTGACTGTAACACCTGGACGTACCTGCAGTGTGACATCACAGGTTTGATGTGGAGACCTGAAACCTTCAGGGTCACATCTGTCTGAGGCATCACATCTGTGATGAGTCTCACTCACTTCTTTCCTTCACCCCTGACGACGTGCTCTGAGCTGCTGTGTTTTCAGATGGAGGAAGGTTCATCTAGAGCAACTGGTCGACTTCCAGTCCTCTGCATGGCACACCGTGAAGTCACCTGCTTCAGGTCAGTGTTTGTCTGCTGAAACCATCCGGCACCTTCAGCCAGTCAGACTGTGTGTTGTCAGTGTGAAGACACTATGATGACAGAATCTCACTGACTGTTGAATGATAAGACTGATATATTCAGTATGTTTCTTCTTGTCCACTGAGGCCATAAACAAACCAGATCAACAGTGAACCTGATCCATCATCTTCCTCTGAGCCACAGAGCTTCATTGTTCTCCTTCAGCTCCACTGGTGGCAAAAGCAAGTTTTGGTTAAGCTTTTGCTGCCACCTGCTGGCTGCATGATGAACAGCTACATTTCACATTTTCCAAAATATGAGTTAAAAAAAAACTATGGAAATAAACTACACCGACCTTCTTACAGTTTATTTATTAATAAATAAACAAAACAAAAAATAGAGATTAGCCTGAAAATGAGAGCAAAATATAAAAATAATGTACAAAATCACGATGAATGCAAAAAGGAAATAAATCAAGTAATGTTGGTTCCTTTATCAAAAAAAACAAAAAAAAAACAGAAAATGAGATAAGAAATGAGCTTATTGAAATATAATGATCATGATATATAACAGGAATAATGCATCAGCACTGAGAACAAACTGTAACAGCAAACCATGTGATTATACAAATAAAGAAAGAAAGCAGAGAAAATCACAGAGAAATTATCTCAAAAATGCAGAAAAATAACTTCTGCCTACTTATACTTGTGTCTGATGCAATTTGACTTTATATGTTCATCAAGCGGCAACGTTCTTCATCATAAATATGTGTTTCATCTTTCAACACAGCTATTTGCATTAGAGCTAATTACTGGAACATTTTTCCCATGTTTATACAACTTGGGTGTAATATAGTTTCACCTCCTCACTGTGAAAATCAACACACAGGAATGTTCATTCACAGTAAACATCATGTTTTGTTCTTATTCAAACTGAGTCATCTGGTTCTGCAGGTTCCAGCTCAGATTAAAGGATAAATCTAATCTTTGCTCTGAGTTTAACGGAGCTCTGAGCTTTAGAGGACGAAGGTCGATCAGACTGAGAATCACACACACAAACACCAGACTCGTCCTTTAAACTGCAGACCTCAGATCTGTTTGTCTTCTTCTCTTCCTGCTGCTGTCTCCCTGCTTTTCTTCTTCTCCTCTTTTATAGCAGCAGGTGACACATTATAACTGTCTCAAAGCTTCGGCACCCTCCTCCTCCTCCTGTGACATCATCCCTCTGAGATGAGCCGACCTCTGACACCTCTGAACACACACACACACACACACACACACACACACACACACACACACACACACACACACACAGGGGGTCTTTCTCTCCTTTGTCACATCACAGTAACTGGCTGCTTGTCTCGTGTTGAATGAAGTCGTCTGCTGCTGTAAAGATGTTTTAATCCTGTCGGACGTTTGAAAAACAACAACGTTCAGTCTAAACATCTGATGCTTTAAAGGTTAAGAAAACTTTGTCATAAACAACATTTTTTCACTGTTTAGAAGTGAGTTTTGTTGACGTGTTCCTGTGTTTTCATTGTTTTTTGATCAAAAGTTTAAAGGTCGAACTTTTTAAACTTTTTAATTTCTGAATGATTAAAGTGAAATAATCTACTTTAAAGGGACAGTTCAACATTTTGGGGAATGTCCTTCTTAGCTTTCTTGCTAACAGTTAGATGATAAAACTGATCTCATGTCTCTACAATGAATATGAAGCTGGAGCCAGTTAGCTTAGCTTAGCTTAGCTTAGCTGCTCTGGTTCTTTCCAAAGGTCACAAACCAGCACCTGGAAAACTCAGCTTGTTGTTGGCTTCCTGAAACTTTATTCACTAATTGTTTCCTGACATTAATGTTCTGAAGCAGAAATAAATCCTCATCGAACAGGCAGCAGATTGTTCCTGTAGTTTCCAGTCTTGTGTAAAGAGTCAACCCATATTTTGCTTCATGTAAAATCTAATTTTCTCAAAGTTATAATTGATAAAATCTTCACAGTCCAGTCACTTCAAACTGACTTTACTCAGTTTAAAACAATCTGCTCCTGAACAAAGACATGAGAAACTCTGCCGCCTGTGACTGGTTGAACTGAGACGATGCCCCAAACACCAGAGACATTTTGTCTCAGTGTCTCATACAGACTCACAGATTCTGTGAGAAAGTCTTTCTGACGTGTTCGTAGTTAATGCTTTAATGTTTCAGGCATCACTTGATCAGAAACAGATGCTGGTGCATCGCTTCATTTAAGTATGGAAGTTAAAAGATGTCAATGTCAACTTTAGGATTCAGATGGACACAAACCGTCCTGAGTCAAAGTCCAGTCTTATATCTGTCCGTCCTGCCCTCACTCACTTTATTACTCTTAGGCATCGATGGGTTTAAATTAGAGTTCACTGAGAAAAACACATCTGAAAATGCAACAAACTCCATTCACTTTTTAAAAAGCCTAAAAAAATTTAGGAAAACATTTTAGGAATATTGTTATAATTGAGCGTAGCATAAAGTTATTCCTGAAATATTCATTCTACTGACTTATTATCTCTTTAATAGACCTGTAGTTTTGACGCATTTATTTTTCCATCATAAGTTAATTAAACCATTTATTTGTTGTCCAGTTCATTAAGAATTTTGACCTTACATTTTAAATTGAACATCAAAACTGTTCATTAATCTAGTCTGTTATAATAGTTGAAATAAATGAATGATTCATGTGACTATCACAGTTTTAAATAATGATCATCATCTCTGTAAAGAACAACCTGATTGAACACAGGATGAAATCCAACCAGTGACACCGGGCTTTATTCACCATCATAAATATCCAGCTTGTTACAAAACAACATTATAAATAGATTTATAAAACACGGGAAGATGAAAGTGACACCTCTGCAGAAAAAACACCAGAAAAACAACAACAACAACAAAAAATTCCTCAAAACAAGAGAACGTTTGGTTTCAGGTTCAGTTTGATTTCAGTCTCTTCATGTTCAGGCCTGACTGGTTAGTTTGAGACGATTTGCGCGTCTGAAAAGTCTTTTTGTTTTTTCTGTGATGACGTTTAAAATAAAATCAAACTGTAGAGACAAAAGCTCAGTTTATGTTGGAATTCTGAAATGAAATTAATTATCATTTAAAATGGTAGAAAAGTTGAAAACTAAACCCGGAAGTTTAACTTTACTTTGTATTTTCTGCCCACTCATCCTTTTTTGGGAAATTACTTTTTTTTTCTTGGATAAACAAATTCTGATTTGAACCAAACTCCATTCAAAAGACGGAATTTTCAGACTTTTCCGGTCGGGCATTAATCATTTGCCGGAGCCTGATCTGCGCAGAAAAACACTCATGTTAAGGCCGAACTCGAGTCTGAGACGTGGACCTGCAGGATCCGGGTCCCTCGGCCGGAGTCCTGGTCCCGGTCTCACCAGCTCCAGTGGTACATGTGCGCCAGCGGCTGCAGGCCGGGCTGCGGCTGCGGCAGGCCGGGCTCGGGGCCGTAGCCGGGGTGCAGCAGCGGGGAGTAGGCGCACAGGGGCAGGCTGAGGCCGGACCTGAGCCTCGCCTCCAGGTCCTGCGCTTTGATCCGGTCGCAGGGCTTCCCGTCCCGGACCAGCACCGGGATGGCGACGCGGCGGGCGGGCAGCAGCTGCAGCGCCTCCAGGCGGTGCTCGACGCGGGCGCGCTTCATCTTGTAGCGGTGGTTCTGGAACCAGATCTTCACCTGGTTGGGGGTGAGGCGGATCAGGCCGGCCAGGTGCTCCCGCTCCGGGGCCGACAGGTAGCGCTGCTGCCGGAAGCGGCGCTCGAGCTCGAACGTCTGCGCCTTGGAGAAGAGCACGCGCCGCTTCCGGCCGCGGCCCTTCTGCGCCGCGCCGCGCGCCGCGTGCGCCTCCGCGTGCGGTGACTCGTCCGTGGACAGCTCGGGAGACTTGGTCTCGGAGCGGGACAGACCGTCAACTGTAAGGGGACAAGTAATCTGATTACTCGGTGGGAACAGAAACATTCATCACAAGTTCTGTAAAAAAAAAAAAAAAAAAAAAAACAGAAGAGTGAAAATATTTTTCAAACATTAATTGATTTTATATCAATTAATGAGTCAAATCATCCAATCAGAGTTTGTTTTATTTCATTTCTTATTTTATTAATTTTACCCATAAAAAAGCTTGACTGCAGAAAAAGCCCTGTGTTGAACTCCCTTTACAGAAACACGATTTGAAGCTCAACATGAGTGTGAAGGACTGAGCAGCTCCTGACCGGATGTGTTTGTTTAAAGGACAAAAACTAAACAGCAGAAACATTTTTTACAACGTGAGCGTGTTAAACTGTTGAGTGGAATAACGAGGCAATGATTTAATTATTGACAATTTAAAAAAAGTATAAAGTAAAATGTGAAGTATGAACAAGAAGGACACAGATTGTCTGGAGGAATTATAATATTAAGTGATGATTTAATGATATTCCTTATCATTTTAGAAGTAAAATTAAAGCTGCATTTGTTAATATTCTTTCTGAAGTTATTCTATTTGGAGCAATTTAGTCTTGATTTGTAAATTACGCACGTGCATCAGATCCAGAATAAATCACACGTTACCTTTTCACAGCTTCACATTTATCCACTAACAAATTCAAACTTGTCTTTATATTTAAGATCAAGCCTCCTCACGTGACAGGTGCAGGTGAGCGGACCCGCGGCTCCACCTGCCGCCGCCGCCGCGCGCGCACAAACTCCGGCCGTTAAATCCCAGCTCCGGGTCCCGGTGCTCCGGCCCGGACGCCTCCGCCGAGGCCTCCTCGGTGTCGTCCTCCTCGGTCTCCTCGGTTCCGGAGCCGCATCTCCCGCTCGGCAGGTCCAGGATGTCCCGCACGGTGAAGCCCGTTTTTGACATGACGCGCGTGAAAGACCGCGAGCTCGGAGCTGCACGCGCCGAGCGGAGAGAGCTCAGGAGCATGAAGGAGACATGAGGGAGGACATCCAGAGAGAGAGAGAGAGTCCCTGTGCTTATAACGACTCACACACACACACACACACACACACACACACACACACGGAGGCGGGTCAAGTGTCGCGGGGCTGAAGATGCTGCAGCTTTAATGATGCAGGATTAGAGACTCATTTACATCCATTAGAGCCACTGATCCACTTCCTGTTTACAAAAGAAAAAAAACACATTCATTATGAGTCAAGGTGTAAATATGAGTTTGTTTGTTTCCATTCATGTGTGATCAGATTAAAGCAACAGGCCGATCAATAACATTTATATTTATTTACAAAACTGCAAAATATTTATGTCCTTTTTGCAAAATTTTGCAATAAAAGCACAAGCGATATGTTGAATTAGGCAAAAGGTACATGAAAAAATATGAATTCACTTTTATTTTCTAAATGTAAAGTTCTTTCTCTTTGTCCATCCAAATAATTAAATGAGTCAACTTTCAACAGGGCTTTAAACACAGATAAAAACAAATGATTGGAGGAGAAAAAACAAAACAAAACAATAAACCAAAACGCTGAACTTCATACTGGAGCTTTCACTGTTCATACAAAACTGCCTTGAGAATTCATTCGATTTAAGATGAGTGTTTGAGCATGTGTCAGTGTTTGTTGTGAGGATTAACTGAAGCAGCAGATGAAGAGTCAGAGTGTGGACACACACACACACACACACACACACACACACACACACACACAGCTCAGTTCACATCTTCATTGTCCCACAAGTTTAACACTGATCTGTTTTGCTGGATCAGATATTAGGTCGTTGCTGTGAGTCCAGGTCAGAGTCCAGGGCCTGTTTAGCCTAGCTTAGCACAATGACTGGAAGCAGAGGGAAACTGCTAGCCGACCTTCATCAAAAGACCACAGCAACTTCAACACATTGACAGGTTGGGGCTTGTTCCTCAGTTACCTGTTAAACAGACGAATCAGTGATGAGAATAACTTTAGTCCAGACTGAAAAATCCCAACAACAACTGGAAGGATGAAGATGAGATTTTGTCCAGACACTCATGAGGATGAACCTGCTGACTTCACTGATCCAACGCTAGGTTTATATGTGTGTTTGTCTCCACAGCGTCTGGATGGACTGACTGGACATTTGACATAAAGACTCATGTCTCCCTGAGGAAGAACTGTCTTCACTGTGGACATGACTCTTCCTCTAGCGCCACCATCAGGTCAGAATGTCACTTTAGATCATTGACACAGACCTGACATGCTGAAGTCTGCTTTAGGCTCAGATACACAACAAAACCCAACAATATTTTTACAATATAGTCGGATTTGATTCCTTTTTTAAAAACACACTAAACTGCTGAAAAGTCGCTTTGACTCATTGTCTGAGTCGTGATTCTCAGCTCCGGTTTCTCTTCAGTCTTGTTTTGTGGTTCTGACTCTGAACAGCTCAAACAGCTCTGGGAAGGAGGATGAGGTCACTACATCAACACAATGGTCTCATTTGAAGAAAAAATAACACTTGAATTCTAAATCTGAGAGTAAATAACTTGATTTGTGTAGAAAATGAATCAGAAATGTTTCCTCACAGATTTCTCTTGTTTTTGGGACATTTTTTCTGGCAGGTTTTGTGTGTTTGCTTAAGTTAGTTTTGGTTTCCACTTTGTGTGTGTGTGTCTGATGTGTGTGACGATGAGTTGAGCTTTCAGTAGTGTGTGTGTGTGTGTGTGTGTGTGTGTGTGTGTGTGTGTGTGTGTGTGTGTGTGTGTGTGTGTTGGATCCTGCTGGGTGGTCGAGCTCTGCAAACAAACACACAACGAGCTGACGGCCACAAAGACTGCACAGCCTCCACATTTATCCCATTTATTCCCCCTGAACACTTTATAATGGCCTGACACACACACACACACACACACACACACACACACACACACACACACACACACACATTACTAGGAATACATGTAAGGCTGCTGGGAGTTGTCATGGTATTCAGACTGCTGCCTCAATAGACTGTTTCTATATTCATGACCACACACACACACACACACACTGCAAAGTTCATTTCTAGCAGTTAGCAGCTAACTGAGTTGATTTAGTCTAAATTAATATAATAAACCTTTTAAGAAAAACTGACCTCTCCATTAATTTATAAAACACAAAATCAAACTGAGGGTCACATTAAAAATAAATGAATGTAATAAAGTTTTTAAATGGGTTAAGATAAAATGAAACATATATATAATAAGAGATAACATAAAATAAAAAAGAAACGAAAACATTTAATTGAGACAAAAATGATATATAAAATAAAACAAACATAGAAGTAAAATTAAAACAAATAAAACCTATGATTATATTGAAATAAAATAACAATAAATAAAATACATTCTATCTTTGACTCATTACTACAAATGAATGAATACAAATACGAATAAAAAATAAACTAAATGCAAATAATATAAATATACATTTATCCAAATAAAAACAAAAACAAACAAAAATTATAAAAACAAATGCAGATAAGAAATAAATAAAATTAATAAATATTAAAAAGAACGTAAACCTAAAACTGAGAAAACAAATTTGAAGCTTTATTAAAGCAAAATTGAACAGGTTCAGCTGTGACCTGATAACATTGTGTTTATTAATCTCAAATTTCTCTCAAATGTACTTCACTGTTTTTTTTATATTATCACTGATAATTATTACAACCTCCAAAATCATTTAAAGCCTTTAAAAATACGTTTTCCTGTGTTTTGTCACTCAAATCAAATGAGACTCCAGATTTAAAACCAGATGAAGAAAATCCATCTTCTGAGACCAACAAATTAAAAACCTTTTCTGTCAGATTTTATTTTGAAAAAAATAAACCAAATGTTCTTTAATCCTAAAAACATTTTTAATGTTTCATCTCAGAGGAAAAACTGCAGCTTTAAATAAACACATTGTTGACCTACCTGTTCATCCCTGAGCTCAGACTGCCCCCTGCCGTCAGACTGAGGAACTGCAGCTCAGATTTTCAGTTCAGTGCTATAACATTTATATAAATTAATATCATTCAATATTTATAACATCCGTCTTAACCTGAAAACCTATTAAGAAATTATGAGAAAAAAATAATTACTTGTGAACTGCATTCTTGAACATTTAATTGTTTGCTTGTCTGGAAACAAATTTAACATTTTACATGTCCAGCTAACTTTTAATTGTCTTGTTTTTGATTAATACCAAATTACCAGGAAACTCTTTTGGAACTTTTTTTTTGCAATGTTCACACCATTAAAATAAACTTTTGCTTTATGTAGTAAAAATATATCTACCACATTTAAAAATTTGTTCAATCCCAGCTGAACTTTCATCTATTCAGAGGACAAACTGTATTGTCGGATATTGTCCAAAAGGAGGCGCCATTGCATTAAAAATAAGCAATAATTCTTTCAACTATAAGGTCAGTGTGAAGAATTTTGATGGTGTGATATTATGTTTCATATTATACAAGCAAACAGGATCCTGCATCTCAACACTATAATCTGTGTCAGATGGAAACATTGTTTTTATAGAAAACACAATATGTCACATGGATCTATGAGACTGTTTTGAGGTGAACTGTTCCTTTAATTTAAAGCTGCTGCAGGATTCAAACCCTCTGACTGAACCTGCTGCTGACACAGTCAAAACTGATGAGGCGTTCAGGTGCATCAGCAGATCTTTGACCTGTGCTGTTGATCTGTTGATGCTCCCTTCAGATCTAAAGGGAGGATCTGGCCTTAAAAGCATCACTCTCACAAGACTGGACCTGAGGATTAACACAGACAGGAGCAAGGAGAAACTCAGCTGACTCCGTATCTCAGGTTTCATGGTAAAATGGAAGTGGACCTTTCCTCTGGTACCTGAAGGCATCACACTGCTGATGTGTTAAATGTGATCATTCAAGCCTTCAGTTACAGTTTGGTTTAATTTACCACTGTACAGAAAATTATATTTTAGAAAATGGGCACTGCTCCTGTTTTATCCCACATTTTCATCAAAATTCATTTTAACCAGCACTGACTCCTGCAGTAACATTAATCTCTGGAATATTACTTAAAGTCATGGGTTTACTTTTACTACAGAATGTTTTGCAGGAAAATGCAGCTGTTGTCACATCAACCTCAAACTAGTTGTCATCTTTCTGTTCATCAGCAAAGAACACTGATCTGACTCTATGGTCTTTTCTCACTGCAGGATGTGCTCTGTGTCCCTCTGTGCCGGACTGATGCAGATGTTCATTGCAGTCTGAGTCTCCGTCCTGTGAAGAGCTGGAATCAAACAGGAGGTGAAAACACAGAGAGCAGCAGGTCGAAGCACAGGAGGAAACAATCACAGTATAACAACAAAGTCTGACAGTGATCATCTGAACAGACAGACTGA